>JARHVA010003814.1:307500-740000 GCA_037957365.1 Torreya grandis | reverse complement strand
AGTCTTAGTTAAGGAAAATAACTTAAATTATGACCAAATCATAATAAATTTGGACACAAAAATCTCATAATAAGTTCACATTATGGCACTATGTGGCTAAGAAAGCCACCTGAGGGGACAAGGGGAAAATATAATCCTTGATTACCTCCTGCAGGTAAGAGAAAAATATCACTCTATATATGTTTTACAAAAGGTTCACAAGGTTGCATCAGGTATAAGTCATGAAGGATGTTATTTTGACAACCACCAAGGGGTGGGTGAAGGAATACATCATTCATAAAGTGACCATTATGCACAAAGAGCCCATGGTGATTAAGGCACTTATGGTGCACACACCTAAAATAATCAGGGGGATACCTAGTGCAAATGGGAAAAGTGGATTTTTAGCTTATGATAAGCTCCACTTCCTATCATGTAACCTAATTTATACTAATATAAACATAGTTCTACTCCCCCCTTGAACCCCATACTTGTATCAGTACCAAAATATTAGAGCAATGATATAAGATTATACAACACAACACATTACTACATAACAATATTTTCCACTTATAAATTATATGTTTCATGGGTGAAAGTTACTTTACAAAACATTTACACATGAATTTTACACACAAGAAACATCACCACTATATTTACATTTACAAATTTACAGCTTGGCTCAATAACACAATTATTATATTAACACCGAAACATACACATCACAATTACACAACAATGTTGTTTACATAGAGAGGATCCATTACTTATGAGATTTGTTACATGTAAAATGATGTAGGGGTGTACACAATAAATTACAAGTATACATGTACATAAACAATTAAAAAATTCAAGGGTACACATGTTTGGTTTGAGATAAATTGTTTACATTAGTTCATAACCACAACACAATATGATAACAAAATTTTATAGGAGATACATAAGGATATAGGTAGCATCATTAGTCCAAATGATGTACATATGTCATCCTTTATGCCATTTCTCATAACCATCTTCCACTGCTACTGTTAAAAATAAAAATAAGTGATCATTCACACTTACCAACCAGTGATACAATAGTATTTCATGGTAATATGCATGTTTCTATGTTTGATCACTTAGGAATCATAAAAAATACAATGACTCTATATAGATAATTCTCTTGAATCATTCTTAGTAAATTGAAATTACATAATCTATTTTTTGTTTTCTATGAAAGATAACTAAACCAACCAACTGATATTCCTAGAGTTACTAGAGCTGAACCCAAGCTTTGATACTAAAATTTCATACCCAAAAAAATTATCCCAAAACCCATGTCATTTTTTAATTCTTGTTAACTTAATTCAATGATGCTTACATATTAACTGTAGTTATATAATTTTTTAACTATTGATATTTTTTCAATGTGCAACTAAAGTGTTACACACACCATTATACAAAGAATTAGGTAATTTATTAATTTCATTCATTTTTCACCATAAGGATTCCCTAAGAAGCAAAATTCAATCATTAAAGGATTAAATCATGAACTAAGGTGATTTGATAATTTTTTTAATCAAGTAAGAGGGACAAGCCCTAATAATAAGGTACCAACAATATATGGTATCATTAAAATTTATTGATTTAAATGATCACAAAAATTATTCACACATAACCCAATCAACACACTCAATGGAAATTAAGTGATTCTTAACAAAAACTACTTAACACAAGGTTACCCTTTTAAGCCTCACCAAGGGAGAGTCTTGTCTAACACTACACAACTCTACTCACAAGGCACACACAATAAGGAACATAATTAAATATAAGGTGAAAGGGTTTACAAAAAATACATAATGATCAAACTCAAAATTAAATTAATATTATATATAGTTAATTGCAACAACAATGCACAAACCCTAACAAATGGAAGATGAAAAGCACCCCTAATCTATCCTAATAACCTAAACCTGATGCCCCTACCAAAACTTAGGTATCCTACATATTCACTCCATGGAATCAAGGTCTAATATTGTTCTCCTTACACTTGTGATGGCTTCCTCCATGAAGCATCATCACTGAAATAGGTTGTCACTTTAAACCAACAAGGGAACTAATACATCATTCAAGTGATTTTACAAATCTATAGACATTTAATACATGATGAAAAAATAATCTTAACACAATAAAACAATGTGAAACATTTATACAACTCAAGTATACATGTTTATCCCAATATTAAAACATAATAACGTAAACACAAGTCTAATGTGATAAGGAACATATATTCTCCTGTTTCAAATAGGTCACTATTTCAATAGTATCTTAATTACATTTCTTAGATAATATCCATCTCCCAATCAAGTCTATAAAGGTGTCCAAGGTTAAGAATGTAAATAACAAACTCAAATCCTAATAATTAGAGAGGGTCACTTTCCCAAAGTAAATAATCAACTAAGATAACCATGTGGATGGAACCAACAATAATAACTTGTGTGAATAATAACACTATAAGATTCAAATTAAAGTAAGTGATTTAAACTTTATATGTTTAATCATGTGTTCTAAGAATACACTAAAATTAGTTGTCAATTTCCCACACTAGGATGACATCATAAAGGTTAGTTTTTTAAGTCTGTGTTCACTCTCTAAGTTACCTATATATCTATGGTGATCTCATCACACATAAAATTAGGGTTGGTTGTATTTCACCTATTCCTATATAAGTATATGATTAGATGTGAAGCCATGGAACCTTTGTTAAATAATCATATGACTAAGCTTAACATTGCTTCCCCTTATCAGTAACACCACAACCATTAGATGACCTAAATGATATTTCAAGGAAATACAAACAAATGAGAAGTACGTGCATAAATAAATGTAATTTTGTGTTACAAGCCCAACCTTTTAATACTTGTATATTTTATTTAAACATTATTGTTATCATTTGTATAACTGACTACTATATTTCTTTACCTAGTTGGACTATATTATTGATTTCAGTACAGTGATACTTTGAGTAATGGTTGATGGCATATTATGTTTTAATTATAAACACGATGATTTTAGGGACTACTTGATGCAATTAATGTTTTATTATAGTGTTGTAATTGTTTTATCGATTAGGTAATACTAATGTACATTCAATGGTTACAAGTACTGATATATGAGATAGGCTAGATGTTAGCATCGATACATTGTGGTATCGAAGTAATTCTTGGGAAATCATATGAATTTTGATAGGTACCCATGTATTTTTAGTTGGTATCTTACTATTCGATAGTTTAGCATTTCATTTGTGTTATCATATTCTATTATATGCCTTATCTTATCTTATCATTTGTACCCTATCATATTGTTGTTTAACTATTATGTGTTGTCATGGTGTTAGATGGTTCTATTTTTCTCATTTGTAATAGTCTAATTCAAACTTATTCTCTCTCCTCCTTGAACTCCTTTCCACCCTAGCTTTATTCAGACTCTCTCTTTCTAATACTTGGACACCCTATGGGACTTACCTAGACCTATCCCCATAACCACCCCTCACATGGATTATCACCTTGGTCACTTGGTGTTTGATTATGGCTTGGTTAATTCAAATGATATGGCATTTAAACATTTAAATTATATTCTAAATTTATTATTTTAACTATTTTATTGTTTAAAGGTTTTCAGACTTTTTATATGGGTCATTTATGACCATTGCATTTATGATTTTTGACATGGGGGTTGTCTTGGGAATTGGTCGATGGTAGTGGAGGGAGTTTCTCTCTCCTCACATTAAATGCCAAATTTATTGGGGGTATGAGTGAGTTGGATGGAAAGGAAGGGGAGTTAGTTGGAAATGGTTGGATTAGACATGGGTAGGAGAGAAGAATGGGGAAGAAGATGGAGAAAAATACAAAGAAGGTTTTTAACTTTACTTTTTGGGCTTGTTTTTGCTTGGTCGACTTTGATGTGTAGAAGAAAATGTTATTTCAGACCTGGTTTTTGACTCTGCTTGTATCATTTGAGTTTTTATTTTCATTACATTGAACAAGGTAAGATAATCTTAACTTTTAATCTAATTTTTTTAAGAAAAAAGGGATTGGATAATGCATATGCAACCAGGAAGTCATAAGAATTTTGGATGGGTATCGAGTGCCCAATGAGTTTTTGATATTATCATTTTGCATATAAAATTGCAAAAATATTTTGATATTGCTATCTTATTTTTAATATATAATCATTTATATTGTTACTTGAGTGTATACCATTGCTCTCAAAATTTCTTGCAATTTTTGGAATGGTTTTTGTGTGTTTCATTTATACTAAGTAAGTTCATGACTCCGTATTATTGAATCTATTGTTGTGTTTTAACTTGGTTGTGTATATTTTAGGTTGTCAACCTTACTAATTTGAAGAAGTCATTATGGGTTTTAAATGGTAGTGACTGTATGAATTTTTATTATTATCAAATACATGGGTTCAATTTTGTTTAACCTTGCACTTTTATTCAAATATTCATGTTGTGTTCCATTCTAGTTTGTTTAAATTGGTTATATTTTTGAAGTTGGTTATGGTAACTTGTTTAATTGGCTGCATGCTAATGTTTTCAATTATATTTGAATTATGTAAATCAATTTGGGTTTCCTTATATTTTAATGGTTGAGTTTTATAATATTTTAATGGGTTTCTTTGAATGAATTATTAATCAAGTTTTCAAGATAAATTGTTTGTTCATGTTTTTTTGGTATAAACTCGATTCTATTATAAAATTGGTATGTGGTTTGATTGGATATTTTACATGTGTTACCTTGAATGGCACATTTATTTTGTGGTTTTATTGAGGATTTCTATGTGTTTTATATACAATGAACTCGTGAGAATTTTGTCTAAGCCTACTGGAATCATTATTTATATAACAAGACTTTGAGTTTTAAAATAGGACCAATAAAGAGGTCTATTACTTTATTAAAAATGTTTTAACCCAATTTTAATATTTTGGGATCATATGAAGTATTGAGACCTCATGATGATCTCATGAATACAATACATCAATTCTTGACTTAAAATCAATTTACAGAGATGAATGATTGTTAGAATCATTGCTTGATACTTTTGGA
This sequence comes from Torreya grandis, assembly GCA_037957365.1. Taxonomy (NCBI): domain Eukaryota; kingdom Viridiplantae; phylum Streptophyta; class Pinopsida; order Cupressales; family Taxaceae; genus Torreya; species Torreya grandis. Next base: position 734,931 of record JARHVA010003814.1, on the reverse strand, counting down.
AATTATTTGTATGGTTGAAGTCATAATGAATATGTTGACTAGTTTATTTATGTTGACTATTTTAATTATTGAACCCTAATAGATTGTGGGTTTGGTTGAGTATAACTTATTCTGAGTTATAAGTTTTTGATTCATATCTTATTATATGATTGTTCAGTAACATTATTATTGTATAACCATTTATAGACTAGGCTTAAATGGCTAAGCTATAATTTATGTGCTTATGAGCATGGGATATGGATTGTTATCTAGGATATTATAGATTGATAGTACACTTGAATATTTTCTAAGTTATTTTTTTTAATATTATAGACATGGATTTAGTTGTTAAATCCATTATTATATCTTTTGAGCACCTTGTAGTGGATAACCCCACTCCTGATTTATTTGGTTATTTTTGTATCATCTTGAAATGGTGATTGATGATCACTTGCCTATATTACATTTTGTATTATGTTGATTTGTCCAATGGTTCAGGAATCCTAACTCACTCAGAATCCCTTCTTGACCCTGGTTTTTGAAACAACCATCCAGATGATGGATGGGGTGGTAAGGGCCACCAATGGTTGTGATCATAGAGATGGTTGGGAGGGTTTGTTTGATTTGATTATATGTTTCTCACACTTATAAATGATCTCATGGACAAGCATGATGTAATTATTAATAATTTATTAAATGTTGTTTATTTTCTTCTTAACTTAGTTGTTTATCATTTTCATATAATATGATTCATGAATGTAATTATAATCTAATTTCATTATGATATTAGTTTAGTTATACTTATAAATTATGATATGATAACCATGTAATTGAAAATAGATCATGTGAAAAAGGAAGTAAAAATCTTATAATGTTGATTATGTGGTAAGATGTTGAAGTTACATTATGTTTTCTAAATTTAATCATTTACATGTACTTGAGTTTATTCTAGGATGTTTAGATGAACATCATTTCTATTTATATCTTAGAATATTTCATTGATATTATTAGTGCAATATTAACCTCTTGTTAAGTTTAAATAACATTTGTTTAGTTTTTGACATGAGTACTTTATGATAAATCTGAGTGGAGGTTTACTTATGCATATGTATTGTTTAAGCTTGATGTTAAAGCATACATATGTATGTTGGTTTGGTTTGTTAACAATTTAGAATTTTAACTTGATGGATGTTCATTGATGAATCATTTAGCTAATTCTCTTTATATGTGTGTGTGTGTGTGTGTGTGTGTATGAGAGAATTATCTAAATGATTCATCAATGAACATTCATCAAGTTAGAATTCTAAGTTGTTAAAAATTCAAACCAACATACATATGTATGATTTAACATCAAGGTTAAACAATGCATATGCATAAGTAAACCCCGACTTAGATTTACCATAAATTACTTATGTCAAAAACTAAACAATGTTTATATATGTTGATTTTCTTATATATATTGGTTTAACCCTTGAGGTAGTAAAGAATATAAATTTCTTCAGATGTTTTTATTTTGTATATGGAATATATAAACATGTTTAGTTAAGCTTGATGCTAGCATATGTGGAAAGCATATATGGAATTTTCCATCTTGCATACCTCAGACCTATATGGTTGCATATAAAGGTATGTACATTATTGTTAATTAGTCTATTATTATTTATTTATTTAACTAAAGTTTCAATATTAGTTACATTGTTGAAATGAATAAAATTTTGAGTTTTATTATTATGTTAAGGGTTGCCTACTATATAAATAAGTTGAAATTAAATTCTAGAATGAATTGTCAATGAGTAGATGAAAAAAGTTATCTTAGATTGCTTGTATTATGGAATAGAATTGTTAAGTGATGTATTTTCCCTTGCATGATGATTATATAAATGAATCATGGATGAATGTATATATGTTGGACTTCATTCTTATGAGCTGAGTATATTATCTTCTTCTTTTTCTTGAATAAAATTGAATGCAGACTGTTATGTCATGACATGCTCAAACATTCATTTTGTAAGAGTTCCTTAAATGAAACATTTTATTTGGATTCCAATCAATTTATAATTGGATAGAAACTCTCATTATGATTAAGATACATGTTGATCGTATGAATCTTATATGTGTTCAAGTCATGTGGAAACTTTGATGCTTATATATTTCTTATACTGGTTCATGTAAGGGGAGATGTAATTGATATAGATAATGTTTGATTCCCATAATTGTTTATTTGATCATGTTGCATGTGTGAAAAAGTCAATAACAAAGGAAGAGAGTTCAAAATAATATTTTTCTTCTTATAAATGAAAGCTTGATGGATAGGGATATATCTTCATAATACAGGATAAAGTTGAAGAAAATGATGGCAGAAATAGTGGAGTAGCAAATATATGCCTTTTAAAAGACATAGAGATGAAGAATCTTGTGAGTCAAATGCTAGATAAAGGTAGTAATAATTAGTCAAGAATCAAGGAGAAGCAAATTGTTGATTCCCATATTATTTTTGATAGCCTCTGTGCAGGAGCAATGGAAAAAATAAAAAATAAAATAGTTAAAAAGTGTCATTTAGGGAATAAGGAGAGAAATCGAAATGAAAAAGAAAAGAAAATGGAGTAGCTGATTTTAAAATCAACTCATCCATATGAAGATATGGGTGACATAGAAGAGGCACCATTGGAGGAAATTCCTATAAGTACTATTAAGTTTCAACTATTTGATCTTGTTTTTAATGCCCAGGATGTGTACAGGTGTAGAAGAGGTAAAGATTAGAAGGCTTCCAAAGGAAAAAGGAATGAGCTACATAAACGTATAAAACATGAAGAAGATGGAAAGGGTTCAGAAGATCATTTTAAATATTTTTTAGGCAATGAGGCTATCTTAGTGGTAATTTTGAAGCTAATGGGCAATAAAATTAATACCCAAAATATCAAGATGGAAGCAACAATAGTGAAGACAGTAAGTGGAATGAGTAACGAAGAGTTGCATGAAGGTGAAGATGATTGGTTGAGTACAATAGCGAATTGGAAAAATGATAATGATAATAATAAAAAAAACTACTTGGTGGAGGATGTCAGATTATTAAGGGTCAAATCTCTTAGTTAGAGGCAAAATAAAATTAATACCCAAAATATCTCCCCTTTAAGAACATCTTTAATAACTTGTCTAATGTTAATTTAGTTAGAGGCAAAGGTAGAGGCTGAGGTAGGGGTCATCATGGTTGTGTCCCTATTCAGAATTAAGAGGAAATACTCATAAACAATACTAATAGTAATAATGAGGTTCATAATGTTGATGTAGCCAATGGAAATCCAACTGAAAAGTATGAGGAAATCCTCAATGGAATCTTGACAACTTTAAACACTTTGCAAGGAAAGATTGATAGCCAAGAATAAAGGTTGAATAATCTTGAAGGAGTATCTCAAGAGGAAGTACCCAAATTGGAAATGAGCTAAGTAGAATGACTAGTAATCTAAGAACTATCTTTGATCATGGTTGATCCAATCATCAAATAACTAAATAAACTTCCACCACATACCTTTTTTAGTGAGGAATCAAGTGATGTAGCTGATGCATGGCTGATACACTTACATAAATACTTTAACTTGCATAACATGTCATTAAATGTGAAATAAAATGTTGAAGTTTATCATCTAGTTAGAACTGTAGCCTTGTGATGAAATCACCTTTGTGCTATTAAAGGATATCAGCTAATGGATATGACTTGGTCAATTTTTGAGAGACAATGTTGGAAAAGATACCTGAATACCAATTACAAGGAGCAAAAAATCATTGATTTTCTGATGCTGAAGTAGGTAAAAATGTCTATTGATGAATATGAGAACAATTTTTTAAATTTTTTGCATCATGTGAATTAAATAGATGACAAGGAAACCAAGATAAGTAAATTCAAACTTGGGCTAAAAGAGATATTGATGCATGACATCAATACAACAAACCTAAGAACCTTGGCAGTAGCTATTGAATTAGATTATAGGGCTAAAGAAAAAGATAAGTCTCATTAAAAGGCAATGAAGGAATTCAAATCAAATAGGTAGTAATATAAATCCAAAAAAATTCTCCCATGAATAAAAATTTCAAAAAATCAGACCAGAATCATAGATTTGCTAGTAATAATAAGAAGTTTAACAAGTTTTCCCAATCAGATCAAAAATTTCAAGTCTCAAGGTTCATCTAAATCATGTTCTTTTAAGAAGGAACAACCTTAAAACAACTAGCATGGACCCACCATGGGTGTTAATATTATTCCAATAGCTCTGTCTAGACCTATTATTTTCCAAGAATGTAGTGATAACCACTATAAAAAGGACTATCCCAAGATAAAATTGGGTCAATCCACCAATCATAGGGTGTAAACTATTGTAGATAATCATAATGTTGATTTTTAGGCTACCCCAATAGAAACCAATGGTACTCTTAATGGGTTTTCTTTAACTATTTTAATTGATTTGGGTGTAACCAACTACTTTATATCTTCTAATGTTGCTAAATAATGTAAAATTGAACCTGTATTGATAAGAGAATGTTGGGAGGTTGAGTTTGGTACTAGAAAAATGGTACATATTCTTGAATTCTTGGAACAAGTTTAAATTGATCTTGGCATCTTCAAAACCAAGGTAAATTTGTTCTTAACACACTTAGGGTCTTATGATCTCATTTTTTAGAATGAATTGGATACAAGAACACCAAGCCATACTTTATTGCATTGGTAAAAGAGTGAAGTGCATTGATGACCTTGGATAACTTGTGGAAATATAAGGTATTCAAGGGCCTGAAAGGTAGAAGACACTTTCAGCCTTGTAACTAAAAATGGTTGTTAGAAAGGGTTGCAAGCTTTACACAGTCTAGCTACAAAAATTACCTAAAGAAAAGGAAATGGTTCACACATATTTTCTTATATTGAATGAGTTCATGGATGTTTCCCTAAAAAACTACCTATATCACCACCTAAGCATGAATTTAACTTTGTAATTAATATAATGCCAGGATCTACCCCTACTTTTAAGGCTCCCTATCACATAAATGTGGCTAACCTCTAGGAATTAAAGATATAATTATAAGAACTTTTGGATAGTGGAAGCATCTGACTAAGTGTGTCTCCTTGGGGTGCTTTGGTGGTTTTTGTCAAAAATAAAGATGGAACATTAAGGATATGCATTGATTATCACTTGCTTAATAAGGTAACAATAAAAAATCAACATCCTTTACCAAGGATAGATGATTTATTTGACCAAATGAAAGGTGTAGTAGTATTCTCAAAGGTTGTTTAATATTAAGCTACCATTAGTTGAGGATCAAGGAAGAAGATATTCATAAAATAGTGTTTCAAGCTTAGTATGAATATTGAGTTCATAGTACTACCATTTGGCTTAACTAATGCTCCCACAACCTTTATGAACCTTATGAACAACATGTTTAGATATTTTTTGGATAAATTTGTGTTAGTGTTATTTGATGATATTCTCATTTATTCATATAATGAAGGTGAACATGATCAACACCTTCATTTAATCTTACAAAGACTAAGACAACATAAGCTATATGAAAAAATATCTAAATGTGCATTTTATGAATCTAAAATTCATAACTTAGGCCACATTATTTAAAATGATGGCATTTATATTGATCTAGCAAAGATAAAAGTCATTCAGGACTAGATTACTCCTATAAATGTGGATAAAGTGTGTAACTTCATGGGCTTGGCTGGTTATTATCATGGTTTGTGAAAACATTTTCTAGCATAGCCCATCTCATCACTTTTTTTCAATGCAAAAGAAAGAAATTTTTATGGATGCCTCAATGTGAAGAGTCTTTTACAAAGTTGAAATTACTACTAACAACAACTATACTTATTATTCTAGATCTGAATGGTAACTTTGAGGTGTGGATTGATGCTTATAAGGAAATTTATGGAGGAATATTGACTCAAGATGGTAAAGTTGTGGCTTATGAGTCATGTAAGCTCAAAGAGAATGAAAATAACTATGCCACACATGACATGGATCTTGATATAATTGTCTATGCTCTCAAACAATAGAAACATTTTTTGTTGGGAAAACCTTTTTAAGGTGAAGTCTAATGACCGCATCCTAGAATGCATGTTCTCTCAAGATAATTTAAATTCATGCTAGCACAAATGGTTGAGATTTTTAATTAATTTTGGCATGAACATATCTTATGTCAAGGGAAATAAAAATTATGTGATTGATGCACTCAGCAAACACATGTACCTTATTGCCTTATTGGTTCTACAAAGAAATTTTAGAAGTGTTGTGTTAGAACAGTAGCTTGTTGATGAATTTTTCCATGATATAAGAGTATATTTCGCTAACGAGCCTATAGCAAAGAAGTTTACTAAAAAATTTTTAAAAATAGATGTCTTTTTAAGACACAAAATAGAATTTATGTATCTGAGTTGGGCGATTTAATAAATTATATGTTAAAATAAGTGTATATAAAACCTCATTATACTCATCTAGATGTCATGAAGATAATACATGAGCTAAAGAGGATTTATTTTTAGCCCAAAATGAAGTGTGATGTTGTTAATTTTATGGTAAAATACTTAGAATTCCAATAGATTAAGGTTGAACATTGCCATCCTAAAGGGTGGTTGTGCCCTCATGATATTCCAAGATGAAAGTGGGTTATAATCTCACTTGATTTTATTGTGGGGTTGCCTAAATCATGTAGTAGACATGAAACCATACTTGTGGTGATTTATAAGGCTACTAAAGTTGGTCACTTCATTGTTGTAAATCTAAGGAATGATGATTCCATGTTTACAAAATGTTTTTTGAAAGAAGTGGTTAGACTTCATGGCATATCTGAAGTGATTATTTCAGATCATGATAAATTTTTTACATCAATATTTTAGAAAACTTTGATCATAGCCTTTGGAATGTGGTTAAATTTTAGTTCATATCATCCAAAAATGGATGGTCAAATTGAAAGGCTCAATCAAGTGGTTTAGGATATGTTGTAAATGTATGTTATGGACCAATAAATGAAGTGGAAAGATTATCTCCATTTATTTGAGTTTACATATAATAATTCCCATCATTCTATAATAAAAATGGTAGATTTTAAAAATCTATATGGGTGACAGTGCAAAACTCCACTTAGTTGGGATAGATTGAAAAATGGGACTATTATTGGTCCTAATTTATTGCTAGAATATGATAAAAAGATGGAATTAATATGGTAGAATCTAAAAGTGGAATCTAATTCAGAAAAGAGTTATGCTAATAAAAAGAGGAATCCTCATGCAATGTAGGTGACAAAGTTTTTCTATGTGTTAGATTGCAAAAAAGTTAAATAAAATTTGGTAAAACTTTCAAGATAGCTCCACATTTTATCAAACCCTTTGAAATTATGGATAATATTAGTCATGTTGCCTATCAGCTAGCTCTTCCTCTTTCTCTATCAAGGATTCATGATATATTTAATGTTACCTTACTAAGATAATACATACCTAATCCCTCTCATTTTTTGGATTAGAAACATCTACAGGTCATGAAAGAGGAAAGGATCTAGCTAGAACTAGTGAGAATCCTAGACCATTGCAGTGTTAAAATGCAAAATAAGGACATACAATAGATTTTGATTTAATAGGACCCACTGAGTGAAAGAAGTGCTACTTGAGAAGATGCACATCTTTTCATGTAGCATTATTCATGATTATTTGATTAGTCATTAGGATGGCTCCCTTTTGAGGGGGTTGGATGTTATGACCCTACCCTTTTAATACTTTTATATACTACTTAAACATTATTGTTATGTTTGTATAACTGACTATTGCATTTCTTTGCCTAGTTAGAATTTATTATTGATTTCAATACGGTTATACTTTGACTACAGTTTGATGACATATTATGTTTTAATTATGCACATGATGATTTTAAAGACTACTTGTTGAAACTAATATTTTATTATAGTTTTAGAATTATTTTATTAATTATTGATTAGGTACTACTGATGTACATTTGGTAGTTATAGGTACTAATATATGAGCTAAGTTAGATGTTGGCATCAATACATTGGGGTACTGAAGTGATTCCTAGGTAGTCAGATGAGTTTTGATAGGTATTCATGTGTTTTTTATTGGTCTCTTTCCACTAGATAGTTTATCATTTCATTTTTGTTATCATATTATGTTCCATGCCTTGTCGCATCTTGTTTTTTATACCCTATCATATTGTTGTTTGACTACTATGTGTTATCATGGTGTTATTTGGTTATGTTTTTCTCATTTGTAATAGTATTTTTTGGACTTATTCTCTCTTCTTCACAAACTCCTTATCACCCTAAATTTATTCAAACTCTCTCTTGCTAAGACTTGGACACCCTAAGGGACTTACCTAGACCTATCCCCATAACCCCCCCCCCCCATGTGGATTATCACCTTGGTCACTTGGGGTTTGATTATGGCTTGGTTAATTCAAACCATATGGAATTTAAACATTTAAATTATATTTTAAATTTATCATTTTTACTATTTTATTGTTTAAAGGTTTTTAGATTTTTTGGATGAGTCATTTATGACCGATTCATTTATGATTTTTGGAACCAAATTTATCTTGGGAGTTGGTCGATGATAGTGGAGGTAGTTTCTCTCTCCTTGCATTGAATGTTGAATTCATTAGGGGTATGGAAAAGTTGGATAGAAAAGAATGGGAGTTATTCAATGGTGGGTAGATTAGAAGAAGGTAGGAGAGAAGAATGGGGAAGAAGATAGAGAAAAATACACATAGGGTTTTTGACTTTGGTTTTTAGACTTGTTTTTGCTTGGTCAACTTCATTGTGTGGAAGAAAAGGTTATTTCAAACTTGGTATTTTACTTTACTTGCATCATTTGAGTTTTAATTTTCATTACATTGAATCAGGTAAGCCATTCTTGATTATTATTCTAGTTATTTTATTTTGAAGGAATTTATACAAAGGGATTAGACATTTCATATGCATTTGGGAAGTCATAAGTCTTTCAGATGGGTATCTAGTGCCCAATGGGGTTTTCAAACTATCATTTTACATATAAACTTGAAAAAAGAGTTTGGTATTCCTATATGGTTTTTAATATATAAATGTTTATGTTTTGGCTTGGGTGTATATCGTTGCCCTAGGAATTTCCTCCAATTTTTGGAAGGGTTTTTGGGTGTTTTTTATACAGGGTAAGTTCATGACTTGGTATTGTTGAATCTAGTATTGCATTTTAACTTAGCTATGTATATTTTGGGTCGCCGACCCTACTACTTTGAGGAAGTGATTGTGGGTTTTAAATGGTAGTGATTGTATGCATTTTTATTATTATTAAATAGATAGGTTCATTTTTGTTTAACCTTACACTTTTATTCAAATATTTGTGTTATTGTGTTTTATTTTAGTTTATTCAAATTGGGTATATTTTTGAAGTGGGTCACAGTACCCTATTTAATTGAATGCATGCTAATGTTTTTTTATCATTTTTGAAGTTTGGAAATTGATTTGGGTTTCTTTATATTTTAATGGATAAGTTTTATAATTTGTTTATGGGTTTCTTTGAATGAATTATTAACTAGGTTTTCAAGATGAACTAGTTTTTCATGTTTTCTTGGTATAAACTTGATTTTATTATAAAATTGGTATGTGGTTTAATTAGATATTTTCTTCATATTACCTTGAATTGCACTTTTTTTTTGTGGTTTTATTGAATATTTTTTATGTGTTTTATATATTGTGAATCCATGAGAATTTGGGTGAAACCTGTTGGAATTGTTATTTATATAACAAAGTTTTGATTTTTAATAGAGGACCAGTAAGGAGGTTTATTATTTTATTAAAAATGTTTTAACCTGATTTTAAGATTTGAGGAGGTTGTGAGACCTCGTGATGATCCCATGAATCCAATTTATCAATTTTTGACTTAAAATCAATTTACAAAAATGAATGATTATTGAAATCATTGCTTGATACTTTCTGAAATTATTTATATGGATGAATTAATAATAAATACATTGACTGGTTTATTTAGTTGACTATTTTAATTATTGAACCCTGATGGATTGTGGCTTTGGCTAAGTATAACTTGTTTTGAGTTATATGTTTTTTATTCATATCTTATTATATACTTGTTCAATTATGTTACTATTGTATAACCATTCCTAGTCTAGGTTTAAATGACTAGGTTATAATATGTGTAATTATGAGCATGGGATATGGATTGGTAGCTAGGATATTATAGGTTAACTCTATACTTGGAGGTTTTTCAAGTTAGTTTTTCTGAATGTTATGGATATGGATTTAGTTGTTATATCCTTTGAGCAACCTGCAATGAATATCCCCTCTCCTCATTTGCAACAATGCTAGGTTTGGTTATTTTTATCTCATCTCAAAATGGTGTTTGATGGTTGCTTATCTATTTTACATTCTATATTATGTTGAGTTATCCAATGGTTCAGGAATTCTAACTTTCTCAAAATTCTTTCTTGACCCTGGTTATCGAAACCACCATCCAACTCATGGATGGGGTAGTAAGAGCCACCAATGGTTGGGATCATAGGGTTGTTTGGGAGGGTTTATTTGATTCGGTTACATGTTGCTCACACTCCTGGATGATCTCATGGATATGCATGAATTAATTGTTAAAAATTTATTAAATATTTTTTATTTACTTCTTAACTAAGTTGTTTATCACTTTCATATACTATGATTCATGAATGCAGTTGTAATCTAATTCTATTCTGATATGGGTTTAGTTATACTTAGTGATTTTGATTTGTTAACCTTATAATTTAAAATGGATCACAAGGAAAAAGAAAGTAAAAAAACTTATAATGTTGATTATGTGGTAAGATGCTAAAGTTACATTATGTTTTCTAAATTTAATCATTTACATGTACTTGGGTTTATTATAGGATGTTTAGATGAACATCATTTCTATTTTTATCTTAGAATATTTCATTGATACTATTAGTACAGTATTAACCTCTTCTTAATTTTATATAACATTGTTTAGTTTTTGACATGAGTACCTTATGATAAATTTGAGTAGGGGTTTACTCACACATATGTATTGTTTAACCTTGATATTAAAGCATAAATATGTATGTTGGTTTAATTTGTTAACAAGTTAAAATTTTAAATTGATAGATGTTCATTGATGAATCATTTACCTAATTATATTTAATGTGTGTGTACACACTTATGATTTTCTTATATATGTTGGTTTAACCCTTGAGATAGTAGAGAATATAGAAATCTCTCTTTAGATGTTTTCAATTTGTATATAGAATATATAAATAAATTCAGTTAAGTTTGTTCCTAGCATATGTGGAAAGCATAAATGGAATTTCCCTCTTGCATACCTTAGACCTATATGGCTGTGTATAAAGACATGTACATTATTGTTAATTAGTCTATTATTATTTATCTATTTAGTTAAAGTGTGATTATTAGTTAAATTGCTAAAATGAATAGAATTTTGAGTTTGATTACTATGCTAAAGGATTCTTAGTATATAAATAAGTTGAAATTAAATTATAGAATGAATTGTCAATGAGTAGATGAAAGAAGTTATCTTAGATTACTTGTATTATGGAATAGAATTGTTAAGTGATGTATTCCTTGATTGATGCTTATATAAATGAATAATGGCTGAATGTATACGTGTTAAACTTCATTCTTATGAACTGAGTATGCTATCATCTTATTCTTGTTGGCTGGAATTGAATGCACATTACTGTGTCATGACATGCCAAAAATTTTATTTTGTAAGAGTTCTTTAAATGGAACATTTTATTTAGGTTTCACTCAATTGATATTTAGATGGAAACACTCATTCTAAATAAGATACTTTCTGATTGTATGAATTTTATATATGTTCAAGTCATGTGAAAACTTTGATGCTTATATATTTCCTATACTAGTTCATATTGAAACCATTGTATGCATGCATAATTATATATATTATTAGTAGAAAAATATTACTCTACTATGTTTGATCATACTTAGAAATATGTATGAAGTTGGGTTGCTTATTTAATAAACTCTTTGTTGTAGGAAAGGTTAATGACTAAGCAGGTTATTGATTTTAATAGTTTTTTAAGTAGATGTATGACTGAAAAATATTAAAGTGTGAAAGTTGCATAGACTGGATGTGTTTCACTTACTTAAAACTAATGTTTGATAGAATAATCAATGTTAATGGAATATATTCATGGTTTTAATATACTTTGATTACATTACTTCCTCTTTTATTAATTATAACGCATTAGTTATTTGCTAATATGATATTATTTACATAGATTTAATTATAGGCTTCTAATATATCTTATTTGATAAATAATGAATTTGATCACAATCGTATCAATGTTAATTTAATTAGATAGTGGCATTCATACTTATTAATTGGGTGATTTGTGAACTTAATACAATATGTTGGCAATGGTGTAGTGACCTCAAGCCATGAGGAAGTTGACAACCTTGGCTAGTATCACTTGAATAATTGATTATGATGATTTGGTTTTTATTTTGTTTCATATTATACTTTATTTTAAGTAGTAATAAATTCTGTTATATACTCATGGGAATTTAGTATAATCTGCATATGTTTAAATTAATTATTGCTTTCTATTTATGATTAGAATTTTATAAATCATACAGTCATTAATTAATGCAACATTATATCTTGTTCTCATTCCATATACTTGTTATAACCAAACAATAACATAGGATGTCTAGATTCATCCTTTCCATTTAGACTAAAAATAACTATTTAACCATTCTCAAGCGGAACTAAAACTCACTAAAGAGAGTGAGGTATTTAATGAGGGCTAAAGACCTATAAATGGTGTTATGTGAAAGAATGAGTGTCACATATGGTATTTGGTATCCATGTACTCATATAATGATATAGCCTAAACCCCATAACCACCCTTTAGACAACCTATTCCTCATAACATCCTTTGTGAGTAAATACCCACAGCTAATTATCTCAGATCACCTTCTTTTGTTCTGGTTGCATGTATGTAAGAATTTTGAATGAGTATCACTTGTTATAAATTCATCACACAATACAAAAATGTACTCTGATAAATAATTATACAAAAATGGTGTTGTTTCAGTTTAATGAAAAAACCAAGACTCGTACCTAGGTTACACTCCAAAACAATTTCAAGTAGGCCCCATTCCAGGTCTACCCAATGTCAACTAAAGCCAAAAATATACACATGTATTGTGGGCCAAAATTCAAACCAAGGTAACAAGTATATAAAAGTTAAAAAATATTTTAGGTAGTCATGAACCAAATTATAAACACCAAAGGCACTAAAACAACCATCACAATAAAATACCCTTCTAAACAAGATAAAATGCACTAATTTTCACACTAATAATCACGTATAAAGTACCTTTGATTTAAATCTGAATAAAATATTCTTTTATTTGAATGGAAACCAATTATCTAAACAATAAATATTATGTCTATATCAATAAAATATTTTTATTATGATAAATATGACAATTTAATCTACCATTCCATAGTGACTTTAACTGCTTAAAAAAATTGTCTTAAATTTCTAAAATAAACTGGGTACATAATCACTCTAGAAAAATAGTAAATAAAAAAATAAATTTTATTTTATGATTTCAATGATAATTTCAAGATATTAAAATTTTATTACAAGATCTAAATTTTAAAACACCATTCGTATGTATTTTAAATTCGTTTATTCCAAATCGACTTTGGGGTTAGAAACAAAAGTGAGTTTTATTTCTGCAAAGTGCTTTAGAAATGACGCCAAAGGACTACTATTAAAGAGCTTTAAAAAATTATTTAATAGTTGTTGAATAATCTCACAACCTAAATAAATCATATTCAAACCTTATTTTTGGTAAACTCCTAGTTTAGCTATTTATTCTTGATTGATTTTGAAAGGGTTTCAACTAGGTTGGAAAACATTTAAGTAAATTATTTAATTCTATTTTTATTAAAAAAATTGGCATCTGATTACTTTAATGTTTGAAATATATGAGATAGATTTTAGGAACTAATCCAAATAATAAGACGGTTAAATAATTCTTAATTGGGTTAAATGGTAAATGTTGGAGAAGTTTAAATTATCAAGTAGATTAATAAAGGAGATTACATGTTATTTTAATTTATTAAAGAAACCAAAATTTAACTTATATTCCCCACTTAGATAAATTAGAGGTGGATTAATTTACCACCATTGGATTGAGTAGATCTCATCCACAAGATATAGGTTTCCAAATAAAAATCCATAAATTCCTTATGACAAAAAAGAAAGTCGACACCTCTATTTTGTTTCTCCATTTTCTCCCATTCATTCATTTTTTTTGCAAGGTAGGAGATTATAGGTTTTTGAGGTGGAACTCAAGATTAATGCCAAGTATATCATGAATCATTTTTGGAAGAGTATATACCTACTTTTGATAATTATATATAATAAATAATTAAATAATTCTTTAGGATCTTTCTTATTTTTTATAGTTTTTAGTAAAACCCAATGTTTATATTCACATATCATGTGTGTGTCTATGTAACTATAATTATTTGATGAAAAAAATTATACACACACACACACACACACACACACATATGTGGGTGTGTATATCGGTGTGTGTGTGTGTGTGTGTGTGTGTGTGTGTGTGTGTGTGTGTGTGTGTGTGTGTGTGTGTGTGTGTGTGTGTGTGTGTGTAACTCTTTTGCTCAAATATTTACAGTTACACACACATAGATGATATGTGAATATAAACATTGGGTTTTACTAAAAACGTGTGTGTGTGTATTATGATTATTATTTTTGAATAAAATATCTGTAGACATCCAATTGTTAACACCATTTATGTTTAAATTGTCAATCTTACTCGAATTGCACTCAAATGCATATTTTAGGTCAAAATCCATAAAACATGATAAACAGTTCAAAATTACCATTTACAAGTGTCGATTTAGACTAATGTATCCCTAAATGGGGCAATGCAACTCATGAAGTAGCTAACTTTGATCAATTCATTTTGAGCCAAAATGATGTTTTGCCTTCTTGTGCTCTGGATCATTCTTTTCTTCTAATTCATTAGTTCACATCATGTACCTTTATTATCTTGTGTTGGTAACATCCTAAATGAGAATATGGTTCCAACGCATCTAACATCACCCTCCAATTCTTCTTGAGTCAAATTATGACCCAGTAATATGAATTTCTGACCATTTTGATTAATTGAGGGCCAATTTCCAAATAATTGCACAAATGTTGATTAATCTTGTTTAAGGATAATTGATCTAAATCAAGAGCTTAAGTGGATTTTCATGAGATTTTTTGAATATTTCTTTTTAGAAATTTATTTCTATTAATTGCATCACCTAATGACTTCATTTCTTGAGAAGACATACCTAGGCCATAAATGCCACAAATATCAAGATTATGGGTCTCCCATGCCTCATAATGACCCTCCATGCCTTTTCAATGTCCCTTCTTCCAAAGTCATGATGAAGATAATTATGTATTTAATTGCAAATATTGAATTAATCTTTAACCACACATCTTCATCTCAAAATGGACAGTTTAGGTTGATCCTAACCAATCTCAAAAATCTATAAATAGAGAGGCCATGAACACATTGTTAGAGCTTGATTTATGCAAAGTTATTATGTTAAATTGTCTCCACAATATTTTGCATTTGATCATTAATTTTGTATGCAAGCTTCATTGATAGGCTATTTTAGTGATTCCAAATCATGAGCCTAGGTTTTATAAAGAGTTATTGAAGCATTGGAGGAGTTGGCCACCATTGTTGTTGAAGACAAGAGCTCTTAATCAAGGGAGAACATGATTTTGAGCCGTATTGGTGTGGTGAATCCATTTGGGAAGGTAATATTATGTTACTTTATTTCATTTATTTCTTGCTATCCTTTGTAATTCCCACATGAATAGATAGGCTTAATTCAGTTTGTTCTTATGTATTTTTCCTTTGATTTATTGGATTAATGTTTGAGTAATCATGTTATGTAATCCTCTCTACATTTTGTCATGCTCGATGGGACAGTAACCCACAAATTTGCTTACAAAGCCTCTATAAGCAACCTACTAATCCTTTCCATGAAATATCTTGGAGTTGGAGTGCCACAAGAGTGAGATTTTAAGTTAAATTTCCATCTTTTTAATAGCATTTTTATTCTTGTAAAACTTAGTTTTGCTCTCTGGAATGATATCGTTGTTACATAGTCATAATCTTATGTAGATAAAATTACTATTTCCTAAATAATGATTTTGTATAATGGTGATTTCATCATCTGAATGGCGATTTTGATTTTCTCATGTTTTCTTTTTGTAAAACAATGATTTTGTTCCATAATAGCATTTTTGTTTGAAAATTATGATATTGTCACACTTAGCAGTGATATCATCTTACCTTGCAGTGATATCTTACCTTATAATGATATCATTGTAAGTGGCAGTGATATTATCCGTTAGGCCAGAGATTTTGCTAAATTGAGTAGCAATTTCACATAACAGTGATTTCGTTAGCAAATAGTGATATTGCATTTTTTATTTTTTATTTAAATTTGACAATGGTGATTGTATAGAAATAGTGATATTGACTGGGTAATTTTGATTTTTTAATAGAGACTTCAAATTTCAAAGTTGCTCCTTCCATTTGCAAATTAGCTTCAAAGCTAAAGGACACTCTAATGTTTTCATTGTAGGGTCAAGCTTGGAATTTGTTAAAATGTGCCTTTTAGACCTTTTTGAAAGCTTAAAATGAATTAGGAACCTTTTTTTTGGTGCTTAACAAAGAATTTACATGCTTAGGTAAATATTTTGACAAATTTTTCTTTCAAAGCTATAACTTAAGACCAAGGGGTCAAAATAACACTCAATTTTTTCAAATTGGTGCTTAAAAATGAACTCATATTTCCAAGTTTTTGCATTCATTAGTTGTTTGAACTAGTTTTTGTTTGGCAAAGAGAGGGATGTTACGTGTATGTTATTTCACTTGTCCCCTTTAGGCAACCCTTGAAAACAAAAGTGCCCATCCTTATTGTAAAAAGCCTAGTCCAAGGCTTAGAAAGAATGTCATCTAAAGCACTCTCCAAAAACTCACAATAGTTTGGGTGATCTTGAAAGTGACCCTAAATTCCTTATATAATGTCTTTTATGTTATTCCATCTTAGCTTGCAAGGGGGAATTCATTACCTCCTACAAGTTATATAGGGAATATTTGACCCAGGGTTTCACATCCTGATACTAACTTTAACTATTCCCACTAAGATCAAAGGTTTGAGAGGTTAAACCACTTTCTGGTGTTGGAGTTTCACATGGGACGTATCTGCACTTTGGACATCATACTACATTGAGAAAGTGATGGATGTAGTGGTTGTAAAAAAGACAAGATATTTTTTCAATGAGCTAAGTGTTGTAGACACCCAATTATGTGCTTTTATTTTGCATCATGACATGAAAGTCATTGTGTAATTGATCCCCCTAGAAATGTTCAAAAGCTTGCTAGTTTAGTCAACCCCACATTACCATACCCTTGTTAGGATTTGGATGATTATGCTTAGTTGCATTTGTTCA
The DNA here is from genome assembly GCA_037957365.1 of Torreya grandis. Taxonomy (NCBI): domain Eukaryota; kingdom Viridiplantae; phylum Streptophyta; class Pinopsida; order Cupressales; family Taxaceae; genus Torreya; species Torreya grandis. The sequence goes on along the minus strand of JARHVA010003814.1, from coordinate 717,367 downwards.
CTTATCGTTTTATTGTTTGGTATGTTTTGAGACTAAAACTTGTTTCTTTATTTATAAACTATGTAAAAACCAATTTGTCTATACATCACTCTTTTGTCTAAACAGGCGTTATGCTGACCATTTTACACCACACTTGTGCCTTAAATTTTTTGTTAAACTTGTTTGTGTGTGTGTCATTTGAGTTGAGGAGGGTAGCATTATGCTTCCCAAATCATGTCAAACCATTTCGCCTTTAAGTCTTTAAAACATAGATTTGATCACATCATTCGAGCATGATTACGTCATTAGGCTTCTCAATTTATTTCAAGACTTAATTACCATTGTATCAAAAACTATTTGTTTCAAACCATGTCACATCAACCATTTGGACCTTATTTATGTGTTTTCATATTATCCAATCTTATCTATATTGTTTGGTCAAATCCTAGTTTTCAAGATTGAGTTTTCAATTAACCTTATCAATTTTAGATTCAAACATTGATTGACTTTTATTTAGGCTTCAATTCATAGGGCTAATACATAGATATTTCTCTTTTGGGTTGCATAACTTTGGTTAATCGATTACCCAAATTTGAAAACTATTATGGTCTATTTTTTCAATGCCTATCCTCATCATTGTTTGTGCCTTTGTTTAGGAGAACATAGCCTATCTCCAAAAGCCTTATGCCTTATGCCAACTATCATGTTCATGTTTGATTTCGTGTGTCGGGTCTATGTCAAATTTGTTTCCAAACTTGTTAGATTACATCAAATCACATCATGCCTTTGTTTCAAGCCTATCTTTTGACACCATTTGGCCAAAATTCTTAACATAGCCTATTTAAGCCTAGATTTTGACTTCACATTTAGACAAGAAACCTAGTGACTCTTTTCCCTTTCCTAGTTTAGACCTTGTTTAGAACACTTTGGCCTAGACCTTTGACATTCTATTTTTTATTCAGATGCTTGACCTTTTGTGCATATGACATTTGACATTAGACTCTTTTATACCAAATCTTAGCATAAATAATTTTAGAGATATAACTCCACTTTTAGACCACGTTGGAGATATAGCTCCACCTTCGACCAAGTTTGACCAAGTTTGAACCATTTTTCCTTTGGACATAGTTTTTTAGGGTTTGTAAAACTCTAAGCCTTTTTGTTTCAAAGTTTTCATCATTTATGCAGATATGTCTAGATACACTTATGGTGGAGTCATATAAAATCCAAATTATGATAGAATGGTCACACAAAATCCCACCAAGAACCCCTACAGAGATAGATTTTGGAGTTTTATTATTCTCCCTATAATACTCCATATGGGGAACTGTAGACACCAAAATTGTGTCTACTCCTTGGTCGACTCTCTCCCTTGGTCCCCTTGGTCCACTTCTGCACATTCCTAACCCACACACTTATTAATTTAAAATAATAACTTATTTTAAATTAATAAACAACCCCCTTGACACATCACCCTTGACACCTCACCCTTGGATTCCTCCCCTTGGATGCCTCCCATCACCCTATGACCAATTTATGACCCCATTTCATTCCTCCCACTACCCTCTCGCGCTCATTTAATCCACCTTCGACCGTTTTCCAACGACAATTAGACCTGGTAGTTGGAAGAACAGGCAAAAGGCTAATTTTAGCCCTTTTTCCCATCTTCTAGCCACCGACATCAGTTACTAGTCGGCCGACGCCGGCGGGATCACCAACATCGGTTGCTTAAAGCAACCTGAAGGTGAATTCTCTTCCCCCTGGGATACAAAATCACACTTGGGATGCAAAAATCACAGTGCTGAATCAATTAATCTCAGACCCAAAATTCGACCTCTCTTCCTCTCTCGACTCTCAAACCTGGACATCAACAGGAACTCTCTAAGATCAATCATCAGACTTCAACTAAACTCTCTTTTAGCTATAGACACAATAGGTACAATCATGTCAAACACCTTTGGCTCTGCTCCAAGCAAGAGATAAGTATTCTTCTACCCTTTTTATTATTTCAATTATTTAGATCATATCAGCAATCAGTTTTCTATTCATTGCTTTTAAATAACATTATCAACCAACCCTGGCTATTAACTAGACCAGACATGACCAAACTTCTTCCTAAGAGGCTGAAAAGCCTGCCTTCTACCCTGACCCATCTTGACAACCTGTCCCCTGCCTTTGTCCCTCCTAAAGACCCTGTCCACTGTCCTGCATCCCTTGCACAGACCCAGACTCCTTTCAGACCATTCCATCAACCAGAGACTCGTCCAGAACCCATCCAAGGCCATTGCCCTGATCAACGCTAGCCTCCAGGCCCATTACCCCTATAGACGTTGGTAGACTAACCGGCATCGGCAACATTTCCCCTACCGATGTCGGCAAACTATCCAATGTCGGTGACTGTGGCAGACTGACTACAAAGAAATAAGTACGCATTATCTAATTTCCTCTTTGCTAGTCATTTGTCATTTCTTCATTTTTGACACTTTTACTTATTAATAGTGGACTGTCATCCCACAAGGAATTCTTTGCACTTTTAGGACCGAGCTTTTGCTTGGTAGTCCACCTTATATCCATCTAACAATCTCTGTGTTTGAGTCTCTTTCTTCTACAAGTGTCATCCTCCATAGCCAAAGAGGAGTCCCTTCAATGTCAAGATACGGTGCACAAACTTCATCTGGGTACATACAAACCCCTAACCATTATCTTAGTTTCTTTCATCTTTTGAATGTGAAAAGCGAAAACTTGTTGGAAACATTCTGGCATGCTCGGTGGGACCCTAGGAATTTTCCTTGGGTTCATACTTTTTCTTCTAAAAGCAAACTTTTCATATAGGTGCATTAGGTCTCTTCTTGCACTCTTTTCTTCTATCTCTTCTGAAAGACACTATCAACAAAGTTAAAAAGAATCCTTCTTTTTCTTTCTTTCTTGCATCTTAGAGTAGTGAAATTCATACTCTTCGACCTTTTCTCCACTTGTCTACATACGAACACACATTTCAATTTGGGCTTAAAATCTATTGCATCTCATTTCTGATTGAATGCATATTTAGTCCACACACCTAGTAACTTAAAACCACATTATGAATTAATCGTCGCACACTTATGTTACACGACCAGACCACTATCACAAACTAAACATCTAAACATACCTGAGACAAGGTCCGAATAGGATTTCATCACCTAGCAGATACCTTACCCTTCTTGGTTATCCCACTTGGACTTCACTACCAAGGGGAGAGCCCACTCTGTTCTCTGGCAGAGTATAAACTCTAGGGGAAGTATATACTGGCTAAGTGACCCAGCTTATCTCTAGGCTCATGAAGTGAGGGGAGCTTGCTCCTTAGCACCAGGCCACGTATGGAACCTAACACAGACCTTGAGCACCAAATTTAACCTGAAACCAACCTTAGACTACTTCTTCTAGGACCCATTCTAAAAGCCAACTTCCCAAACACACTCTAAGGCATAAGCCAACAAGACTCTAAAACTTATTCTTAGGAATTAGCGTTTAGGGTCTGCTTGTCTTCATCTATTTTTCTGTCTCTATCTATTTTTTTTGAGTTGGTGAGGTCGCATTCTGAGATCCAAAAATAGCTCAGACTTTCTTCTTTTTTTCCAAGAACTTTCAATTTCTAAAAACACAGTAATCGACATCAGTTTTCCCACCGACGTCGGCAACCTTATCTTCACCGACATCGGTTTTACCACCGACATTGGCAAAAAAAATTCACCAACATCATTTTTTCTACCGACGTTGGTCACTGTCACAAAACTTCTTCCAAAATAGCAAGCTTAAAAACTGACTTTCTTGCTATTAGACATGCATTCTGAGTTTATAAAACTAAAAAAAAATAGTTTCTAGAACCTGACCCTTTTTGCCTTGAATGGTTTTGACACGTAGTCAAACCTAGACTCTTGTTGACCACGTGAGGGAACAACCACTTCCACCTTCACCTTTCATATCAAGTCCCCTAATGGAGTGTACTTCAGACATTGAATATTCTCCTATCCAGTCAACCCCCGATCAATCTCCAATTGTTCCCGAAGGGGATCAAAATTTTGAGAGATTCCTTGACCATAACGTCAAGGATCTCCAACACTATCTCGCTAAGGGCCAAATGCGAGACTCTTCAATTCAACCAAGTTCGTCACATTTTCAAAACTTGATTGTCTTGACTCCATACACTCTTGCACCTATAAACGCGAGAGTGACTACCTATCCTTTTGCCTGTGCTGCCATTCAACCACCTGTAGCGACATCAAGCCAAGTTGTGCCTCCTAGCTTCATGACACAACCACCCTTGGCTTCCACTTTTGTCCTTATGACTAGTCATCAATATGTTATGCCTATACAAGTGCAACCAACTATGTCATATGCCCCTCCTTGCACCTTCCAAGCGCCTTACAACCTAAGGGGTGCCCCACCCACAAATCCGTCAATTGATCTAATTAAAATGTTGATGGAAAAAATGTCTAATCTTGAGACATCCATTTTCGGTTTAGGCAATGTCCTTTCATACAACCAAATTTGTAATGAACCCATCCATCCCTCAGTCCCAATCTAGCCATATCCCAGTCATTGGGAACTTCCTAAGTTTACTCGCTTTCAGAGTAAGGAAGACCCATAGCAGCACCTATGAGCGTTTAGACACGCTTGTTACCTTATATCACATGATGATGCGTTATTGCTACGCACATTTCCCATGTCGCTTTCAGGGGCTGCCCTTGATTGGTATAGTTCTCTTACCAGTCACTCCCTTTTCACATACACCCAGTTGGCTCAACTTTTCCTTGACCAATTTTTTATCAATATCACCAAAAAGGTCTCAATCACAGACCTATACTCTATCAGATAGTTTGACGATGAATCAATAGCCGATTTTTTTGCCCATTGGAGAGGCTTAATCAACCAGCTCTCTTTTTCTTTGCCTCAACCTGACCTCATCGAACTCTTTTCCTAGGCATGTGCCAAACATATTTCCTCCACTCTCTGGGTCCAAACATTCCACACCTTTGATGAAGCTTTCACGATGGTTAGGAAGCTTGAACTACGTGCCATCGAGGAAAATAAAGTCAAATTGTAGAGTAAAAACCCCAACACCAAGTCAAATGACTCTTCTTTTAAACCTTCTTCTTTTAATTCTAAATCTAAGGCATCAGCAAATGTTGTAGTCGTTAGACCATCATCTTCAACAACAACCAACCAGCCTGAACCTTCCACATCCCAAAGTATCACGCGACAATTCCAACAAAGATATGTGTAGCATCAGTATACTCTAATAGGAGAATCATACGCATCTGTGTTGGATAAACTCGTCAAACAGGGGGTCCTCAATCTCCCTCAAATTTGACCACCTCAATTCAACCCCTCAAAAGCTATCCCTACCTGGTACAGGGAAAATGACTTTTGTCATTATCACCGTATCAAAGGCCATGACATCAACAACTGTAAAACCTTTAAAAACATTATCCAAGACATGATAGATAAAATTGATCTTGTTTTGGATAATCTGAACGTGCCACCAAATCAAAACATTGACATCTTTAGACAGCCTTTTCCTAACCATTCCCCTAGCCAAAACAATGTCCAAACCATGATCGATGACTCCCAAGAGCATAATATACGCACAGTCAACACAGTCTCGCCTCTTATACCTAACCAACCTCTCTCACAATCTGAAGAGGTTAGCCCACCCATTGGTCCTTCACAGGTAGAAGAACCTTCTTCTTCTATTTCTCCTCCACAGGTGGAAGAATCTTCTTCTCCTATTAGTTCTCCATCGACCTCTCTTATATTGGAGGACGCCTTGACCATACCAGCACTGGTAGCCTCGCCCTCATCTTTCCTATCATCAATGGGGGATCATACTTTTCCCACGCCTCAACCACATGCCAAAGCCATCACCATCCCTATGCTCTGCCCTCTTGAAGAGCCACAATCTCCAATCCCTTCTCCGTCAAGAGAGGAACTAGCTGCCTCACCCACTTCGACTAAAGAAGATTTGGTGAAGGTTGATTTAAACCTTACCCCCCACAATAGTAGTCCTCACACTAAACCAAATAAGGCTACTAAACCCCATCAGAGAACTCCTCTCCCACCATCATCATTGCCCTCCATTTTGGGCCCTCATCCATCCATCTTAAAAGGAGTGCTTCCTATTCCAACACCTATCAAAAACAAGTCACCTCCATTACTATCAACACCTAAAAAAACATACCTCCTTCAAAACATCCAATGCCTGCTACCATGAAAGTGTCATCTACGCATTTGGCCACACTGCCAAACAAAAAGATGGTACGAAACACTCCCTCAACAACATCTAAACAAAATTGTCAACTTTTAATACAACACAAAACACAGACCCATTAGCTAGTTCTTATGCCTTGATATTACGCCAATTGTTACAATCCTCTAACATCACTCTTCCACCTATCAAACCATTTCAATCTCTCGAACCAAAACCGTCTTGGTTTGATGACACCAAAATCTGCCAATATCATCGTACAATTGGGCATGACACCGAAAATTATTGTGCCCTTAAGGTTGTCATCCGCCAATTCATCAATAAAGACACCCTTCTTGTTGGAGATATTGTCAACAAATCTTCAACACTGTCTCATGTCTCCCAAACATTTTCACCGTCACACTCATCAACTCTCAGATCAAGGCCATCTTGGTTCGATGATACTAAATTTTGTGCGTATCATCGCACACCTGGACATGACACTGAGCATTGTTGCGCTCTTAAAGCTGTCATTCATTAGCACTTTAAAAAGGACACCCTTCTCACCAATGATCCTCTTGACCACCCTTTAACCAAACCATCGACACCATCACATGCCTCTCAAACCTCCTCACCTAAATTGGGCGCCCATCGTCAAATTGTGGTCCCTCGATCACCTTCAACCCCTTTGTTCAAAATCAACACCGTCAATGTGGCCAATGGGCCACAAATCATGTAGGATAAAGGGAAAGAGAAAGTTTCTCTCCCCTAAACATATCCATTCATCAAGCCCTCACCACAACCAAAACCCAAGACTCTAATTTCGGGTGCATCTAGACCAACTTTTTCAAAACCAATTCATGACCCCATGGTGAAACAACTTCACCAAACTTGTGTGAAGACATCTTTGTATGACCTCATACAAAGCTCTCCACAACATCATCAAGCCTTAATCAAAGTCTTACAGGCAGTGGAGGTTCAACTTGAAGACCCCTAACCACTAGCTGCCTTAGTCCAACCATTTCTCAAGCATTCTCCTCATCACCAAAATAACTGGGGGAATTTGACTCTATATTGACTATCATGACATCGACCAAGCCTCGACCAAATATCAACCAAGCCTCAACCAAGCCTCAACTAAGCCTCGACCAAACATCAACCAACCAAGCCTCGACCAAGCATCGACCCCGACTAAGCCTTGACCAAACATCAACCAAGCATTGACCAAAAATCAACCAACTTCTTAATCATCGACCAACACGTGACCAATTTGGAAAGAATCAAATGAGGCAAGTTTGCTCTTAATTGGCTCAAACCTTACATCATCATGCACAAGTATGGATCAGGGACTTATCGTCTATCTTCTCTCGAAGGTCGACCAGAACCTAAGCCTCTTAATGCCTTGCATCTGCGACCATTCTACTGTTAATCGAGTACTCGTTCACTTGACATTTAACTTGAGCTCATCCCTTGAGCAATCCCTATCCTCTTCATCCTCATTCCTTTCAAACCTATTCCCCTAAACAAACCCTATGTAACCGTTTTATAAAGTATGCATGCTTTGTCCTAATAAAAGGGAGCCCTTGAACTTCTATAGTCTTGTCCATGACTCAAAATTCTATCAAAAATAAATTGAGATGTCAAAATATCCAAGGTCATAAATTCTAAATGTAGACTGCTCCCTCAAAGGATAGCTGTACTACCATTGTTGTAGCTAATATACTGCTCCCTCAAAGGACAGCTATTCAAATCCCTCAAAAACATATAAAGAAAAAATATAGACCACTCCCTCGAAGGATGGCTATGACTAAACTCTTGCTACAAACAACACTCTCTCAGAAGGTTCCTGCATTGATCAGCTTCACAAATGACCACAAAACAAAATGACATCTCTATGTAAACTTCCCACATTGATCAGTTTGCAAAAAAAAAAGGTCATGGACTTGACTTGTAGTCATTCTCAGGGTCTCCTATAAAAAGGGGCAAAGTTATCCCTACTAAAAAGGGTTACCCTATCCTACCATATCACATCACCTACTCAAGGGATTTCAAGCTCATTTTAATGTCAAAGTGATTTGATTACCTCTCTGACACAACCAGTGGTCAATGACGTAATGCATGAATGGGGCTTTTGTTTCTAAAAACCCCCTACTTATGCTATCAGTATGGTCCTTGTCAATGAAAGAGCAACGTGCCTTTCACTTCTTATCCATACCTTTGTCACATTCAACCAAATCATCTTCCGAACCCAACCAAACCAACCCAATCTTTTCCAGACCACCATCATGACATAGTCCATTTCACATAGTTTCTATGGAAACCAATACACATGGAAACTATCGACCACACAATTTATGTCAAGCATAAACCATTACTTGTTGAAGCATAAACATACTCATTTCATTTTTAGCATACATCCATCACGAATATGGAAAATTGCTAGGGATGAAAAGACCACTCACTAATGTTACAGAATACACCATCACACAATATGGAAAAGGCTGTAACATCATCTTACCCTCATCATTTAAAGCACGTACCCTTAGACATATGGGAAGTGCTAAACCTTTATCTCGTCCAAACCAACTATCAACCACCTTTCAACCATTTTGACTCTTCATCCAAAATAAATTGGTCTGAGGCCCTTCCAACAGGGGCTATGTAGGCAGCACTCAGATGACATGACATCTTCTGGGGTTAGCTCGGCCACATCCATTTATTCATCTACTTGATGGACAAACCATTTATCCTTTAACCATGACTTAACCTAGTCCAAACCAATCATCAACCATTTTGCCTCTTAGTCTGAACTACATTGGTCTGAGGCCCTTCCAACAGGGGCTATGTAGGCAACACTCAGATGACATGATGTCTTCTGGGGTTAGCTCAGCCACATCTGTTTGTTCGTCTATCTGATGGACAAACCAGATTACCTCTTAACCATGACTTAACCTAGTCTGATCACATCCATAACCAACCCTCTTCCTCCCTTTTTAGGGAGAACTACATTGGCCTGAGGCCCTTCCAACAAGGGCTATGTAGGCAGCACTCAGTTGACATGGGGTCTTCTGAGGTTAGCTCAAACATTCCTTCATCCATCTATCTAATGGACCAACTATCTATCTCGACTCGACTTGACCAATGACCTTGGAGATCGTGCCTATCTCCTCAGACCATGACCACTTTCAAGACAACCCTACCTTGGTTATTTTGATTGCATTTATGCTACCTCACGAATGGTTAACAAAATTGTCTGCAACCCATCTTTTGACCCTCACAAGTATTGGATCGTGAGCAAGTTGATCCCCACTACTTGTGACATTTTTCATGTTTTCCAAGAGCACTTCTTGAGCTTGAGATACTTGGAACACGATGACAATTAGAGCTACATCTTGGATCGAATAACCCAATCATCTACGACTAAATGCTGGGGCCCAGTTATTTTGATTTTGGCACTCCTTGACCTTTGACTTGTGATAATTTGACCTGACCATCTCGTGAAGTGGTATGTGCGCAATCTCAACTATTGCAGTGTTGACACTCAAACTTCACCATATTCATCCACTCTCTATCAAATCGGCACCCGATTTCAGGTTCCCTTCCTTCGACTCCCACTTTGAGGGGGAATACCTCATCCCATAATTGAGGCAACCTACCTTCATTTTGTCTTGCAGGTCATCAGAACAAGCAACAGGACAAAAGCAACCTTATCCCATACCTAGGGCAACTCACTCCTATTTTTGTCTTGCAGTTCGTCCAGAACAACCAACAAGACAAAAAAGGGGCAAATGTAGACACCAAAATCGTGTTTACTCCTTGGTCGACTCTCCCCCTTGTCCCCTTGGTCCACTTCTGCACATTCCTAACCCACACACTTATTAATTTAAAATAATAACTTATTTTAAATTAATAAACAACCCCCTTGACACATCACCCTTGACACCTCACCCTTGGATTCCTCCCCTTGGATGCCTCCCATCACCCTATGACCAATTTATGACCCCATTTCATTCCTCCCACTACCCTCTCACGCTCATTTAATCCACCTTCGACCGTTTTCTAATGACAATTAGACCTGGCAGTTGGAAGAATGGGCAAAAGGCTAATTTTATCCCTTTTTCCCATCTTCTAGCCATCGACGTTAGTTACTAATCGGTCGACGCTGGTGGGATCACTAACGTCGGTCGCTTAAAGCAACCCGAAGGTGAATTCTCTTCCCCCTGAGATGTAAAATCACACCTGGGATGTAAAAATCACAGCGCTGAATCAATCAATCTCAGACTTGGAATTTGACCTCTCTTCCTCTCTCGACTCTCAGACCTAGACATCAATAGGAACTCTCTAAGATCAATCATCAGACTTCAACTAAATGCTCTTCTCGCTACAGACACAATAGGTACAAGCATGTCAAACACCTCTGGCTCTGCTCCAAGCAAGAGATAAGTATTCTTCTGCCCTTTTTATTATTTCAATTATTTAGATCATATCAACAATCAGTTTTCTATTCATTGCTTATAAATAACATTATCAACCAGACCCGGCTATCAACTAGACCAGACCTGACCAAACTTATTTTTGAGAGGCTAAAGAGCCTGCCTTCTACCCTGACCCATCTTGACAACCTATCCCCTGCCTTTGTCCCTCCTAAAGACCCTATCCACTGTCTTGCATCCCTTACACAGACCCAGACTCCTTTCAGACCATTCCATCGACCAGAGACTCATCTAGAACCCATCCAAGGTCATTACCCTGATCGATGCCAGCTTCCAGGCCCATTACCCCTACCGACGTTGGCAAACTAACCAGCGTCGGCAACATTTCCCCTACCGACGTTAACAGACTAATCGATGTCAACGACTGTGGCAGACCGAATGCAAAAAAATAGGTACGCGTTAGCTAATTTCCTCTTTGCTAGTCATTTGTCATTTCTTTATTTTAGACACTTTTATTTATTAACAGTGGACTGTCATCGCACAAAGAAGTCTTTGCACTTCTGGGACCGAGCTTTTGCTTGGTAGTCCACCTTATATCCATCTAAGAATCTATGTGTTTGAGTCTCTTTCTTCTATAGGTGTCATCCTCCACAGCCAAAGAGGAGTCCCTTCAACGTCTGAATATGGTGCGCAAACTTCATCTAGGTACATACAAACCCCTGACCATTATCTTAGTTTCTTTCATCTTTTGAATGTGAAAAGTGAAAACTTGTTGGAAACGGGAACATGGTCAAAATCCATAAAATCCAAATCAAATTATTAATTGGTATGAAGAGAATTGTGAGGAATTTGAAGACCCAACTATAGATAATATTGTTTAGGATATGAATCCATACCCTTTTTACCATAATCAATACATAGAGCGTATTCAAGAACTAGCTTATGATCCAACTCAAGATTGGGATGATATGGTTCATGAGGAGGACTTAGATGCATTCGCTTATGTGAGAAATCAATATCCATAATGACCCATTACCATTCTGAGACCTCATCCATTGGTTTGTGCGAGCAATCAAGCTTCACAATTCCCCTTCATCATTCCAATACCTAGTCCTTTGGCTTGTGTGAGCAATCAAGATCCACACTACCCTATCATTACCATTTTAGGACTTCATCCTTTGGCTCATGTGAGAAATAAAGCTCCATAATACCCTACCATTATCCAACCATAGGCCATTCCTTGTCCAGTACCAATCCCATCCAAACCTCAACCGATCCAATCATTTTAAGACCAAGCTATGTTCAAAACTGGTATTTTCCAAATCATTAGAAACCAAGGCCAAGAGAATCAACCAATCTAAGAAGTTTTTTTTGAAATAACCATTTATGATAAGTCAACCTATGATGAATCACTTTTCAATCTTATACTTGTTCTCGAGGAGTCTCACTCTAATGAACTAGTCTTTTTTGAGTCACTTCTTAATGATTATAATTGCCTTTGGGAAAATCATTACCTCGACCATATGCCTATTTTTTAAGATCCTCCTATTGATAAGCTAGTCTCTAAGGAGTTGTCTCTTGACCTTTTTCCCATCATTAAGGAGACTCACTTTTATAAACTAGTATTTATGGAGCCCATTATGTCATCATAGGTCATTACTTGTCCCATACCAAACATTCAAAAAGACATCATCATAACAGAGTACCCATCAGATGAATAATTAGAGTTAGATTCAAGTTTTATTATTAAATCAACATCAAATTTAGCATCATAATTAGAATTAACATCAATCTTGACATTGGATTCAGAGTTCATTGAGTCAAAATTAGAAGAAGAAGAAGAAGAAAAAGAAGAATACGTTCATGGTTGTTACAACATTGGTTATGCATGCCTTGCAGATCAATTTTAATAGATTTGTGATCCTTCTATGATTTTTTAGGATGAGTACTTCATATTTGACACAAGTTATCCTAGTATCTTATATAAGGATTGTCTAGCCTCTCCCCATTTTATTACCATTCCATAGGCCATTAGCACCAACTAGTATAGCCATATTATTGACATTCCATCTCCGACAAGTGTTGATTGAGACTGAAAAATCACACTTTTTTAAACTGCATCCATGGTGACATAGTAGTTGAAGGAGAGTAAGGAGGCCAAGACCAGATTCATGTGGTAAAAGAACACTCTCCTAGTGAAACCTTTTTAGAGGCATTAGGGGACAATCAAAGTTCAAAATTAGTATCTTCTAGTGAAACCTTTTCAGAGGCATTAAAAGATAATAAAAATCAAAATCCAATGTTTATTAGTGAAACCTTTTTGGAGGCACTATGGAACAATAAAGATAACTTCATTGGTTAAAACCTCTTCAAGGTTCCAATAGCTAAGCACAAAAGTTCTTCACTGTTTAATGAAAATGATATCAAAGATCAAATCAAAATAGCTTCCACTCTATAGCCTAATCAGATGGTAGCTACTCTCAGGCCTAAATAATAATAAAAATCTAGTGGTCTTATTGAGAGAATAATTAGAAATCTTCAGCCCCACCATAATCAAAGTTATGTTGAATTTGACATCAACAACATTACATGTGACTAAAATTCCCAATCTTCATTTATTTCCTAACCATTATACATTCCATTATCATATGCCATTACATTTCAAAATCAAACCTACCATCCATTATTTGTCCTTATTTACCATCCATGATCACACTTTACTTTATAGAGGTTACAAATATACCTTGTCTTGACACTTGAAAGAATCAAAATCAACAACCAATGAAGATCACAAAATCATTCTTAGCATCCAAATCTACAACCAATTTTTGATAGAAAAACTATTTAGATGAGGTGTGGGGTAGTAATTAACATGATTGATTATTCTATTTCTATAATTTGCTTATTAGGATGTGCATCTCCACTTCAGTAGGAACAATAGAATCATATGCCATTTACAATACCTAGTCCAGAACCAAACATGTACCATACCATTTCATTTCCATGCTATTGCCATTGTTACATATCCTTTGGCCATTGTCGCATATCCCAGCCAATCACCCCATCACTTGGGGGCAACCCTCTTAGCATTATATCAAAACCCATTATTATCCTTAGTAAAACCATACCATCCTATCATACCATTCCTATCAATACCAAAGCTTATTTTTAGTCATCCTACCTAGTCATATTTTGATCTTGGTTTCTTGGGTTCTTCTTGCATTTTCACTAGGTGATTTCGATCAAGTTTTAGCTCTTATCAAATTCATGTTTACAATGATAGTCTATGAAAGTAGTGTGACAATTGATCTAGCAATATATCTTTCATTTTTATATTCTATCAAGCTTATTTATGTGAGCTTGATTATAACCACCTATGGGCAAATCAGTGTCTCACCAGTCTTGCTAATAATTACAACCACCTATAGGAAAATTAGTATCATTGACCTATGTCATTGTATCTTAATTATAACTACCTATGGGAAAATTAGGGGAAACATTTGTTTATCATGCATTACCACATCACCTTTCCATCATTATTTTCATTTGACTAGCCATTTACCAAATTTTAGAACTTGTTGGGACCTAGTTGGTTTTTCCCTCCCTTTTGTGTGGATCGAATTACTATGACTTGAGGTTATTTTAGGACTATGTGGGTTGTGATCAATTCATGTTAAGGTCACCTTATTCCCCCTTTACATATGCTCTTGCCATTTTATGAGAAATCTAAGCTTCACTCTCATCGATTTGTAAGCATGGGTTGTTACAGTTGACTTAACTATTTTATTGGAACCTCTACTCTTGGGCATGCATCTCCTTGACTAGATGGTCCCACCTTGTGCATATTTTATCCCAAAAACATCATAACATGATCCATAAAATAATAAACACATTATCTCATTCCTTTGTATATTTTTATATTCTTGTCCTATCATGCTACGCTCTTGTCATTTTGAAAGCAAAGAAAAATAAATTCATCTTGTCCCACGCACTTGCCATTTTGTAAGATCATTCTTTCTCATCCCATCATCTTGTTTTTTGTAAGACCATTCTCATTTTTTTGGAATATCTTCCATTACTTCTATAACATTAATCATGTTGGTCTGATCATAATTTTTCTTCTATCTTATTTCCTGAGAGAACTACATTTGTCCTGAAGTTCATGTTGGAACAAGAGTCCATGGAACTATGTAGACAACATCCAATTATCTTGTACATCTGGAGTCAACTCATCCAACCCCTTCCTTTTCTTCTCTTCCCCCATTTATTCTATTGTTGTTCCTATTTAAATAGAGAACAACTTTTGTGTCTTTGTTCTTTGTTATGTTATGGTGGAAAGTAACGTCTCTACTGCACTTACATGAACATTTGTCTTTAAACCACACTAACTTGGTTTTTTGTTTATGTGTGTTTATTTGTGTTTTATTGTGATTTCACACATCTCCTTTTATTTCTTCTCGTTTTCTCTTTTTATTACTTCTTGTCTCATCTTGGTCTTGTGTTTCCTTGTATGTTTTTACTTTTCTCTTTTGTGTTTCAGAACATCTTGATGATTCTCATAGATATTGATTATTTATATCTTGATCCTATGTTCTTAAGTTGTTCTTGGACCTTTTTTTTTATTTGATTGTTGTTGGTGTCTTGTTTTTCTATTTGATTTTTCTTTTTTCTTTTGTGTTCAAGAATGTCTTGATTGTCCACATGGATCTTGATTATTTATATCTTAGTCTCATGTCGTTAAGGTGTTTTTGCTTTTTGTTTTTTAGCATTTTATTCCTACTTAAGTCCTAATTGATCAAATCTTGATTTTAAGTTTCATTTATGTTTATCTTTTTCTTTGTCTTTACTTTTTTGTTTAAATGTAAATAGTTGTAACTCTAATTTTGGTCATTGTTTTACCATTATCCTTAGATATAGGTATTCACATTTGAACTAAATAGCGCAATTGGAATATTATGTCATTCTAAGTTATTCATACTTATGATGCCTAATTTATTTTTCTATAGCAATCACTTTGTGCTTAGGTCTCGAAGTCTTAACGTTAATGAAACTTTGATGAATGATTCTCAAGAACACTTTGCATAATCTAGGCTCATGGTATGGAATTAGGCATCTAGGTATCATGTATTTTAGCATTCAACTCTATGCTTAAATGTGCATCTATTCACATACATTGTGAGTCTAATCAGTTCTTGGTTAGTTTTCATCATTTCTCATTCCATTCTCTCCCAAACTTGGGTGAACTACATTGGCTTGAAGTTCATGTTGGAATATGAGTCTATGGAACTATATAAATAGTGTCCACTTGTCTTATACATCTAGAGTCAACTCAGCCATCTCCATTCTTATTTTCATCTTTGTGATCACTTTGTGCATTCTCATATTCTTGGTTTTATGTGGATTTCTAAGCCATTACACCTTCACATGTACGTTTGCACCCACTCATTTTAACCTATCTTTTGGGTTATATCTTTGAGTTATTTTGCTTGAAAATTGCCAACACTGGGTCACAACATCTAAATAACATCATAATCAAATCAGTGTTATAGGGGAAAACCATTGTTTATTCTTTATCAATGATCAAAATTAACCCTATTGGGGCACAATTATTTTATCACAGTCACATTTGCTCTACTAGGGCACTGCTTATTATCTTCTCTTTAGAGACCCCATTATAGTGGTGATTCCCTTTCTAAAGTAGAATGTTCTCTCTTTTCCTCTAATTACAAGCTCTCCATACTACTTCCCGTAATGGCAATATTTAGTGTGCAACTTGTCTTAGGATTGATCAATGCCATAAGCATGTAGCTTGTACTCTCAAATTGGGTATGTTTAAAGTGTGTCCCTTACATTTATGGATTGCATACTTCCTATTCCCCCTTCTACTAGGGCCTATTATACTTTTAAATTTATATTTTGATCATTGATGGTAATCACATATGCAAGCATTATCTCATCTAGATGTGATCTATTCCATGGGTTAATCTCTCACTTTCTCTCTTTTTGAGAGTCCATCCTTCTCTTTCATCCTAGTATGTCCTCTCGATGGGGAATCATGGTTTTGTTCTAATTTCTTCTTGATAACTCTTTTCTTTGAAAATACATTACTTCATTTGAATGTCTCACTATACCTTCTCAAATAGGGGTAAAATGTAGACATCCAATTCCTAACACCATTTGTGTTGAAATTGTTAATCTTACTCTAATTGCACTCAAATGCACATTTTATGTCAAAATCTATAAAACATGCTAAATGGTTTGAACTTGTCATTTAAAAATGTTGATTAGTCTAATATATCCCTAAATGGGGCAATGCAATTTATGAAATAGCTAAATTTGATCAATTCATTTCAAGCCAAAATGATAATTTCACCTTTTTTACTCTGGATCACTCTTTTATTATAATTCATTAGTACATGTCACGTACATTTGTTATTTTGTGTTGGCAACATCCTAAATGGGAATACAATTCTAATGCATCTTATGTCACCCTCTAATTCTTCCTGAGTCAAATTACGAATTAGTAATATGACTTTCTGACCATTATGATTAATTGAGGGCCAATTTCCAAATAATTACACAAATTTTGATTAACTTTTTTTAAGGATAATTGATATAAATCAAGAGCTTAAATGGATTTTCCATGAGAGTTGTTGAATATTTATTTTTGTAAATTGATTTATATTAACTACATCACCTAGTGACATCATTTCTTGGGAAGACATCCCTATGCCATAAATGCCATAAATATCAGGATTATGGTTCTCCCATGCCTCATAACGACCTTCCATGCCTATTCAATGTCCCTTCTTCCAAATTCATGATGAAGATAATTATGGATTGAGTTCTAAATATTGAATTAGTCCTCAACCACACATATTCATCTCAAGATGGATGGTTCAGGTTGATCCTAACCAATCTCAAAAATCTATAAATAGAGAGGCCATAAACATCATTTTAGAGCTTGACTTGTGCAAATTTATTATATTGAATTGTCTCCACAATCCTTTGCATTTGATCATTGATTTTGTATGCAAGCTTCACTGATAGGCTAGTTTAGTGATTCCAAATCATGAGCCTAGGTTTCACAAAGATTTCTTGAAGCATTGGAGGAGTTGGCCACCATTTTTGTTGAAGATAAGAACTCTTGATCAAGGGAAAACATGATTTTGAGCTACATTGGTATGGTGAATCCATTTGGGAAGGTAATATGATGTTACTTTCTTTCATTTATTTCTTGATATCCTTTGTAATTCCCATATGAATAGATAGGATTAATTTGGTTTGTTCTTATGCACTTTTCCTTTGATTTATTGGACTAATGTTTAACTAATCATGTTATGTAATCCTCTCTACAATATCCATGGCTGGCCAAGTGCATAAGTTGTTGGTTGTGGCCCTGGTTGTGGGCTAGCCTATGTAGGTCCCATTTAGCCTAAGGCCTTCATGGATTTTTGAATATAGGGGTGGGCTTGTTCAGCTATCCTAGCTCCCCTTCCTCTCCTTCCTTCAATGGAAGATGGGATGGTAGGGTTGACACAGTCGTGACCCTCCCTTCCCCTCCACACACACACACACACATAAAGGATAAATAAATTTTTAAAAAAATAAAAATAAAAATAAAATTATATATATATATATAATTTGATTTTAATAGAGGTAAGCCAAGAGAACTAATAAAACATAATTTAATAACAAACAAATTTACAAATTATTATTTACTGTAAATAATGATTTCATATGAGCATAATTTATAGGCTTACCTCTTCCCATCACTTGGAATTCATAATTTATCCTCCTCTTAAACTTTTTTAGTCTCCTTGGCCTTGAAGATCACCTTCTCTCCCCCTTCCAACAACTCTACGATCTCATTTATTCTAAATTCCTTCAAGATTTTTTTCCCCTCCCAAGAAAGCTCTATGAGCCCCTAGGATGAGCCAAATTTTGCAAATTAAATGGGAGTTAATTTTCCTAATAAATTCCAAGTAATATATTAATTGGGAAGGGGGAATAGGTATCCTTCTTATAAAATTATTTACTTTTATTACAATCCTCACACTCCCCCTAACTCATTTATTTTTCATTACATGATACATGTGAATTTACCTATAGAGTACACCTATTCTTACACAAGTCATTAAATTTTATTCCAAAACCATGTGTATCCTTTTCATTTTATTAAATTTTATTACATTTTTAATAATATATTAAATAAATGTACAATCCCACTAGCTTTATGTTAGAATCCTAGGTTTGCTCCATGAGCCCCCAAGATGAGCCAAAATTTGTCACTTTTCTGCCTAAATTACACATAATATATTAATGGGTAATGGAGAAGATGTACCCTTCTTACAAAAATGTTTATTTTTCTTACAATCCCCACACTCCTAATAACTCATTCATTTATTTTTCCTTACATGAGACATGTGAGTTTACCTATAGAGTACACATATTTTTACACAAGTCAATAAATTTTATTACAAGACCATGTGGCTTATTTTTAGTTCATTAAATGTTATTAAATTTTTAGTAACATACTAAACTAGATGTATAATCTCACCAACTTTAGGCTAGAATCCTAGGTTTGCTCCATGAGCCCCCAAGATGAGACAAAAATTATCAATTAAAGGGGAATTCATTTTCTTCAAAAATTCCAACTAATCTATTAATGGGGAAGGGGGAGGAGGTGCCCTTATTAGAAAATTATTTACTTTTATTATAATCCCCACACTCCCCCAACTCATTTACTTATTTTGTCTTACATGATACATGTGAGTTTACCTATAAAGTACACATATTCTTATACAAGTCATTAAATTTTCTTACAAAATTATGTGGCTCTTTTTTTGTTCATTAAATGTTATTATATTTTTAGTATCACACTCAACTATATGTATAATCCCACAAAATTTAGGCTAGAATCCTATGTTTTATAGTCTTCCTAGCAAACCTACCTATGAGGGCTCATAGCTTCCCTAGAAGGTCTATCCACCTTCTAATAAATTTTATAACCTTTACTTTAATATATTGATAAATATACATCTATGTTTATTAAATAGTTTTAACACCTTTGTCATTATAGAGGGGCTTCAAATTTTCACATAATAAAAGAATTATATTCAAATTATTTCAATAATTATTAGTTCAACAAAAGCATTGAATGTAACTAAAAACATGAGTTTGACTAGAGAATGAAAGTCCAATACGAGAGGAATTACACTTTTACATGTCTTATTTTGATAATTATTCAATTACATCATGTAAGATATATTTTTTAAAAAGTGACATATATTCTTTTCCTTCCTTATTATAATTTTAATACTCAAATTCTTTATGCATTTCTTACTTTCATGTTTACTTATTTTTATAGGTTGTCAAGTAAATATGCTTTGTTTGGAGCTAAATATTTTGGACTAACTTCTTTTTTATGCATGGCTCCACACTTTGTTATTGAAGATCTCTTTTTCTACTTTTTCATTGATCTAGATCTAATTTTCTTACTTTAATTATATGTAGACCATATTTAATGGCATTTTGTTTACTTAACATGAAATATTATTGTAAGCATATGTTCTATAGGTACAATGCATTTTTTCTTGCCATCTCCTGTCTTATTGGTATTTTTTACTATGTGGATTGACCATCTTGTCCAAAGAGGATTATTGGATATTTTCCACGATCACACATTCAAATTTGAAATCTTATTAGAAACTCTTTATCTTCTTCTTTCTTCTCTTATAACATTGGAATATCTCTCGAAGGAAATTTCCATTGAGGGGGAGAATTATGTAATGTTTACTCCCTTATCTATTTGTAAATTTTCTCCTAGTTTGTAACCCCAAACAAAACTTAAGGGAGAATCTTATATATTAATATTTATTTACGTTAGTTTTCTTTAAATCTAAGTTTATTTTAGTTATGCATTTATAATTATGAAAAAAACACTTTATTCCAAATTTATGATATTTCACTCCTCTTTTATCCTTTGTAGGTAATCCTGGAGTTACATTCACATGTAACTTCCTTCACACTTTACACACACTTTCCCCTCACCTTAAGTGGATTAGGGACACTTGGCACATACAATAAGGTTGTGTAAGTAGATCTTATTTCCTTTTATCTTTATTAAATATTATCTCTCCTCTTTCATTCCACACAAGTTTATCTTGCAATTTCTCTCTTATGTCTTGAGGCCCATCTCTCTTCTCATTATATTTTCTTACATTGAGATTGTACTTAGATAATTTTTCTTTGCAAGCCTTATTAATACAATGGGTTTTTCCAAGTGAATTGGTTTCCCCACTTGACAAATCTTGTGTATCACATTTTTGGTTACTTTTTAGTTAACCTTGTTTCTTTACACATTCATTATTTAATATATTCAATGTCATATTTTGATATTTGCAAATATTATAACATTTTTGGCATATAAAATCTATAATCCTCCTACCAAGAAGTTTCCAACTGATGAATTATCACATCTTTGAAAACACTCGTGCACAGAAGCTATGTCCACTAACCAACACTTTTAAAAAAATCATATTCTTCCAAGAATCCCATTTTAATATACAATATTGAATGTGTAGCATCTCATATTTGCATGCACACATGTTCTACCATTTTATCTAGATAAATGACATAAAATTCTATTTTATAATCTTGGACTTACTTCCAATTGGTAACTTCAACTTTGTTTGTATTTAACATATTTTATAACATATCCATGAAATTTTCATAGGTTATCCACTTCCCATTTTCCTCTTGAAAAATCAAGGACTAAAAACAAATAAATTATCTTTCAATCATTTATTTAGACTTTATTTTCACTTCTTCTAAACCCTATGAATAATAATTCACATAGATGAGAGCCATATCTGATTCAAATTTTGTAAATGTTATTAAATTATTCCTGATCTAGGATTCATTTATAATTTAAAATATCCTCCTAAATTGTAAAAACTTATTCTTGTTTCCTCACTTTCTTCTATAATTCCTTGATTTGAGAAAAATATTGATGTAAAATTTATATTTGTGAGAAAAATTCAATCAAGATGATCTTTATATCATAGAATGCTTTCCATATTAATATTTTCATAGAAACAAAATCCTTTGAGCTCCCTTTAAATCATCTTAATTCATTTTATAAATCATAAATCCTTTTATTGTACTACTCATAATATTATGTAACTCGATCAATAAGCACATCATTGAAAGTATTTAGCATGGAAAGGGTGGTTGGTTTTTTTCGTTTGGTCAAATCTTCTGAAAAGTTTGTTTGATTAATTACAATTTATTCTCCTCCCCTATTTCTCTTACTTCTAATAAATTATTTTATCTATTTTATTTCATATTTGAGATTTATTTTACAATCATTTATTATATTTATATATGCATTTTCCTTTATTCTTAATTCAAATTCAAGTTTTTGTTTCCAATTTTGATAATAAGGCCTAGAGAGACCCTCCTCCTTATTTTTGAAATCAATTGATCTTAAAATTATGCCTTGGGTAATAATTTATGATGGAGTGAACTTTGAGGATAAATCTAAGAACAACATTGAAGGTTGTAACAAATAAATGGGACATAATACAAAAAACTAGATAACTTGAATCATTTGGATTATATATACGGACTAGATTTAAAACAACATATTTTGAATTTAAATTAAGAAAAACAATGGAAATAATTTCATCATAAATTATTCTTGTATACCTTGTGATATTATAACTTCACATAAAAAACTAAAAACTACCTTCTAGGGGATTACCAACAACTAGCACATAAACATGGGAAATTTGAGGGATAAAAAATGGCATGTGATTTATCTCTAACTCTTTTTAATACTTAAATAAATATTCCCTATCTACAACTTTATTTTTTGGAGTGTCCTAAGCCTCCTTCAAATTCAAGTTCTCATCTTCCCTTAATTATTTATAATAACTTTATTTACCAACCTCAAACAACTTGATTATGGCCTCTTTATTATTAGATACATCCATGAAAATATCATGATCTAATGGTCCTGGTGTTTGTATCTAATATTAGATCTATGTTAAATTGAATATAAATAATTATTCACTCTTTTGAGAGGATCCCAGGGCCAAATTCAGCTTGTCTAAAATCATAAGGATTCAATTTTTCCCCTCTTATCTTCCACATAATAAAATTATAAAAACATTACTCACCCAATGACATAGGAAATTTAGATATCACAACTTGGTTTTTCTACATCAAGAGTAGGTAAATTCTTGTGGTAAATTAGTAGAAATTATCCATAACAACAAGATGATTTTACACATACACAAGTAATATATGAGGGGGATGAAGGGATGTTTATATTATTATCATAGTACTATCATGGAAATAAAACCAATTTCCATTCCTAGAAATGGGTTTTTATCATGGTGGTAGATGTATTATGGCATTTGGTGTCATGAATGGCCTCATGAATTATGAGGAAATCATTGAAAATTTTGTCATGTCTAGGGAAATGTAAATTATTATGTAGAATGCCAAGAATGACATGAATCAAATTCTTCTCTAAGAGAGACCAAGGAATAAATAAATTGAGACTAAATGATAATATATAACAAATAAAATCAACCAAATAAGAGATTATAATAAAACAATTTCCTTTCTTACATTATTTTAAAAAATTTATTGGATACAATGAAATAAACTCACCCCAATTTGGAATGATTTCTTTATTTTAATAATTTGTAAAGCATGGGTACTCAAAAAAAGTTAACATGATCTATTTGAGTTCTTTTAAAAAATACATTGAATATGACCATGGCCTCATGAACAAGTCCATAGAAGAGAATCACAAAATAATGTCTTATTTTTTATCTAATAATTGAGGTTCTCACTTAATTTTATTAACACTTAATGAGTTCAATGTTTACTTTACTAGATTGTAATCCATTGTCTCAAATATATCAATATAATTTAAAGTAATGTTAACATTTTTCTAATGTAAAATCCAGTGATATATCGAACAATCCTCCTACTCAAGGAAATAAACTTATGATTCAAGGGCATCTTAAGAATGTCTAAAAGTAAACTTAGAAGTGAGTAAAATTTGAATTTAAGCCCTTTAGAGGTTTTTCCTTCCTTTTTCCAAATTTGAAATTTCAAATATGTAAGGAGGATTGTGAGTGTTCTAGCAGGTCTAGATGAGTGTAAAAAGGTATGTAATTTTTGAAAGAAAGTTGTAAATGACCTTGGTGGTCTTATGAAGGTCATAGAGATGTTTTAGAGTTAATAAGTCAGTTTTTTGGTATGAGGTGGCAATCTTGTTTTCACCACCCTACATGGGTCTTATGATAGTTTGAAGAGGTTCTTGATTCAAGAAACTATTTTGAGTCTTGATATAGTGTATATTTGATAATAGAATGGATATATAGTGTTGAATAGTCTAAGGAAGGATAGTAGGTGGAGAAAATAGGGAAAATAGGGTTAACAAAGCAGAAGGTCTGTCAAACTGTAAAAGGACTATGCAAGTCTAGTTTTGTATGAGTAATCAATAAAGAATGATAATTGAATAAGTATTTATGACTAATTTGTATATTAATTGATTCTAAGTTCGTTATGTGATCTTGAATCAAACTATGCTTTTGGAAGTGATTCAATAAAGTTATAGGAAACTAAAATTTTATGTGTAGGAAAACTTGTAAGATTGTGATCAGTATAGATGGTGTGTTTAGCCATAAATGTGGTAAGAGTTTGTTACATGTTTTTTATACTTGTGTATGTTCAATTCTTATTCTCTAATTTTTTCAAGGAACACAAACTAATTTGAGTGTAATTCACTTTTTTAAGAAAGTGTCAACCCTATTATATAGGGTATATAGACCCATAGTTTGTACAAGAAAACATTCTAAGTATTTAGACCTTTTTATCATTATATTCTGAGAAATAATGGAATAGAAAAATTTTGAAGGGTTGGATATATCCTGATACAACATATCGGTGTCAATAAGTTGTGAGTTTTACTTTGAACCTTGTTATTACATTCATTGGAAGCACATAGTCTCTAAAAGCTGTATATTGTACCCTCAGGTCTTAATATTGAATCTCATTTTATTATTAAAAGTGATAAAGAAGAATATTGGATAGTAAATAAAGGTGGTGAGGACTTTGTTTTAGGTTTTAACATCTTTTTATGAGGAACAATATAGATAATATGTAGTAAACCCTTATTTTTGTAGTACAAAGTATTTGGTAACACTGTGTGTTCTGAGGTTTCATAATGGAGAAGTGGTATTTGAAAATAATGGTAACATGTTTATTACATTAAGGTGAGATTTTGGAGAAATTATTTAAGCTTATATGACATTTTTATTACCTTAGAGATCATTATATTTCATTTATATAGTTTTCAAACCTGTAATCTGTCATTCCATTGACACAATCAATTGCAAATTATGTTGGAATGCTAACAAAGGGTTGATGAGTGTTTTTTAAGGAATGAGGTATTTTAATAGTGTTTAAATAGGCAAAATTAGGGTTTTTTGGGGTTTTTAAACCCAAAAAAAAATTTATGCCCTTTGTATTGTTTTTGAGTGTTAACAGGGCCCTAGAAACCCTAAACTAGGGTTTGGGCCATATCTTGAATTGTAACCACAAAAATTAGTATTATTTCCTAAAATTATGTTACCTAACTGATTTAAATACTTTTATAATGTCACTATACAAATAATTATGGAAAAGAGACTTCATGCTAGTGTTAGGTCTTGGAGAGGGCTAAAGGAGTGAGGGTGCTATAGAAAAAGTGGATTTGTCCAAAGAAGAAGGTCAAGAAATGATGGATTCACCCGGGAAAGATCAAAGGGATATAAAAGTGTCAATTTATTGAATGTTAAGTCCATACATAGTTATACTTAAGGAGATTTGCCCATTTTGAGGGCTAATTGAAGGAATGCTTAAAGAAAGAAGTACAATTTACCTTGAGAGTTATGCCAAAATATTTTTATGGGAGTTGTATAACCAAAATGGGTCATTTTATATGTAATTTTTTTCTGGTTAAAGTTTTTCATATGCTCCCAAAAAATATATTTACCCATAAATAGGGCTAGTAGAAGAACAAAGCTAAGAAATATGTTTGATTGAAATAAAATGAACTAAAAGTTGGATTTGATAGTTTGAGCAAGGATATGAGAGAGTGTTAAAGATATGAAGGTGGATTTTTATGATATTTAAATCATCATGGAGTTTTAATTTACTATTGAGAGACCACATTAGCATTGAACAATGAAGAGTGCACCATGGAGGTAAAGGTGTGTTTATGAACAAATATTTTTTCAATTTGTTGAATGATGAATTGTTGATGGTTTAAAGATAAAGTTAAATTTAAGCTAGTATATATATTTTAAACATTGAAAAAATACTTTATAACCATATATTGCATGATTGCCCTATGGGAATTATTGAATGAAGGAAAAAGATTGCTTGAAAGGAAGGAAAAGGCAGATTTTGGTGAAGAATTGAATTTTTTTATGCATCAAATTAACATCCTTAACATCAAAATAATTTCATACATTTCTAATCATTTCCAAACAAAGGAATTCTTCCATTTTTGTATTCACTCTATGCAAGTAGGTATATTTTATTTTCTAGGTCTACTCTTCCTCATCCCTTGGGTCTTCGATATCTTTATAGTTCTTGAAGAAATAGTATAATTCATTGTACTTTCCTCTATTTTATATTTATTTTATAAAAAATATATCTCTTAACTCTCTTCTATAAATGAAAAAAAAATCCAACCACCATTGATGACCAAAATTAAACCACCAATTAAACCTAATGCATCTAATGCTTGCATACAACTCCGTCAATCAATTATCATGACAAGGTAGTCAATTAGTTTATAAATCCTACTAATTTCATTAATTTTCAATCTAAAGCTTGTATTTTTAAATATTTTGGCAATGTATATGCAACACTAGTCTCATTCAAAGTTTGGGGTGCGTAAAGATTGGGTATATGGAAACACACTTTAAAAATGTAAATTTCATGAAATTAATTCTTACAAAAGGAAATGACATAAAATTAACTTTAAATAATTTAAAATCTCAATATATCATTGGAAGCTTCCCACATGTAAATGAAATATATAAATAAAATTGAAAAGACACACTTATATGGATCAAATGAAATGGAAATGCACACATAATAGAAAGAAACTATCTAAAGGATAATAAACCAAACTATCGAATCCATGTAGTGATCCCTACCTCAGTTGGAATAGAGATTGAATCCCTTATTTTTTTAATATATGATTAAATAAAATTAATTTATTTATTCATCTGAATTAAATTACTACATATACATTATAATTTGATCCAATGTGAAACTTTATGTCTTTAAAATTTTACTTCTTCTCTTCTAATTATTTGATTATCACTTCCCTCATTTGTAACTTACATCTTTTTTCTTAAATCGAGAATGGAGGGCATTACTATAATATCTACATAATCTATAAGTTATAACCATAATGTGTGGTTAATCATACAAAAAAAAAATCTAATTGGCAATACTAAAATAATATAAATAATATATGGTGTTCTAATAATATAGAAGAAATAGAAATGTAAAAAACAAATGGAATTGAAATAGTTGTAATTACCTCTAACTTTTCAAACTTTTTTATACCTTTCGTTGAATTAGTTAGAAGTGGTTAGACAAAGACATCTAGTCACAACTATCAAATAATGATCTACCACAATTATAACAGGTTAGCATTGTAGTTGTTAAGGGTTACTTCTAGGGGCCATAAATTTTTCATATGGACTAAAAATGAAGTATCAAGTTTTTTTGAAGTGCATAAATTTTCAATATAATTACAAATATTCAATAAAATTAAGGTTTAGAAATGTCCTTGATGTCATTTTTTTTTGGTTCCTAAACTAGTCTATTTAGGCCTACAAATGCATGTAGCCACTTGTTACATGTTGATGATAGTTGTTATGGGTTGTATAATAGTTTATATGGTTGATTAAAAAATAAAATAGGTTACATATCAAGTACTTCAAGTTACATAACAATAGATACATGTTACAAAACAATAATTACAGGTTGCAGCCTAGTTTATACAAGTTTATACCCAGTTTGCTACATGTTATTCCCAATAATAGCTACAATTTATTAGTAATTAAAATGGATTTTTAATATTCATATTGTTAGGTATATAAAAAAATTCTTAAATTTTATTATACATCCTTAAATTTCCATTAATAACATCATAAATATTAAATCCATTAAATTAAACTAATTTATTTAAAGATAACTAATTTTAACCAAAATAATGTGTATATACATTACTCATATAATATGTGTGTATATCAACATAGTTTAGGAAAAAAATGTGTGAATATAAACATAAAATGGTATTTTATAAAATATTAATAAGCAATATGATGGAAAATTATAGACCTCATCAACCATTATCATACTATAATCTTAACTCAACAATGCAATTTAAAATTTCCTATATCAAATTTTGCTTATGCATTGGTGATTTTATTTACCTCATATCACAATAACAATTCATGTTTAAAACTATATCTCTACTTACAATGATCATTTAATTAGACCACCTTAAAAAAATTAAACAATCATATCATAGTTGTTTTCTCTAGTTACCTTTTATTTCACCTCGATAAAATAAACCATCAATCACACTAATAGATCACTAATCACAAATCATAAAGGAAATAAAAAATTAAAAAGTACGTGGTATTTAATCCTAACCTATTGGTTATTATTTTATCAAAAAAGTAGGTTATTAAGGGGTGTAGTGAAAAAACCCTCCCATTTTAGGCCTTTTATAGGAAAGACCTATGTACATGTTACTTTAGCCTTGAAAGAAACACACAATAATGTAAGTTAGTAACTCTTTATCCTATTGTCAATAGGTTACTCCTAATGATTTAAAAATTAATTGTGATTAGCTAAAAGAATAACAAAGGAAATTATTATAATTACCCTTATATTAGAAAATATCGACCCTCTCATGTTTGTTACAAACCAATGTTACAAGATTATATTTTAGAAAGAAGGCAACTGATTTCCATAAATAATATTTCTATTTTGACAACTTGAACAACTCTTTGAAAAATCAACTAAATTATTATAACACTAACATTTGTTTAAACTTAAAAAAATTCATGCAATTTTAAATTTTAAGCCTCATTAATTAAATATCATAGGAAAAGATAACTTCCACATATTTATTAATTCATTGATTTAAAAAAAAATAGCATCTACTCAATTTGATGTAAAATGATGAAAAATATATTAAAATAAACTTTAAAAACATTGATACATGCCAAATTCAAACCTTTTATCATAGACATAGATATTTTTATTAATTATAATAAAATAAGAAATGATTTTAAATGTGTCAAAAAGGAAATCAAAAAGCTTTTCAAGAAGAGAAGTTACAGAACTTGAAAAGCCATTTTGGGCATATAAAGAATTGAAACTTTGCTAAGCAAGGAAGCAAGCAAGAAATTATAACTTGTATGAATGAGAACATCTTCCATGGCCTCTTGGCCATGAAATTGAATAGTTTGGTCATTTGTTAATAAATATTTAATTATATTTATCATTCTTATTACTTATATTTGTTAGTGTGTTGTTATTCATGTCACATCATGATTTATTTCTAAACTAAATAATTTATTTAATATGTGGATTATTATGGTTGATTAGTTGATTAATTAATATTTAATTAAGCTTAATAACATACATTGATTATAAGATAGTTATGTGTTGCTTAATTTACATGATTAGTTTGTTATGAGTTAACAGTATTTTGTATTTTATATTTTATATATTGTGATCATGTTTGTTAATTATACCGCATTATTTTATGGATATAATGATATTTTAGGCTAACTACTTTCATTGTTTTGAGGTGGATGTAGAACAGATTCTTTACTCAGAGTGTGATGGAGGGAGATCATCATCAAAGAGGGTGGTTTAGATGAATACATTAGAGGATGATAAAGAATGAATTTGGAAACCTTTGCACACACTACATTTATATTTCATGATTGTGTGATTAATTATTTGATAGATAGTTGTAATATGCTTTGTTTTACATTTAAATAATTGTTGTGATATTTTATGTTTTCACTAATCTAGTTTCTATTAATTATCATGTTGATTTATTTGAGTGATTTCATTAATTTAGTGATCCTACGTAGTTTATCTTATTTGACATAATTATTTGGTCAAATGAGGGAATTTATATATATTTAACTTATCATACTACCTTATTAGGTATGGATGTATAGTATAATGTTATGATGTTATGATGAATTCCATAATTGTTATTTGATCTTTAAAATTTAAACAATAATTAAATATTATTATTATTATATATATATATATATATTTAATTTAAATGTCTAAAGATAAATAGCATTGTTTTAAAATTCATTGTATTTGATTTTGATTAAGGGTTTAATACCCATAATACATTAGACATTGATTATAATTATTAAATGATTTGGGAAATCATTGTATTTGCAAAGTGTATGTTTTTTGGATGGTATTGTAACATTAAACTATAGTCTTTGAATACATATTAGTATTGTCATACTATATAGTTAATATGTTGGTCGAGTGGTCTACTTTGCATGGAAAGTTATTATCAACAAAGTTGATATTTGTTGCATGGTTTAGCATCAATATTATGACTTGTGGTTTATTGGTTGTTTGGTTGGTTTGTGAAGTCGACGGGGATATAATGCTGAATCAATGTCATTCAAATATTTTATTAAGAATATAAAATGATTATTTAGTGATTTTATGGAAGTATTGGGATGATTAGGTTTTCTATACATCTATTGACTTTGAGTTAACCATCATTTGGAGAAAGTCATAGAGTTTATTGTGTATTGCATGGTGGTAGATTATGGAATTGGTTGAGATATTTTTGCATTCATTTATTCAATCAGTTTAAGCGGCCGTTAATGAAGGAGAAGGTGGTGGCAAGTAGGTTAATGGAAAATAATAAAAATAAGAGAGTGGGGGTTGTGAATGGGATGGCACACTGCATACAAAGGAGAGTATACAAAAAGAGAAGAAGGATATAGTTGGAAGGAAGGAAAATGATTTATATAAGGTTTCTTTGGTATTCACAAGTAGGTTTTGTAATTCAATTCCTATGTGTAAAATATTGAATGGGTTTTTGTTGTTAAGGTTACTATTTTTTCAATTACTTGAAATATTTGGAATTTTGAAGGGCTATATGTAGGGCCCTATGGAAGGTTCAACCTCCATAGAACCCTGCATCCAACCTAGGGTAACCTCAGGGGATTGGGGCAAAGCCATAGATTTTGGCCATAGTTGTTTTAGGCTTCTAAGAAGCTCTGTCCTAAATTCCTCTTTCAATTCAAATTTCATTGTTCAATCTTAGAAGATTATTCTTAATGGGTATAATGTATAATATGGCCCGAGTTAGTTACTTCTAACTAGTTTGTTATATATTCATTTAAGTTTTTAGATATATGGAAAAAAATTGAACAATATGTGGGTTTGACTATGTAAACAATTTTGGATTTTATTTGATATAAAAATACTTTGAAAGAAGTATAGACTATTATAACTTAATTTGGATTTTATTTGATATAAAAATAAGGGTTTTATTTACAAAATAGACTATGTAGTGTGTGTGTGTGTGTGTGTGTGTGTGTGTGTGTGTGTGTGTGTGTGTGTGTGTGTGTGTGTGTGTGTGTGTGTGTGTGTGTGTGTGTGTGTGTGTGTGTGTGTATTTGTATGTATGTATTCAGATAAAATCAAAAGGATATATACATATATATTTGTGTATACACAGGTATTTTAGAACTTATGGGCTTTTGAGAGAAACTGTATGTATAGGGTTTTGGGATAGAAGATCACAAAGTTTTGTTTTCGAATGGTTTCTGTGCAATCAATTTTCAAAAACAAATTTTTTTCATACTAACTCATGTCATAGTTTTCAATTTAAATCTTTTTTTGACTCTCATAACTTTCATACTTGCTTATATATAGAATTGGGATAAAAAAATAGTCAAAAACATAGAAATATAAGTTGGGAATGGGAAGGCAAAGTGAATAACCTGTTGTTTGTAAACTTGACTATATGCTTAGATAGGTACACCAGGGGTTTATAAAAGTATGGCAAAGTTTAAAATGTTGTGAATTTGTATCCAATTGTTTGGTTATGATTATGTATTACTATACATATTTGAATTGGTCTATGTTTAAATAAAATCTAATACAGTTAGTGAAAAACTGGTATACGATTTTATGTTTATAATTTACTTTTTAAAGAGTATGTGATCAGTTCGAACTTGGTTAATTGCAATTCCAAAATTGGGCACAATGGACTATGTGTATGTGTTTGGTCATATGCATAAAAATTAAGTGCTAATTTGAATCATTCAATTTGAATAATAAGGA
Organism: Torreya grandis; assembly: GCA_037957365.1. NCBI lineage: Eukaryota > Viridiplantae > Streptophyta > Pinopsida > Cupressales > Taxaceae > Torreya > Torreya grandis. The sequence continues at coordinate 685,279 of JARHVA010003814.1, read as the reverse complement.
TTAAATTTGGATAAAATAAATTGGTGTAAAACACTGATTGTGTGTTTATAGAAAATCTGTGTGTGGGAGTAAAACAAAAGTATTTGTATTTATCTAGTTTAATAAAAGAGTTATGAGACTATTTTATTAGATAGATATATATACATTGAGTATACAAAATACTCTTAAGTTATTTGACAGTGAATGTCATTTTAGGAATATACTATATACAAGATGATAATTGTACGATACTATAATGATATTCATATATATATATATATATATATATATATATATATATATATATATATATATATATATATATATAAAATACTCTTAAGTTATTTAACAGTGGATGGCATTTTAGGAATATACTATATACAAGATGGTAATTGTACAAAACTATAATGATATTCAAATATATATATATATATATATATATATATATATATATATATGAATGGTAAAATATATAGTTGTGGATTGCATCATAAATATGGATTCATTTTACCATTTGTGTGTGTGTGTGTGTGTGTTTATGCATAGCAGTGTAGTGCTTGAAAACATTATTATCATTCCGTATATAAATGAATGCTAGAATATATTTTAATGTTTGTATAGAAGCATTAAAATAATATATTTATAAGTTTAAATACAGATCATAATAATATGTTTGGAATGGCTTTTGTTATATGTAGAATATGAACAATTTATTAACCCTGTGATATAATGTTGATTCATCATGAATTAATATTATAAATTGCTTTGTGGTCAAAGTAACTCGCAGTCTAGATAGTCATTACCCAAATGGTATATTATATTGAGGATTATTTTTAGCTATCTTAAGCTATCTTTACCAAAATTAAGCATAAAACTTCAAATAACTGTGATCTTTGTCGAAAGGAAGCACCAAGATGGGTCAAGTACCACAAAAATTAGTGATCTTTACACTTTTAAGCAAAGAATTACATAAAGGTGCAAAGATAACATAATTTTTTATCAAAACACATAGAGATTAGCAAAGATTCAACCAATTCAAAAAGATTGTCCCTTCCTCTAGTGCCAGCGGAAGCTATTCCTGTTGATGCCTCTAAATGTATCACAAGTGCCTTTAGTGTTCAAAGAACACTTCTCATTTTAGAATTCTGAGAATTTAGAGCATGAGTAGCAGGTTTTGGCAACTTATGTTACCTATAGTGAAATAGCGGTAGAGCAATGTTTCACTGTTGCACAAAATTTATAGTAATTGTGTCACGACCTCCCTTTTTCCCCACTGTGGACTAGCAATTCATACTTTATTTAATTCTGGACCTTATTTTATATTTGTCAGAATAAGTTGATTTAACAAAATGACTTAGCTTGTGTGCTATTTTCAAAGTATATCAGGGAGATCGACAGATATCACAAATCCAGGTATGACTTAATTGTTTTCTATTCCGTGAATAATTAAGCATGAGGAAAATCTATTGAGATGACCATTTTAGTCTTATTTGTTAGCCATCATGGGATAAACTAGTAAATTTTATGAATATACATGTCCTATTTTTCTACAAATATACATATATATATATATATAAATATCTATGTATTTTTTATTTAAAAAAATAATAATATAATATTAATATATATAATAACATTATAAAAAAAAGTATAATAAAAATATATATATTAAGTGAAAAATTTTCTTTAAAACAAATTGTAGGTTTTTCTTTTTATATATAATATATAGTATAGAAAATAATATATTAAATATAATATTAATAAAGAAAATCATGGATTTTATTTAGGATGTCAATATATATAATGTTAAACGTTGAAATAATAAAGTATATATATATATATATATATATATATATATATATATATAAAGGAATAGAATCATAGGAATATATACAACTTTTATAGCTGAATATTGAAATCATAGCTTTTTAAGGAGAAACAATCAGATATAAATCGGCCGAGTAGCATAAGGAATATAAATGCAAACAGGGCGCTGGAAATTATATACACGAAACTAACAGTTATGAATCGGTGCTTAGAAGATAACTATCAGTTAGAGAATTGATTAAAATTTGAATTTGCAGGGAAAGGGCCTGTTAAGAATTTCAACGCTTAGTTTGGAAAAGAATGACTGCCACTCAACAATTGCTAACTGCCACAGGTCATTGAGATCAACCATGATTAGAGGATCTGATTTTTGCATGGGAAAACCTATAAGAATGCTGGTCAATGCATTTGCAAAAGAGGAGAATTTCTCTTGTTTTGTTTGCTGCACGGCAGAAAGAGGTTTATTCTTTTTGAGAGGAGGAAGAAATTTTTTTGTGGAGGGCAGCACTTAAGAGAGAGAGGAAGGAGTTTTTCTGTGTTTCATTTGCAGCAAAGGAAGGATATATTCTATGTTTTGTTTGCAACGAAGAAGAAAAAGAATTTCTTTGGTTTTGTTTGCAGAGCTAACGGTCAGGCAGTGATTTGAGAATAGAAGAGTGGAGGAAAAAAAAAATCAGGCAAGACAAAGGTAGTTGTTTATTTTTTTTTGTTTATTTTATTAAATTTGATGATAATTTATTTTATTAAATTTGGATAAAATAATTTATGTTTTTTTATCAACTGAAAGGTAGACAATATATTTTATTTAAAATCGTAGAATAAATATTTTTATTTTAGTTATAAGGTAAATGTCTTATTTTATTTAATTTGAAAGAGAAATGTTTTATGCTATTTAAATTGTAATATGAATACAATATTAGTTTAACAAAATGAATACATTGTAAGAGCAGTTTTCGACTTATGTTTTTATGTTTATTTAAAGAATGAAAGCTTCATTTGATAAGAAGATTAATAGGAGTTGAGAACTCTTAATGAAGTAAATATATGCAAATAAGACATACCAAATACACTAGATGGAAATTCATGTTGAATCATAATGGAGTTATAATTGCATTAATGTATATAGCCAAGTTGGTTTTACTTATGGTTGAATTACTATCATATATGTTCTATGATCGATTTATATAGCTAAACATGCTTCTGGTTATTCTATTTTAAGTATTATTTACTTTTTCGTCTCTAGTCTCATTTATATTTTTTTTCACATAATCAGAGCTCTTAGATTTGCTTTTGAATTCCAATACAATTAATTGATTTTCAAGTATTCTATACCTGTTAGATCTCAAAACGTAGATTAAGAAGTTAGGGTCCTAAACAAAAATATGTAGCGTTCGGTGCAAGCAGTGCCTCTGGCTCACGTTTACAGGTAATGCTATCGTGCTTGAGTTACTACATCCATAGCCTAATATAGCTACAATAATATAGCTACAATAATGACGTTTGGGCATCATCCCTATAACCCATCAGGGAGAAATAAGGGACATGTCATGTCTTAAAGATCAAGGGGTGGGATAATCTCTTTTGATCAATAAACACTAATAAAGATAAGGAACAAATTGTTTTACCTTAGATGAATCTGACTTGTGAACCTATGAAACGGAATGGAGAAAATACTTTTCTTCCTCAAAACCCAGTACAAACATAAAGAATCAACAAAAACATGGATTGAGAATTTTAAACTAATCAATATCAAGAAACCACCAACCATTTGGCTCACTGATAATGAAACACTGGCAATAGCTATTATACGAATTACACTGTCTAAAAAGAAAAATCAAAAAATATGTTGATGTAATCAAAAGTGGGAACAGAATGTAGATGCAAATCTTATTTCTATTTCTTTTTCTTGTTAAGGATTTAAGGTTAGTTAATTAAATAAGCATCTAGTTATGTAACTAATGCTTTTGCACTCCTAATGGGTAGCAATCACAAAAAGAACTGTCTGTGAAACTGGGCCTTAGATAGGCTTGCATACCTAGATCAAAAGTTCATGTGAAACTTAGATTAGAAGACAGAACTACATAAGCATTACACCTTGATCTTATTTAAAAGTAGGTATGTAGGCAGTCTAGGAAGTGAAGAAGGCTTCAGGTATGTAGGTGAATAGGATGGATTTTGGGTTGTACACTAAACAAAATAAAAAGAATTAATAAACAATAAGACCATTTCTAATAAGAGCCTAGTTTAGATAAACACAACAAAGATAAAAAAAATATCTATATTATACTTGGAAGGATCCCAGCTGGATCGTTGTTATTCCCAATGCTTTAGGCCAAATTTTGAGGTAGAATGTGACCATTGTTATATTCTCCTTTCATGATGACCTTGGTGCTTATCTAGTAGGGAAGAGTGGTGAATAGTGAGAGACTCAGGATCTAATTGATCCCTTTGAGTTAAGTCTCTGTCCAGAACATATCCTACATATATGTAGATTCCTAACCCATATCGTTGGATGCTTGCCTAGTTGACAAAAGATTACCTAACCTGTATGGTTGGATGCTTGCCCATTTGGCAAAGGTTTACTTAACCTGGTTGGTTGGATGCTTGCCTAGTTGGCAAAAGATACCTGAGTTATATTCATAGATAAACAGTAAATAAATAAATAAAATTATGTTTTTAGGATAAGTTTCCTACCCTAACCCCATCCCCTTATACATTTGTAATAGTTTTTTTTTGGCCCTTTCATATTGGTATCAGAGTGTAACCTTTGGTCCTTACAAATTAATGGTTGGGAGCCACCATGGTCCAAATATTTGCAAAGTATAAGTATCTATGCTATCACTACGTGAATTATGATCAAGTTTAAACTATAGACTAGTCTAAATGGTTATTTACATTGAAATCTAAACTAGAGTGGTCTGGTTAAAAAAGAAGAAAAGGGGAAGGGTAAGGCAGAAAGAGAATAAGTGATTGTTGATCTTAGCCCCAAACATTATGACAAAGTTTCAATTACAACTGAGTATGCATTTAACTAGTATATAGTGCAAAATAGCATAAGCTCAGATCTCACTACACTCTAGGCAAACCTCTAAGGATGATATAAAGAAGTACAAGTAAGAACTAGATTTACTTTAAATATTTGCTACCACACTCAAATAGCATTTGCACATTCTAATGCAGAGCAAATAAAATGAAGCAAATTCAAGATCATTCAACAAATCTAGCATAAGAACAAATTACAACCCTATAATTAAAGATGCAACTTAGAATTCATAGAAACCATTCAAATTTAAGATTTCAAGCTAGAAATTGAGAGAAAAGCCATGTAGCAATTAAACAAACAAACTTGGACAATATTTATAGAATTCCTTGACTATATTAAATGCTCAAAGTATACATATTTTCTAGAAATTCTCTCCCCTTACAAAATGGTAGTACTACTTTTTATAAGAGGACAAGGTAGTATACCAGTCAATTACAAGATACAAATGTACAAGAAGTAAGGACAACTATCATTTTTCTACAAAGTTCTAGAATACACTTGTTTTTTCTAAAATGGACTAACCTAGAGGTAAATATGCTAAAAAACTAGCATATGCCTTTACAAAACAATATTTCATTTTCAAAATGTTACAAAGCTTTTCAAAATAGAATACTATTCAATTAGATGGTGGACCCTGTACTAAATGATTATCTTGTTGATCTTGAAGGATCTTCATGGCTCTCTAGTGTTGTTCATTGACTAGCTCCAAGTCAACAATAGGTTTCATGAGACAATTTTCCTCTTTCTTGGCTAGATCATTCAATTCTATGTCATTTGTGGCCATGGCTTCCTTGATGCTTCTGGCCTCAGATATCCTTTTTCCTACATTAAGATCATGTCCATGATCTTACTATTATCTACCCTATATTTTTCCTAGATCTTACCTTTGATTTATTATGTCACCAAAGTATCTTTGTGTTTGAACTCATCATTTGACATGATTCCAAGGGTACTTATTTTTTTGGGGTTGGTGATCATGGTTCCAAGGAGTTTTTTAATTCTTTCAATTATCTCCTCATCATTTTTTAGGAGTATCTCCATATCTTTGGACCAAGCATTCAAACTTTGGACATTGTCAACAACTATTCCAAGGATTGTATTCAGATGTCCCAAACCAATGGTTTTGAAACCAGGGATCTAACCTTTAGACTGTATGCTAACAAGCTCTACTATCTCATCCTCTAAAGCTTGCCATTGGGATATTAGACCCTTGGCCATTGTATTCTACTGTGTTAATGCACTCTAACTTAGTTTCATTAATTTCAAGGCATCAAACATGTCATAGAAGGATTCATCAAGCATTTTGACCATTGCCTCTAGGACTGATAGCACTGCTTGGGTCTCCAAATTATCTTTTTCTTTCTCCAAGTTATATATCCTTTACTTCACGTGTTGAATTCCTACTTTGATTTGGTCTCACTAGGCTTTCAATATCTTCCTTATGGATGGGAAGTTTACTAGATTATTGTCCCCCAATTGGAGTTAAACTTGCAAATGGCTCAAACTTTTAAAAGGTGAATTCTTCAATTCCCACCATGGATTTTCTAGTTGTCACTCTTTCTAGGCCTATTGTCTTAGGGTTGAATTGTACACAGGTAGTTGGTTCTATATACTTTGGAAGTTCAGGAGTCTCCATCTGGGTGTTGCTTGAGGCTTCTAGAGTCTTCATTTTCTTATCTTCCTTTGTAGTGATCACTATTCTTCTCTCTTCCTCCTCCATCAAATCCCTTATCCATGGCTTGATATCATCATTTACATCAATATTAACATTCTTGGTCAGGGCCCATGAGTGGGATAAAGAGGGGATCCTTACATTTTCCCATAGATGAACCAATTAGGGATAATTGGTCTATGAATAAGTTATTCATCACTAAATAAGTTGATTTCACTAGTATGCTGAGTGAAAGTCAACTTGGGATTCATATGCCCAACTGGGACTATTTCTAATTATGCCTTTCTCATCCTCAATGGTGTCTCTGGGACTAGATCCAAGGCAGGCTCTTACCCTTTTTTCTTTCTCATCCCCCTTTGTTTGAGCTTGTACTTCTTTAACATGTTCCTCTTCTTTATTAGACCCATATGCCTCAATAAGGACCTTGAGGGCATCTTCCACTATTTCATTAGGCTCCAGGGCAATCATGTCTAGGTATTCAATGGGGGATGTTGGTCCTTAAGGTAGGCTTGAGGATGAGGGTCCCTCACCAGGCCTTTCTTCTAGACTTTCCTTGTTAGGACCTTGTGTAATTTGTGCTTGGGACTATTTCCCTTCCATTTGTGGTGGCTCTTGAGGGGGACTTGAAGGGCCCAACAATAAATAGTATTGTAGGGGCCCCATTTTCCATATATCTCCAAGGGGATTTCAATCACTAGCCAATCTATGCTCAAGTCTAATGTTATGTCATTTAAATCTATCTAATGTTTATTCAAAATTATTTGATTTGATGTATAAGGTGTCATGGACACCGATCTGGTGCCCATATACTAGCTTGGGCAATTTTTTAGATTTCAAATGTTTACAGATTGTGCCATTAGGGTCCCACTAATTTAGCTCATCAAGCTACAAGTTGAAATATTCTCTGTGCCTAGATACAGTACTTACCTTATCCCAATTTTATAGCATAGTTCTACCAATGGTCATAGGAAAGGGATGGAGGAGGCCCTTCCTATTATCTTTTCACACTCTATCTACACCATAAAGAAGTTGGTATGCAATTTCTTGCTCTGCTAGCTTGATGGGAACATAGATGGGCAACTTTAAGGTTGACTCAAAATCCCTTCAATTTTGATTACTGTACAATATGAATACAACCAGATGTCTCCCATTAGCTCTATATATTTCTTGACTAGAGGGATGACCCTAGGCATGGAGATCCTTCTAATGGATTCTACTAAAGTAGGATAAACACAATCACAAATGAAATGCATGTTGTGTCTATATTTGAAAATGTGTGCTTTGGAATAATGGTGGGCGACTGTGAATCTGCCCTTAGGTGACCAATTTTGGATATAAGGGATCTTGGTAGAGGCCAACAAGGCATACAATAGATAGGACATCATGAAGAATTTTGTATTGTTCTTCTTCTTGATGTCCATGAATTTTCATTTTAGATAGATGTTGATCATCTCTCTAATTGGGGGAGTGAGCTCTTTCTCTACCATGAAGTATATGTAGGACATCTAACTCTTATTAACATAAGTGGTTGAAGGGGCTTCAGATATTCTATTCAATAGAGTCATAATTACCCTAACCCCCTCTCTAAATTAGGTAATTGGGATATTTCCAGTAGGGTCTCAGATTACATGGTTCCCTTGGAGCAACCATGGCTTAAGGATGGTGTCTAACTTATTCTTTCTAGTCCATTCCTTGATGGTGGGCAAGTCCAATTGGGGCTTTCAAATTTGTAGTAACTCTCGAAGGCTAATGGGGAAATATATGCAATTTTCCTAAAGGTACTTTCATGAATAATCCAACCTTGTTCAATTTTAAAGTCTTTAAAAATGGGAACAAGGATGTTAATATAGTGGATTACCTCATGTTTGGAAACAACATCATGGAGAGTGGCCTTTTGGACTGTAACCAGGTCATAGTATCTTTTATTCATGGTGAAAATTTGTTTCCTCCTTTATGATGGGTTGGATCTCTTCAATGGTCCAAAAGAGTTCAGACCAGTTCCTATTACCCATGTTCAATGCGTTAGTGTCTAGGTCTGTGTCTTTAAAGACTCTACCTTCATTATCTGTAGATAGATACAACTCTATCTCATCCTTGTATTATTGCCTCTGATCTACCACACCTTTAAAACTTACAAATTTCTCATCGGTATGTTGTAAATGGCCTTTGGGTTAATTCTTTCATGCTCGGATTGTAATTAAACTCTTTTTAGCTTGACTATGATCAATCCAAGTCCAAATTAGGGTATTTTATGCAATTTTGGGGCTCTCCTAAAGCTTTAATGGTGATGGCTTATTTATACTTAGGCTCATGTGCCTCATATTTGATTTTGACCTTTGCCTTTATAGGTTTGCCCTTCTGAGTTCACAAAATCTTCTATTTTGTCATTGTGTGCTTATGTGGTGCTTATTTGGCATCTAAATGGCAACTTTCACCACATTTTTCATAAATGCCTTCAAATTACTAGTCATTGTTTTTTAAAATTTGCCCTTTATTTCATGTCATTGGATCATCATCCAAGGATCAACGTGGGCAATTGATCATGATCCAAGGTCTCACATGTTATTGGTCATCTTTGCATCAAGCCCTGTGGTTGTGCCACTTGGAAATTTTGTAGGATTTATAACCTATGTACTCTACATCAGTCATATTGAATTCACATCTACCACATGTCAAGCTTGTGGGCTCTCAGAGCTCTATTGAATAGTCATCAATGATTTCACATCGTTACATCATCCAGTCCTGATGAAGTATAGATCATTGATCCTGCAAGATGAATAAACTTTAATCGATACATGGTCATAAAAAGGAACTTAGGCTATAATATTTGAAGCTAATTTTATTTCATGTCAATAAACATGTTATGGACTTAGGCTAAAATAATTTATGCTAAGTTTTAAAACATGATATCAAATGACCCCTCGAATGATATAAAACATGCCCTTTAGTTTAAGTAAAATATTGAAAGATCTTGAATTCGACGGCCTCGTAGATGTCAATGACAGCCTCACAAACATCAAATGACATTTGAAATAACATTAAATTTAAGCTCATCAAGTTCCTATTTTCCATAGATCCTAGATTCAATTCACTCCATCTGATCAAGAGTTGTAATGAGGTGAGAGTTGTCTATTGTGATTTGAGAAGTACATGCCATTGGTTCAATTTAATATGTGAGACCCTTTGTTATCAATCTTTGAATGAGGGAGTGGCATGTGGCAACTCCATAAGGCTTCTTGAGATTTTGAATTTTTAGTGTTGTGTTCACTTCATCTGATAAAGAGTCATGATGAGGTGAGAGCCATCGATCATAAACTCGATGCTCACACATGATTAGTTTGAAGGACCAAATGTTCAGGTTCATTAGGATTTCTTTGCTTTGTTAGATATTTGGTCTTGATGAAGCATGGACCATCAGATCCATAAAGAAGCAAGGTATTTAAGTTAGGACTTAGGTAGATATAAACTTAGGCTAAATCTTTAAGACTAAGGTCATATTTGCATTGATAAATATGAATGAAGCCTTAGGGTTAAAAATCTAGGGTAAAGTTTTAATAAATGGGACCATGCTTAAAAAAAAGGACCCTGTTAGCATAATGTTAGACCATGCTAGAAATATAAGGAATAAAGGGGAAAATAAAGGGGACTAGCATAATTTTTAGTTTAAGGTTTAGTCATGTTAAGAAACATGGTAAATCCTTAACATGAAAATTGGGGCTTAAGTTCAAAATAAATTTGAAATATTCTTTCCAAATACATTATCGCCAATACTTGAATTTGAACCAGTGGTTGAAGATAGGGTTTGTTGAAAGGAAGGTTTCATTACATGAATCCAACAGCAAGATTCTTTAAATCAAACGCTATCCAAGCCTAGATAAATCTAATCTATGAAAATATTAGTATGATGTATTGAAGGGAGCTCCATGAAACCTACAATCTGAAGACAGGAGGATCAACTATTAGCAATACTAAGCAAGTTTTAAATAAAACCATGAAAAAATGGGCCAATTTTATCAGGCATGGATAATCTTCAAACCATAATAAAGAGTATAACATCAAGATCTTAGTGTTGAGGTTCAAAATATCTTAAGGGTCCAAATTTTCAAAAATTGAGGTATGTTGAACTCAATAAATGGAAAATTCTAAGGGAAACATAGAAATATGTTAGACATTAGAGGCTTTGATTTGGACAAGTGACTAGGTTACCTATTCCACTTGATCTATGCCATCACCAAGATCAGTTCATGGTTGAAACAAGCTTTACACATGCAGAATCAAGGCCAAACATTAAGACATAGCCATGTTATGTGTGTGATTTGATTCCACTTACTATTTTCCATGGGATGTAGGGGAAAAATTCCAATTTTTATACCTTTAATCATTAACATTGACTTAGAGCATATTTGGATGTCCATTAAGGACCAAGCCTCTAGTTCAGGGAAGGCTTGGGCATTGCTTTGCTACCAACCAAGCATCTATAGCCCCAATAGATATGCCTTTGGTTCCACTTAGGGCCTTGTTCCACTACCAGCCAGTCATCCATAGCCCTTATGGAGATTACCAAAATCACCTTTGCTTGTAAAATCTTTTGATTTTTAATAAGTTCTTGTTTTTTTTGTATTTTTAGATCTTTTAGGTTCTTTAACAAAGTTGGAAACCAAGGTAGCCAGGTTGAAGGATTTGGTCAAGTGTTTGATCTTCAAGTAATCACCTATGGCTACAATATTTATCCTAAGTAAGGATGTTTGGTAAGTGCAAGCATGACTATGCCCTAGTATCTCAATCTTTCATTCCAAATGTGCAACTCCTCTTAATACCAAGTTTAGATTAGAACAATGTTCAAGTTATCATAAAATAATTAACCTATTCATTAGTCTTTGCTATTTCCTCTAAAGTCTAACATCAAGCTCATATTTCAAATCCATGGTCAACATGTGCATGAGGTGCAAACTTACATTTCTAGACTTTGAATGTTTCAAGCAAACTAAATGGTCTTTGAGCAGAGGGTTGTCCAAAAGGACTTATTAGAAGCAAGGAAAAAAGTAATAGGAAATAAACACACAATAGAAAACAACAAATTGGGAAGCAAAAGGGAAGTAAATAAATATAACATGCTTATATACAAATAAGGACAAAAAGGAAAAAATAGAAAGAAACTAACTAGCTTACCTACACTAGATCTAACTAGTTTTACAAGTTTATTCCATGAAAAACCCTGGTAGAGCAGTAGTGAAGTAATGCTTGAGATATTGCCCATTAGTGGGCAATGTGAATTTTGTTCCTTGAAGGTATTGTTTCCAAGTGTCTCTACAATCTGATAATGTCCAATCCATAAGGGTGTAAATTCTCCATGCTTTCCCTTTGGTTCAGATGCTTTGTCCTAAAGGTGGACCAAGTCTCCCTTTTTGAGCACTTTCACCTTTGACCTTTTGTCAAACCACCTCTTCACTATGGTTTGGTGACTTCTAAAGTTAGAAAAGGCTTCTTCATATGCATATTTCATTTGGATGATGTCTAGAAATTTCAAATTTTCAATATCTTGGCCTTCTTCCATATATTCTTGGATGAATTTATACATAGGTAGCTTGAGGGTGATAGGGAAGATAGGCTCCTAGCCATACACCAATAAAAATGGTGATACCTTTAAATCTTTCTTGATCCTTATCTTATTTTCCTAGAGAGCATACTTGAGAAGCTTATGCCAAGTCCTAGGCTTGTTTGCAGTAGACTTATTGATTGATTTCATTAAGTTCTTGTTGGTAGATTCAAACACTCCATTTCCTTGAGGATAATGGTTGTATTAAAACTTAAGATAAATTCCATTATCATACGCCCATTATGTCATCTCTATGGATATAAATGTAGATCCATTTTCACACACCAAAGAGATTAGAGTTCAAAATTTGGTACATATGTTCTCCTTTAAGAAACTGATCACTTATTGAGTCCTACATTATTTGGTCATTACAGTTTCAATCCACCTTGTGCAATAATCTATGGTGGTCAAGACATATTTATGATCTTTTGATGAAGTGGGGTTGATTACCCCTACAAAGTCCAACCCCCACTGTGCAAAAGGTTTATCAACCATGACTGGTTATAGAGACATGACTACTTTTGGTTCTTTGGTGCTAAATATTTGGCATGAATGGCATTCCCTTACATGCTTATGAGAATCCTTGAAGATGATAAGCCAATAATAAATATCCCTAAGAATCTTATGAGTTATTATTCTTCTTGATGGATGCCCACTTCCCAACTTCTCAGGGAAGGTGCTCATGATCTAGGTAGCTTCTTTTTTTTAAGCATATCTTAATTAGACACATTCAAAGTTATTTCTTTATAAAACCCCATATTTGATTATATAATGGGTTGCCTTGAGCCTTAGGTCCCTCTTTTACTCCTTGGTCGGTCCTATAGAATAAGTGTCATTCATTAATGAATAAATGATGGAGTCATACCACTCATTAGCTTGAAATTTTTACTGATAAAATTGCATGATAATCAGCTTAGGGATGGCATTATCAATCATTTGGATCAAGCCTTAGCACCTTACCAATTTTTTAGTTTTCATTTATATGTCATATTCTTGAAAAATTGACATCCATTTACCTCTATATTCTCCAAGTTCATTCTAGCTCAACATGATCTTTGTGGTAGGGTTAGGTAAAATAGCATGCACCTTATTTATAAGGATATAATATCTAAATTTATTCACTACCTTAATTAATTCACATTCTTACTTATCAATAAATGAATAATTCAAATCAGTAATCTTAAAGTTAGTACTCATGAAAGCTAGTGGGTGATCACACCCATCAATCTTTTAAGTTGAAACTACAGCCATAGTATGGTCAGATGCAAAAGAATAGTGATAGAAGTCCTTTGAAAAGTTAGGACTTATCAATACTAGAGCTTGGCCAATTTCTTCTTTTATGTCATTGAATGCCTTCCTGGATTCTTCATTTCAAGTGACTTTAGCATCTTTCTTTATCATATCATTCAATGGCTTGAAAATTTTTGCAAAACCAGAAATAAGTTTTCTTACAAAATTTATTTTGCCAAAGAATGATTTTTACTCCTTTCTACTATTTGAAGGATCTACCTTAGATATATCTTCCAATCTTTCAAGATCTATGGAGATCCCATCTTTAGTTATAACATGGCCTAATAATTTACCTTCAGTAACATAAAAGATTTTTTTCTTGGGGTTGAGGGAGATTCCATACCTTCTGCATCTCTCAAATGCTTATTGTAAATGCATAAATTAATCTTCCCTATTTTTAGAAAAAATGGTTAGATCATTCATATATATAATGATACACTTACCAATCAGACCTTGGAAGGCATGGTACATGACCCTTTAAAAATTAGTTCCTATGTTTATCAGCCCAAAAGGCATTCTTTTATAGGCAAAGGTGACACACTTAGTTGTGAATGTCATCTTCGTCCTATCTTCCTTATCTACCAACACCTAGTTATAGCATGAAAAACCATCAAGGAAAGACATCATGGCTAAACCTGAAATAATTTGTATTACCTGGTCAAGAGATTAAAGAGGATAATTATCCTTTTCAAATGCTTTATTCATATTTTTTAAGTCAATACAAAGTCTAATCTCACCATTATTCTTTTTGACTAGCACCAGATTAACCACCCATATAGAGTGCTTAATGAGAAACACAATTCTAACATCTAGCAATCTCTAGACTTCTTTGAAGATCATAGGTTCTAGGACTAGATTCATATGCCTTTGTGTTTGCTTGAAGGGTTTACAATTTTCCTTAAGAGGGATAGTATGAGTGATGAGTCTTGGGGAAAATATATTCAAGTCATCATAAGACCAGGATATAACATCTTAATATTGTGTTAGCAACTCTTTAGCTCTCTTATTTTCAGCATTTGTTCAAGATTTTCCAACATTAACCAACTGAGGTTGATCTTGAGGACCAAGATCAATTGCATTATAATATTTCCCATTTACTTTGGGAGCCTTAGGGGTCTCAACTAGTTTGTCTTGATCAAATAATCTTTCTAAGGTAATCATGCCTTTGGGAATCTTATTGTCATTCAATTGAATGACTCTACCATCAAATTTGCCTTCTTCACAAGTACTTTCATCAGCCTCATCAATAATATGAGCATCAAATGCTCCATAATTGGTCATGAGATCCAAAATCTATTGATCATCACTAAAGACTTGAAAATGATTCACATTATCTGGGATCTAAGGATAAGGTATCAGCTCAATGCTAAAGTTTGGTGAGTCTTGGTTAGGTCTGCAGTTGGCTGCAGTAGAGGCTATCTCATTAGCTACTTTGTTCTCCTCTTTAGGGATGGAAACAATGTTAAAAGCATCAAAAGACTCAATTAGATCCTAGACCCTAAATTTATACCTCTTAAGGTAAGATAATTTTCATTGATATTTACTCTTTACTTGGCTGACTACAAGCTCTGAATCACCATAGACTAGTAGTTCTTTGATTTGTTTTTTATAGCAAATTACAAACCTAGGGTGAGGACCTCATATTTAGTAAGGTTAAAGGTACATAGAAACTAGGGAATATAAGATGCAAGATAATTATTATTATCATGATCAATTAGGATAATACCAACCCTAGACCTAGATTTACACCTAGGACCATTAAAATGTAGCTTTCATAGCCCAGCCATAACATGAGTATTCTTAGGATCACATACCTTTACAATTTTTAAGGTGAAAACTCCCAAATCAAATTCAATTATGTTGACCCTTTTATTCATAGCATTATACTCAATGATTATGTGTTTCATTCTTGGCTACTTTTCAACCCTAATTTGGTTGGGAACTCCCTTTCAAGGTAGCCATAGGTGTGAACAATCTATGGACATATATCTATTCAAATCCTTTGTCTACTCTCTACTTAAAATCAGTCCATATGCATTAGGGATGTCAATAATTTGGATATCAATAAATTATTATACTCTAGGCTCAAAGACCAATTTCATGTGGACATTTTTGTCTAATTGAGTGACAACCCTATCATACTTTTTCTAGCTCATAGTCAAGATGTTTGGTAAGAGTTTTCATAAATTTTTATTGGATTATGGTGCATCTACCAATATCATGCTTAATAGGTGTCAAGCCAAGTTGTTTGCAAATACCTGTTGGCATGATATTGGTAGATGCACCATAATCCAATAAAAATTTATGAAAACTCTTACCAAACATCTTGACTATGAGCTAGAAAGGAGGATATTCTTCCTTAGCTTTGTGCAAAGCCATATTAGCATTATCAGCTTTGGGTGGTTTGTTAAATTTCTTTAACAATGATTCCAACAAGAGGTCCCTTTGTTTTGTGATCCATTAATTCATGCAATGTGATGTTAGATTTTATTTTATTCATGTCTTCAACAATATTATAACTATTATTATTTGAAGAACTAGGAACATCAGCATTATGCTTAGAGGTACTCCCTTTGGGTGGTTCTAGTTTATTTCTTGAAGAAGTATCTAGAGGAGTTTCAAAGTTATTTAGATGTGTTGAGGTATTCAAGGGTTGGCTCTATTGTCTATTCATCAAAGGATAATTTTTCTTCAGGAATTATTGGAAGGTTTGGATCTCCTCAAAGACATCATTAGGTTTGATGTCCTCTTGAAAAGGGAATTCAAATGCTTCTACCATGTTGACTTGATCAGATGATTTGGATCCTGAGGTACTTACACCATTATCCTTATTAGGGACCACTTCAAATGTGTCTAACTCTTATTGAAATTGTTCAAAAGATTTACAAAACTCAATGCAATCAATCTCACCATGTTTAGTTTTATACTGCACTCTATAATAATCAGACAAAGCAACATCAATAAGATTAATGTCCATGGTTTTTTGCTAGAATATGGTTCATTAGCCTTGTTGTTATGGAAACTATCATTCTGAAACCTATTATTAGGCCTATTAAAGCTTTGGAATGAGGATTTCCTACCAAATCTCTCTCTAGTATTTCCAAATTGGTTTTGCAACTGAAGGAAATTGGTGCTTAAATTTTGGCCATTTTTAGGATAGACTCATTCTCATTCTTGGGAGTTTTAGAATTGTGAAACTAGTTTTTCTTAGTACTAAAATTTCATACTAAAGTTCTTTGATCATTTGCATTGAACCCATTAGCAGGAGGATGACTCAATAATCCTAGGTTCTGATTAGGAGTAACATGACTCAAAGCCAATTAAATTAGATTTGGGAGTTGATTCAAGGTTGAAACATTCTGATTATTGTTAGGGAAGATGTTTAGAATGGGAAAATGTGGATTGATATTTGGAATAGAGTAGGTCATTTGTCCTTGGGGCTGTATTTGATCACTAATGATGACTGCTTTAAAATAAGCCCTAGCTAATGAAGTTATAGCTGGAAGAAATCTTTTTATAAATACAAAAATCATAGGATCTACTCATCCTTGTAGATTTCTAGATCTAAAGTATCATCAGGTTTATAAGGATCTATGGTCATGCTATACATCTTTTAGAACTCGACATTAAAGGACATTATGGACTCACTTTTATCCCTCCTAATCATGGTGAACTAGTGGTATATGACACATGGACTAACAATTTTTCCAAACTATTCTATGAAAACATTAGTAAAATCATCCCATCTAATAATGTAATTGTCAAGCAAATTGAGAAACCATTCATATGTAGCATCTTTAAAAGTAAAGGGGAACAATATACATGCTATATCTTCATGTGTGACATTTACCAACCTTAAATTAGCTTTGAAATATTTTATATGCTCTTCAAAATTTATAATACTAGTTGGGCTAAATGTTGGCAAGTGTTTCTTAGGATTATGTGGGAGATCATGTACCACACCTGGCATGTTGATTAAATATTCTCCCAACCAAGCCATACCTGGATGAAGGTCAAAGGTAGAGGTACCTTGAAGAGGTGAAGTTGGAAAATATTTGGAACATTTATACCTACCTTTATCTCGCTTGGTTCTTCTATGGACTTCTAACTCAAGCAAACATTCTCGTCTCCAAATGTGATCTTGTTCAAATCCTCAACAATTCTAGCTTAAAAATTGAGGATCCTATTTGAAATATGATGTGTCAAGTTATTCTTTATAAACAACAAGGATTAATCTTTCACATTAAGCTAATTTTGTAGAGATTTGTTTAAAGAATAGTAAAGGATGTCAAAATATGACTAAGTTAGCTCAAAGATGTTTCCAATTATGCAAGTATGATCAATCTTTACAATTATAATCTCAAATAAACTAAAATTTATGAAATATTTATCAACATTTGATCAAAACAAGCTATTCTAACCTCAAATATTGTGGATTCTCATATCTTAAGCTATCTTTACCAAAATTAAGCATCAAACTTCAAAGAACTGTGATCTTTGTCTAAAGAAAACACCAAGATGGGTCAATTACCATGAAGATCAATGATCTTTACACTTTTGAGAAAATAATTATGTAAAGGTGCAAGGATAATATAATAGCTGATCAAAACACACTGAGATTAGTAAATATTCAACCAATTCACAAAAATTACCCCTCCCTCTAGCGCCAGTAGAAGCTGTTCCTATTGATGCCTCTAAATGTATCATAGGTGCCCTTAGTGTTCAAAGAACACTTCTCATTTTAAAATTCTAGGAATTAAGAGCATGAGTAGTAGGTTTTGGTAACTTATGTTACCTATGGTGAAATAGCAATACAAAAAAATTTAATTGTTCCATAAAATTTATAGTAATTAATGGTTGGGATCCATCATGGTCCAAATTTTTTCAAAGTGTAAGTATCTCTGCTAAGACTACGTTAATTTTGATCAAAGTTTAAACTACAAACTAGTCTAAATGGTTATTTACAATGGAATCTAAACTAGAGTGGTCTTGTTAAAAAAGAAGAAAAGGGAAAGGGTAAGGCAGAAAGAGACTAAGTGATTGTTGATCTTATCCCTAAACATTATGACAAAGTTTCAATTACAACTAAGTATGCATTTAACCAGTATATAGTGAAAAATAGCATAAGTTCATATCTCACTACACATTGTGATCTAAGAATTTATTTCAAAGGAGGAGGTTAGTATAGAGTTAGTCTCAAAAACAAATAAAAATGAACTCACTAACAATCTAAAATATTTTAATCATGATCATGGGGGGCGGGGGGCGGGCGGCATAATGAATAAACCAAATGAGAACTCAACAAAACATGGAAGAAAATGAGAATCATTACCAAATCCTTGATAGCTCCAAATGGTAATTCAGTTTGCTTGCTTAGTTTATGCATAAGAAGTCTTTATCAATGGCATATGGCTAACATCATCTCCTCTATGCATAATTGTTGAATTCTTGGCTTGATTGATGGCTTGATGGATTTGGCTCAATTCTAGTATTATAACACTAGGATTTTAGCTTCATGAATCTATTCCTACATTATAACTCTACTTTGATTGAGCTCCATAAATGAAGAGCTATATACTTTATTTTATAGGCTTTCAAATCCTTTAAAATGGGTTAAATCTGACCATGATTGATTTTATTAACTTTGGTTGAGTTTGGCATATTCTTAGAATATTCTTATAGATATTTTCTAAAAGTGACAACTCACAAAGGTAATGAGTGTATTCTATAATGTTCTAAGATGCTCTTGAATTTATTTTTTAGTAATTGATTTAATTGATTTATTAGCTCATGGGTGAACTCGATTAGGATTTGAAATTAATTTAACTTGTTAATTGATTTTGATTAGGGTGTGCAAGTTAATTTGTTTTTTTTAGGCATTTGGTCATTTGTTTGATTTTGATTAATTCAATGTGTGTATTTACCTTGTTTAATTGATTTAATATCTTAAATTAATTTAATGTGAGGTTATGAAGCCAAATTCAAGAGTAATAGAAATTCTTAGGTTAAATGTTTGATTATTAGTAAAAATTGGTTTAATAGTCTGATGCAAAGCCATTGGTGGCCAAATTTACATGTCTATAATTTTCCCCTATTTGAGAAGATATTGTAAGCTATAATCATATTAATGTATTTTCAAAGAATAAAATGGTTCTTTATGCTTATGACTACAATTGTAATGATTGAACTGTAGCTGCCCCCTCGAGGGAGCGGTTGGCAAATGGGTCAGCAAACGATCTCTTGAAAGAAAGAAGTGAAATGAGGGGACCAAAAAAATGACTACAATGGGGTGACAACATAATTATTTCCCCAACATTGGGAAAAATCATTGAGAAATGTAAGTGGGATGGTGTACAATGGTTTGCCTAAAGGCAGTTATAAGCATTGTACCCTAATAGTGGTAACATGGTATGATAACACAATAATTTACTCTAGCAGGTGATATAATCATTAAGAAGATGGACCTTCCCAAGTTAGGATAGACAAACAAGAAATTAAAATTGGTGATAACACAATGGTTTGCCCCAATAGGTGATATAATCATTAAGAATGCATGTGGGATAGTATACAATGTTGATGTAGTATACCCCAATTATAAAAAACATGATTGGTGGTTGATGAGTGATAACTTGATACAAAGGATAAAGATGAATTAGCGTAACCTACTCGTAGGGAGATGCTAGTCTAAACTAAAAAAGGTTGAAATTCTTTCATTACATAATTACTCTATTTAGGATATGATTGGGATTGGATTGGGATCGTTATTGATGTCAGTATCGAGGACATGGTGATGTTGCATTGATATTGTAGACCTATCAAAGCTAATTTTTATTGTAGAATTTGATGGTAGCCCTCATGATAGAACACCATGGGGGCTTGGCCAAAATATGCATAAGTACTGACTCTCGATATCTAATACTCAATGGAAAATAATTAAACCAATGATAAAAACCATGGTGATAATGTAGACATTAGAATATGGATAGATTCAAGAATAATGTGTAAAGAATCACCCAATGAACACACATATAATGAATCAAGGCCACAGTGTTGAAAGAAAATAAATAGACACGCAAACAAACAAATAAAATAGATAAACAAACAAACAAGATAAACAAACAAACAAACAATTGTTCGTCCCTATGTTAGTATAAACAACATGATGAACATTACCCCTAGAAACTAGGCAATAATTGAACAAACAAACAAGAAGAGGGAATAGAAGAAAAGGAAGGGGGTAGCTGAGATGTCTCCATATGCGTTACATAAGTGGACATTGCCTACTTAGTTCCATGGATATGATGATCCAACAAAACTTTAGGCCAAATGTATTTCTCCCAAGAAATGGGAAGAAAATGATGATTGATAGAAAACATGATGGATGTGATAGAAGAATAGGGATGAACACATAAAATGGAAATAGCATAGGATAAAAGGCCAAAAAGGATGGGGAAACTAAGGAATAAGTTATTTTTATATGACTTAGTGAGGGTTCCTAGAATCCTTAAGATAAAAAAGTGGTCAATATTTTTGGTTTTTCTAAATGATTTTCAAATATTTTTGGAATTTTCAAAGCATCTCAACTCAATTGAGAATGACGAGACACTAAAATGTTCTAAGCTCACAAAATAATGAGAGAATTATAACTTGAAATGATGATCTTAAAATGGTGAGAGCGTGGCTAAAGTTACTCATAAAATGGTGGGAGCATTATAACTTAAAATTATGCTCACAAAATGGTGAGAGAATGGTTGAAGTTGCTCATAAAATGGTGAGATAATGGCTAAAGGGGGGCTAAACTAACCTCAACATGAATCAAACACAACCCACATAGTCCCAAAATGGATTTAGTTCATAATAGTTCACCTCACAGTGGAGGAATCTGACTAGTGTAGCAGCCAATTTAAACAAAACAAGCATAATTGGTATGATGGCATAATACGGCACAAGAATGGCTAGGTGATATGTCAAATCACAATAAACAAATGTTACCCCTAGTTTACCCATAGGCCATTATAACTAGGATACAACTGATAGATCAATGATACCAATTTTCCCTAGTAGGTAATATAATTAGTATTAAGACTGATGAACACTGATTTGCCCCAATAGGTGATAGAATCAGGCTCACATAAACAAACTTGATAAAAAGGGAATAAGAAATGAAGGATGCAACTGCCAAAAATTATATCATACTACTCCAAAATACTTCCTCTATCTAAAATGCTTGAAATAACTATTGAAACTAATCTAATTTTGGAGTTGAAAACATGAAACCAATAGATGAACCAAGGTTAAACGGGCTAGGTTGATAAGATTCAAAACATATTGGGTGATAGAATGGAATGATTGGTCATATAATTGATATAATAATGATAGGTTGGTAGGATGATAAAGAAGAATGTTGAGAGGGTTTCCCCCAAATGGTAAAGTGACTGGTTGGGTATGCAACAATAACAAAAGGAATGGTAAATGAAAATGGCATGGTACATGTTTTTAGCTGATTATGGTTGTTGGTTTTTGAATATGTTTAGCTTGGATATGGTAGATGTAATATGATTATATTGTTCTTGTTGATGTGGAGATGCACATCCTAATCAACAAATGATACAACCAAAATAGTCAATCATGTAAATTGCTAGCCCATAGCTCATCTTAATAGTTACTTTTTCAATAATTGACTACAGATTCGAATGTAAATGATGTTGTTGTGATCTTCATCAGTCATTGATGTTGTTTCCTTCAAACTTTGAGACAAGGTATCTTTGTAACCTATACAAAGGAAAGTGCAACAATGGATGGTAAATATCAATAAATGTTGGATGATAGGTTTGATTTGGTGATTTAATGATGGAGGATAATGAAATGAAAAAAGGATGGAAAATAAATGAAGATCGAGATTTTTAGGCACATATAATGTTGCTGATTTTGGATTCAACATAACTTTAGATATGGTGAGGCCTAAGACTTCTTCTCTCAATAGGACCACCATATTATTCTACTATTTGGACCTAAGATCAGATACCATCTGATTAGGCTATAGAGTGGAAGCTATTTTGACTTGATCTTTGATAATGTCTTCATTAAGTAGTAAAGAACTTTTGTGCTCAGCTATTGGTGCCTTGAAGAGGTTTATACCAATAAAGTTGTCTTGATTGCCCTATAGCACCTCCAATAAATTTTCACTAAGGATCATTGATGTTTGACTTTGATTTTATCATAGCACCTTCGAAAAGTTTTCACGAGAAGATGCTGAGTTCTAACTTTGATTTCCCCCTAGTGCCTTCAAAAAGGTTTCACTAAGAGAGCATTCTTTTGCTATATTAATTTGGTCTTGGCCTCCTTGATTTTATTCATTTGATATGTCACCATGGATGTATTTCAACAAGGTATGATAATGTTGGTCCCAATCGACACTTGTGGGAGATGGAATGCCAATAATATGGCTATGTTGGTTGGTGGTAATGGCATGTGGACCGGTAATGAAATGGAGGTTAGAAACACATTCTTGGTAGAAGATACCAGGAGAAATATGTTAATGCTAAATTAATCATCCATAAATAAATTTAAAAGGATCATAAATGTATTTATACTGATCTGCTAGGCATGCATAACCAATATTATAATAGTCACAAATGTAATTTGTTTTTTAATCTGATTTCAAGTCAAGGGACTTTGAATTTGATTTTGAGACTGATGTCAATTCTAATTCAAATGCTAAATCTAATGTTGATTCAATATTATAACCTAACTCTAATTCTTATTCTTCATCTTATGGGTACTCTATTATAATGATGTTTTGTTGAATGTTTGGTTTAGATAAGTAGCAACCTGTGATAGCATAATGAGCTCCACAAATATTGGTTTGTCATAGTGAGACTTCTCTAAGAAGGGAGAAAGGTCAAGAGACAACTCCTTAGAGACTATCTTGTCAAAGAGAGGCTATTGAAAAATAGGCTTATGGTCAAGGTAATGATTTTTCCAAAGGTGATTATAATCATTAAGAAGTGACTCGATAAATACTAGCTCATCAGAGTGAGACTCCTCGACAATTGGTATAAGATCAATAGGTGATTCATCATAGGTTGACTTATTACAAATGGTTGATTCAACAAAAACATCTTGGATTGGTTATTTTTCTTGGCCTTGGTTTCCAATGAGTTGAAAAATACCAGTTTTGAACATAGCTTTGTCTTTGAATGATTGGATTGATTGAGATTTTGATGGGATTGGTACTAGATGAGGAATGACCTATGGTTGGATAATGATAGGTAATTATGGAGCTTGATTTATCACACAATCTAAAGGACAAATTTCTCAAATGGCATGGATAGGGTATTGTGAATCTTGGTTGCTATCACAAGCCAAAGGATGAGGTCCTAGAATGGTAATGGTATTCCTTGGATATTATGGAGCTTGGTAGCTCATATAATCCAAAGGAGGGTTAGGGGTATCTGAGGTTTGGATAATAAAATGGCATCATGGAGGGTGATTTCTCACCCAAGCCAACACATCCAAGTCCTCATAAACCATATCATCCCATTCAGGGTTTTGAGTTGGATTATAAGTCGGTTCTTAACTTTGTTCCCCACATGGAGTATTATAGGGAGGGTAGGATCCATCTCCCAAATAATATTATCATTATAGAGATCTTTACCCAATTCTACCTCACAAACCATATCATCCCAATTGATGTCTTGACTTTGGTCCTTGATTTGATTTGTGCAAGGTGGATAAAATTCCATCTGATAAACCATGTTATCATCAAAGGTGTCTCGAATAAATCCATAAAAATCAAAGCCATTTTGTGTGGCCATTCTATCATAATTTGGATTGTATGTAACTCCACCATAAGTATACCTAGACATATATATATCAATGATGAAAGCTCCAAAACAAAAAGACTTAGAGTTATACAAACTCTACAAAACTATTTTGAAAGAATAAATGGTTCAATCTTAGTCTAACTTGGTCAAAAGGGTGGAGTTGTATCTCCAAATGGTTTGTGCTAATACTTGGCATAATATTTGATTTGATTTGATTTGATTTGATTTGATTTGATCTAACAAGTTTGGAACAATTTTGATAGAAACCCGACACACAGAATCAAACATAAACATGATCAGTTGGTATAAGGCATAAGGCAAAAGGCACCTAGGGAAAAGATTGTGTTTTCTTAAATAAAAGCACAAACAATGATAAGGATAGGCTGAATGAATAAACAAGTGATAGTTTTTAAATTTGGGCAATCAATTAATCTAAGTTACGCAACCCAAAAGGTATATATTTATGTATCGACCCCTACAAAGTGAGGCCTAAACAAAAATCAATCGATGTTTGAATTCAAACTTTAGAAAGGTTAATTGAAAACTGAATAGTTGAAAACTATGATTGGACTAAACAAGTTAGATAATATTGGACAGTATGACAATGTATGAACAAGGTCCAAATGGCATATGTGGCATGGTTTATTTGGTTTGAAATAATGATTTTTAATACAAATTCAAACAAGTCTTAAAATAAAATGATCAGCCTAATGATGTAAGCATGCTCTAATGATGTGATCAATGTTATGTTTTAAAGACTCAAAGTCTCAACCTTGATAATGATGTGGGTAGTATAACAGTACCCATCTCAAACAAGTAACACACACACAAATATGTTTAGCAAAAATTACAAGGCATAAGTGTGGTATAAAATGGTCAGCATAATGACTCTTCAATCAAAGAGTGACATATAAATAAACTAGTTTTTGGCATGGATTATAAATAAACACATTAGTTTTAGTCTCAAAACACCAAGCAATAAAATGAAAAAATACAAGTAAATCATTCAATTCCTATCAAGGGTATGGCAAAGTGAGAATGACTAAAACTAATTGTTTTACAAACATTCTAGATAGATCAATTACATAATAACTTTCACATCAAATGATGCAAAAGAAGTGTAAATTAATTGGGTGTCTATAATACTTGTCTTTTTGCAAAAATGTCTTTCCCTTTTTTCAACTACTACATCTGTCACTTGCTCAGTGTAGTGTGATATCCAATGTGCAGATACATCTCGGTGCTTAACTTCAACACTAAAAGGTGGTATAACCACTCAAACCTTTGATCCTAGTGGGGGTGATGAAGTCAATGTCAGGAGATGAAACCTTGGGTCAAAGCTTCCTTAAAGAACTTGTGGGAGGTAATGAAGTCCCCCTCACAAGCCAAGATGCAATGAAATAAAAACTACGTAAAAGAGCTTTAAATTTTGTTTCTAGATCACCCAATTCATATGGGTCTTAGGGAGAGCCTTGACAACTTCTATTTTATGCCTTTGGACTTAGGCACTTTGCAATGAATTTGGTGATTTTGATCCAAAAAGTTCCCTAAAGGTGATGGATGGGAGAGCATACATGCACAACTCCCTTTTTTCTAAACAAACAATCAATAAACAACTTGCATGAAAATGAATTTGCTCAAAAAATCATGTAAATTAATATGATGTTAAGTTCATTTTAAGGCACATAAAAAATGTGTTGTGAATATTGGCCCCTTTAGCTTTGATTTAACTTGAAAAATCTTGATAAACATCCATGACATAAAAACAAACTAGGTTCTTTTTAGATCTCAAATAGATGATGTAAATAAGTTGACAACATGTTAGGATTTCATTAGGTTCATTGTTTAGACACCAATTAAAATGTTTGGAATATATTCATAGCCAACTTGAAAGGATTTGCATAAACACAACTTGATACAAAAAATCTATGTTCATTTTTAAATCCAAAGATCCAAATGTGTGAGATTTGACTAATTTTTTTAAGCCCAAAACAAAGTGTGAAATATTTGACTAATTCATTTTAAACCCAATTTGAAGTGTTTGTTAGTCAAATCAAACAATGTTGTATTCAAATATTTCTTTGTCTCTTGAAAAAACAAGAGATTAACCCCCTACTTAGAAGCACTTTCAAGTGTTATCAAATGAGATTTAAATTTTTGTTCTTAGGTTTGGGATTTAAGTAGAATCATCATTGATCGATAAATACTATCAATGATGATCTGTCGACCCGAAGGAAAAACCCAAAAAGATAAACCTGTTATGTTAGGAAACGGTTATTAAAAATCTCAATAAACAACTCAAAAAATATAAAAAAATAAAATAAACCTATGAAACATGCAAACAACAAGTTTGAAGGTTAAAACAAAGAAAATCGAACATATAAATCATAAAAATATGTAGTTAGTATTTTACCCATAAATTTTAAAATATACATCCATTTTTTATGAAATTTTTTAAGGTTGTTTATTGATCTAGGGTACACCTCTATAAAAAAATCAAGTCAAAATAATCAATAACAAAAAAATTATTAGCTCTATACTAGCTATTTTTACCAGAAAATAAAAAAATAAAAAGTGTCAGTCAATAAAAGAGTCATAACATCTAAAATAAAAATAAGTTTTTAAAGAAATTTTAAGAGAATTAAGATAAAACTAGTAATAACATTAACAAAAATTTAGAAAAAAATAATAAACTGATTAAATACAAGATCTATTTTAACATCTATTTTTGTTTAAAGATGTGGGGTGCGCAATCATGTCCTACCAAGCGTGTTAGTTATGACCTAAGATTTTAACTCAAAGGAGGAGGTTAGTATAGAGTTAGTCTCAAAAATAATGAAAAATAAACTCATTAATAATCTAACATGTTTTAAGCTTGATCATGAGGGAGCATAATGAATAAATCAAATAAGAACTCAACAAAACATGAAAGGAAATGAGAAATATAAACATAAAAACATAAATTCCTTATCAAGTATTTGATAGCTCCAAATCAGTTGGCTTCATCAGTTTATGCATAGTAATTCTTCATCAATGACATATGGATAACATCATCTCCTCTATGCATCATTTTTGATTGCTTGGTTTGATTGATGGTTTGATGGCTTTGGCTCAATTTTGGCATTATAACACTAGGCTTTCAGCTTCATGAATCTATTCTTGCATTATAACTCTACTTTGATTGATCTCCCTAAATGAAGAGCTCTAGGCTTGATTTTATAGGCTTTCAAATCCATTGGAATGGGCTGAATTTGATCATGGTTGAGTTTATTAACATTGGTTGAGTTTGGCATATTCTTAGAATATTATTTTAAATATTTTCCAAAAGTGACAACTCACAAAGGTAATGAGTGTATTCTAGAATGTTCTAAGATGCTCTTAAATTTCCTTTTTAGTAATTGATTTAATTGATTTATTAGCTCATGGATGAACTCAATTATAATTTGAAATTGATTTAACTTGCTAATTAATTTTGATTAGTGTGTGCAAGTTAATTAATTATTTTTAGGCATCTAGTCATTTGTTTGATTTTGATTAATTCAATGTGTGTATTTTTCTTGTTTAATTGATTTAATAACTTAAATTAATTTAATGCAAGATTATGAAGCTAAATTCAAGACTAATAGAAATTTTTAGGTTAAATGCTTGATGATTGGTAAGAATTGGTCTAATAGTATGATGCAAAGCCATTGGTGGCTAAACTTACATGTCTACACATGCCAGGCAAACCTCTAAGGATGATATAGAGAAGTACAAGTAAGAACTAGATTTACTTTAAAGATTTGATACCACACTCAAATACCATTTACACATCCTAATACAGAGCAAATAAAATGAATCAAATTCAAGATCATTCAACTAATCTAGCATAAGCACAAATTAGCAACCCTATAATTAAAGATGCAACTTAGAATTCATAAAAACCATTCAAATTTAAGACTTCAGGCTAGTAATTGAGAGAAAATCCATATAGCAATTGAGACAAACAAACTTGAACAATCTTTACAGAATTCCTTGATTGTATTAAATTCTCAACGTACACAATTTTTGCTCAAATTTCTCTCCCCTTACAAAATGGCAGCACTACATTTTATAGGAGGACAAGGTAGTATACTGGTCAGTTACAAGATACAAATGTACAAGAAGTAAGGATAGTTGTCTTTTTATAAAAATTTCTAGAATACACTTTCTTTTATAAAATGGACCAACCTAGAGGTAAATATGCTAATAAAATAGCATATGCCTTTACAAAATAATATTCCATTTTCAAAATGTTACAAAGATTTTAAAAATATAATACTATTCAATTGGCTGGTGGGCCCTGTACTGAAGGATTATCTTGTTGATCTTGAAGGATCTTCATGGCTCTCTAGTGTTGTTCACTAACTAGCTCCAAGTCAACAATAGGTTTCATGAGACATTTTTCCTCTTTCTTAGCTATATCATTCAATTCTATGTCATTTATGGCCATGGCTTCCTTGACGATTCTGGCCTCAGATATCCTTTTTCCTCCATTAAAGTTCATGTCCATGATCTTACTATTGTCTACCCTAGATTTTCCCTAGATCTTACCTTTGATTTATTATGTCACCAAATTATTCCTGTGTTTAAACTCATCATTTGACATGATGCCAAGGGTACTTATTTTTTTAGGGTTGGTGATCATGGTGCCAAGGATTTTTTTAATTCTTTCAATTATCTCCTATCATTTTTTAGGAGTCTCTCCAGATATTTGGACCAAGCATTCAAACTTAGACCTTGTCAACAACTATTCTAAAGATTGCATTCAAATGTCCCAAACCAATAGTTTTTAAACTAGGGATCTGACCTTCAAACTGTATGCTAACAATATCTACTATCTCATCCTATAAAGCTTGTCATTAGGCTATTAGACCCTTTGCCACTATATTCTAGTATGCCAATACACTCTACCTCAACTTCATTGATTTTAAGGCATTAAACATTTCATAAAAGGACACAGCAAGCATTTTAACCATTGCCTCTAGGACTAATAGCACTGCTTGGGTCTCCAGATTCTCTTTTTTCTTTTCCAAGATATATATGCTTTGCTTCATGCCTTGAATTCCTACTTTGATTTGGATTGAGTGAGACTCAGGTAGGCTTCTAATATCTTCCTCATGGATGAGAAGTTCACTAGGCTATTTTCCCCCAACTGGAGTTAAGCTTACAAATGGCTCAAGCTTTTGAAAGGTGTATTCTTCAGTTCCCACCATAGCCTTTCTAGTTGTCACTCTTTCTAGGCCTATTTTCTCAAGGTTGAATTTGACAATGGTAGTTAGTTCTATATACTTTTTAGGTTCATGAGTCTCCATCTGGGTGCTACTTGAGGCTCCTAGAGTCTCCATTTGCTTATTATCTACCCCTGTAAAGGTCACTATTCTTCCTCCTCCTTCATCAAAGCCCTTATCCATGGCTTGATATCATCATGTACATCAATATTAACAGTCTTGGACAGGGCCCATGAGTGGGATAAAGAGGGGATATTCTACATTTTCCCATAGATGAACCAATCAGGGATGATTGGTCCATGAATGGGGTATTCATCACTAAATAAGTTGATTTCACTAGTAGGTTGAGTGAAAGTCAACTTGTGCTTCTTATGCCCAACTAGGACTATTGTTATTTTTACCTTTCTCTTCCTCAATGGTGTCTCTAGGACTAAATCCAAGGTAGGCTATTCCCCTTTTTCTTTATTAGCCCCCTTTATTTTGGCTTGTGTTTTAACATGTTCCTCTTCTTCATCAGACCCATATGCCTCAGTAAGGACCTTGAGGGCATCTTCCACTATTTCATCAGGCTCAAGGGAAATCATGTCTAGGTATTCAATGGGGGATGTTGGTCCTTGAGGTAGGGTTGAAGATGAGGTTCCTTCATCAGGCCTTTCTTCTAGACTTTCCTTAACAAGACCATGTGTAATTTGTACTTGGGGTTATTTCCCTTCCATTTATGGTTTCTCTTAAGATGGCCTTAAAGGGATCGAAAGTAAATGGTATTGTAGGGGCCCCATTTGTTACATATCTCCAGGGAGATTCTAATCATTGGAAAATCTATACTCAAGTCTAATGTTATGTCCTTTAATACTAGCTAATATTTCTTCAAAATTATTTGATTTGATGTATAAGGTGTCATGGACACCAAGATGGTGCTCATATATTGACTTGGGTAATTGCTTATATTTCAAATGTTTGGATATCATGCCATTAGTATCCCACTGCTTCAGCTCATCAAGCTATAAGTTTAAAAATTATTTGTGTCTAGATACAGTAGTTACCTAATCCCAATTTTGTATCATAGTTCTACCAATGGTCATAGGAAAGGGATGGAGGAGGCCCTTCCTCTTATCTTTGCACACTCTATCCACACCATGAAGAAGTTAGTATGTAATTTATTGCTCTACTAGCTTGATGGGAACATAGATGAGCAACTTTTAAGGTTGAATCAAAATCCCTTCAATTTTAATTACTATATAATCTAGATACAACCAGATTTCTCCCATTAACTCTACATATTTCTTGACTAGAGGGCTAACCCTAGGCATGGGGATCCTTGTAATGGATTCTACTAAATAAGGATAAACACAATCACAAATGAAATGCATGTTTTGTCTATATTTAAAAATGTGTAGTTTGGAATAATGGTGGAAGACTGTGAATCTTCCCTCAGGTGACCAATTTTTGATATAAGGGATCTTGGTAGAGGCCAACAAGGCATCTAATAGATAGGACATCATGAAGAATTATGTATTGGTATTCTTCTTGATGGCCATGAATTGTCATTAATCATAGATGTTGATCATCTCTCCAATTGGGGGAGTGAGCTCTTTATCTACCATGAAGTAGATGTAGGACACCCAACTCTTATTGACATAAGTGGTTGAAGGGGCTCTAGATATTGTATTCAATAGAGTCATAATTACCCTAACCCCCTCTCTAAATTAGGCAACTATGATATTGCCAATAAGATCTTGGATCACATGGTTCCCTTAGAGCAACCATGGCCTAAAGATGGTGTCTAAATCATTTTTGCTCGTCCATTACTTGATGGTGGGTAAGTTCACTTGAGGTTTCTACAGTTTGTAGTAACTCTCAAAGGCCAATGGGTAAATGTATGCAATTCTCCTAAAGGTCCTTTTATGAATAATCCAACCTTGTTTAATTCCTCAGTCTTTAAAGATGGGATCAAAGATGTCAATACAATGGATTACCTTAGGTTTGATGGTAGCATGGTGGAGACCAGCTATTTGAACTATAACCAAGTCATAGTATCTTCTATTCATGGTGGCAATCTTTTATTCCTCCTTTATGATGGGATACATCTTTTTAATGGTCTAAAAGAGTTCAGACCAGTTCTTATTACCCATGTTCAATGCTACAGTGTCTAGGTTTATGTCTTTGATGACTCTCCCTTCATTATTTGTAAATAGATACAACTATGTCTCATCCCTATATTGTTGCCTTTGAGTTATCATGGCTTTGAAAAATTTTAATTTCTCACCATTATGTTGTAAACGGCCTCTAGGTTAATTCTTTCATGCTCTAAATTTAATTGGACTCTTTTCATCTTAATTATGATCAATCTGAGTTCAAATTAGGGTATTTTATGCAAGTTTGGGGCTCTCCTGAAGTTTTAATGGTGATGTCTTATTCAAACTTAGGCTCACATACCTCAGATTTGATTTTGAACTTTGCTTATATATGTTTTCCCTTTATGAGTTCAAAAAATCTTCTATTTTATCATTATATGCTTGTGTGGTGATTATTTGGCATCTAACTATCAACTTTCATCGCATTTTTCATAAATGCCTTTAAATCACTAGCCATTGTTATTTAAAATTTACCCTTTATTTTGTAGCATTGGATCATGGCCCAAGGATCAATGTGGGCCATTAATCATGATCTGGGGTCTCACATGTTATTGGTCATATTTGCATCAAGCCCTATGGTTATGCCACTTGGTACCTTTCTAGGCTTTTTGAGCTCTATACTCTACATCAATCATATATTGAATGTGTGTCTATCACTTGTCAAGCTAATAGGCTCTCAGAGCTCTACTAAATAGTCATCAATGATTTCACGCCGTTAGATCATCCACTTCTGATGAAGCATGGGCCATTGATCCTACATGATGCATGAACTTTAATCATTATATGATCATAAAAATGAACTTAGGCTATAATATTGAAAGCTAAATTCATTTCATGTCAATAAACACACCATGAACTTAGGCTAAAATATTTTATGCTAAGTTTTAAAACATGATATCAAATGACTCCTCAAATGATATAAAACATGCCCTTTAGTTTATATAAAATATTCTAAGAGCTTGAATTTGATGGCCTCATAGACATCAATAATGGCCTCATGGGCATCAAATGATGTTTGCAAGAATGTCAAATTTAAGCTCATCAAGTTCTTATATTCCATAGATCTTGGATTCAATTCACTTCATCTGATCAAGATCTACAATGAAGTGAGAGTCGTCGATCATGATCCAAGTATTTACATGCCATTGGTTCAATTTAATGTGCAAGACCCTTTGTTATCAAGCTTCCAATGAGGAAGTGTTATGTAGTAACTCCATGGGGCTTCTTAAGCTTTTGACTTTTCAACATTCTGTTCACTCCATCTGATCAAGAGTCATGATGAGATGAGATCTATTGATCATGATCCAAATGCTTGCACATGATTAGTCTGAAGGACCAAATGCTCAAGTTCTTCAAGCTTTATTTGCTCCATCGGATCATCTAGTCTTAATAAAGTGTGGACCATCAAATTTGTAAAGAATCAAGGAATTTAAGTTGGGACTTGGGTAAATAGAAACTTAGGCTAAAGATTTAATACTAAGGTCTGATTTTCATTGATAAATATGAATGAGCCCTTAGGGTTAAAACTTTAGGGTAAAGTTTTAATAAAAGGGGCCATGCTAAAATAAAAGGACCCTGTCAGCATAACGTTAAACCATGTTAGAAATATAAGGAACAAAGGGAAAATAAAGGGGACTAAGCATAATTTTTAGGTTAAGGTTTGGTCGTGTTAAGAAACATGGCCAAACCTTAACATGAAAATTTGAGCTCAAGTCCAAAATAAATTTGAAATATTCCTACCAAATGCATTCCCACCAACATTTGAATTTGAACCAGGGGTTCAAGATAGAATATGTTAAAAGGAAGGTTGCATTTTATGAATCTAATAGTGAGATTCTTTAGATCAAAGGCTATCTAAGCTTGGATAAAATTAATCTATGAAAATCTCAATATGATGTATTAAAGGGAGCTCCATGAAACCTTCAATCTTAAGACACGAGGATTAATTATTAGCAACACTAGGCAAGTTTTAAATAAAACCATGAACAAATGGGCCAATTTCATTAGGCATGGATAATATTCTAACCATAATAAAGATTAGAACATTAAGATCTCAGTGTTGAGGTTCATAATATCTTAAGGGTCCTAATTTTTAAAAATGGGGGTATGTTGACCTTAACAGTCTGAAGCACTCAAAATACAACCTATGAGCCATATTTTTTAAGTTATGATCTAGATCATTACATGAAATTACATATAGCATTCTAAACTATTGTTCACACACATACCAACACATATGGGATAACTATATAAGTTTGTGGACCTACTTTAAGTAATGGCTATGTAGGTGTTTCATTATTTTTTAGAATAATGAAGTTTTATTACTATTTAAATAAATGGGTTTGAGTAGGGTAAATTAGTAAATAATGTGAAATAATTAATCCACTAATTTATGTAAATAGATTGTATTTTTACCTTTTCTAAAAATATTAATAATAGATAGAAAATCAAACTTAGCTAGAAATTGACTAAGATGGATGTTGCAAGGTCTAGAAATTTCTATGCAGGTTTGGGAGACTATCACAAATAGGATCCTAGAGTTTGTTTCTAGATTGGATATGAGCACTAAAAGTGGGACACCCTATTGTTCAATGTTATAGTCCTTTTCCAGTTCTATTGTCTAGGTGATTTGATTTTTTTGGGTTCTGGTTGATAGGTCTATGTTATTTTGTTAATGAAATATTCAAGCCCAAAAGTTTGTGAAGCTCGTTGTGCATCCATTTTAATCTTCAAAATCCCTAGGATATCTTTGAGTTTAAAGTTGAATGGTAACTTGGGAAAGAGAGAGAAGCTTTTAGTGTGTAAAGGATAAGCTAAACACACTTCACACCCTATATGTGGGCACATTGCCTACATATCAATACTCTGAGGAGGGATCAAGCTAATGTAGTTCTCCCATTGAAGTGCTTGGTGAAATTGTGTATGAAAATGTAACTAGATGTGAAACTAGGTGTATTTTATATGGATAAGGGTTGGTTTAAGGGTTTGAATAATCTTGGAATAATATTGTAAGGTTGTATGTAAAGAATAGGGAAAAGTGCTTGAATGTACTTGCTTGTATTCTTGCTTCTTTCCTGTAAATGAGTGTCAACCCTTATAAATGGAATTTGAATGGCCTTTTATAGGGAAATTAATGATCATGGGTTAAATAAATTAGCATTAGGCTGACATGAATTAAGATAAATATTTAAAAAAATATGATCATTAGAACCAAAATTACACTTGGACAACAATGCCAAAAATAGGACACCCTAGGTTTCAATGTTACTATTCAAGTTAGGCACTATTGTCTAAAGGGAATGAGACTTAGGGGTATGGATTTGGGCCTAAAAGGGCTATCTGGGTCTATAAAAGTTAAGTCTAAAATGCTATGGATGACTGTAAATTAGTGAAATAAAAACCTAAAAAGGATTGTGAAAGCAATTAGGATGACCTATGGATTAGGTGTCTTTAGCCATACTCAAGTAACCAAATTTTGCATTTTATATGACTACATTTGTCCCCCCTTTATTCTAGTGATGTAGAAAAGTGAAATAATAAGATAAAGGAAAAAAATATAAAACGTACTTGAACTTACCTATAAAGGTGAAGCTCATGAAGCTTATGTGATGCTAAGTAATGTTGGATAGTGCATAGAGAGCATATTGTGCAAGTGTGAATCTTCAAAATGAAACAAAGAGTAAATCAGTTCTTATTATATGTGATATAAAATAAGAACATATAAAAGTTGAGTAAAAAAAAGGAAGATAAAGCAACTAATAACCTCACCAAGTACGTGAACCAGTACAAAACTTATTGTGATCTTGAGTAAGGTAGAGTAATGTTGGATTGTGCTAGATGATGTTGTACCAAAAGTTATATCATGAACATATTTGAGTACTCGACTCCCCAAAAAGTGGCTCAATAATACAAAGGTTGTCCCTTTAGCTCCATCATCACCTATTGAGTGAATCTAGACGATCATGCATGTGATAATCGATGTCTGGACTATGTGTCCAATCCCTCTAAATAAGTGGCTAAAGAGTACAAAGGTTGGCCCTTTGGCTCCATCATTGCCTTGTGAAGTGAAGCTATGAAGTGATATGAATATAGAATATATGTCATATGAGATAGCTCATGGAGACCATGTATATTCTAAAAATATGACAATGTGGTGTGGATAGCTGAATGTATGCTGGAAACTAGGCCACTCTTGACCATTTCAAAATATAGAGATTAAGCTTGTATGAAATCCACTTTGAAACTGATGCACTAGGCTTATGTGAAATCCAACTCAAGAAGTTAACTTTGTATGAAATTTCAACTTGAAAAATATTCCAACCACCTACGGATGGAGTAAGGCACACAACTATTGAGAATGCCTAGGTAATAAACTAAACTCAAAAATAAAAGAAGGCTAATGTGCCACACAAATTGCCCATAATCACTGGTATTTGGAACATGATTTTGATCTATAATTTATGTCAAATACCTAATATAAAACTAGAAGTGAGAGCCATCATGCCATGCATGATACCCCTATACCTAGATTCCCTAAAAAAATTATACTAAAACTACTAATTTTGACTAATTTGGATGTGAAAAAACTATAGCTAAGCTAAAATCTTTGCTTTTTACTAGAAAACTTGGGTGTTTTCTTTCCTAGACAAGAGTACCAAAATGAGGATACCCTTGTGTTTGGCACTATTGTTCATTTATGGCATTGTTGTCTTGTGCTAAAACTAGTTGTTGATCTGGAATTGTCACTATTTTTCTATTTTATTCTAATTGGTTTGACCTCTAGATTTTGAATTGGGCGATCTAAATGTTATTGTTTTGACTACTGGGAGGTTTGATCTCTATGACAAAACCCATATTTGTT
This sequence comes from Torreya grandis, assembly GCA_037957365.1. Lineage (NCBI taxonomy): Eukaryota > Viridiplantae > Streptophyta > Pinopsida > Cupressales > Taxaceae > Torreya > Torreya grandis. The sequence goes on along the minus strand of JARHVA010003814.1, from coordinate 648,801 downwards.
GCCCCCTCTTCTGAGGGCAGGAATGATTGAACCTGCAATGACTTCTCTTAGAATAAAAAAGTCCTGCAAGTGTGTTATGATTCATAGATACATGATATAGCAATGATATTTGACAATATATCTCTAGATATAGAAATGTTTGCATTAAGATATTGTTAGATCAACAAGGGTGTGCCTAGATATATATAACATTATAAAAGCATGTGTAATGTGTTGTCCCCCAAAAATATCACTCATTTTTGGGACAACATTTGAACTATTTTGGGCCCTGCAAGACCAAAATTGTCTCTTCCTTTTTCAAAATTTGTTCTAAGCATTCAAATTCCTCATTTTTCAAGCTTCTCAAAAATATACGGACTCTGTAGGCCTAAATCTATGGACTCTACAGACTTGAATTTACGGACTCTATAGGCCAAGTTCTACAGGCTTCACAGGTTGATTTCTACGGACTCTACAGGAAAGAAGCAAGCTCTCAACACTCAGACGATTTCAAAGTTGGTTCAACAACAAGGTTCAACCAAAAGAGTTCATCGGCAAGATTCTAATCAAGGATTGAATGATTAAACCATTGAACCTTGAACCATTTTGGTTTAACGGGTTTAATGGATTCAAAGGTTCAACGTCATCAGCAAGAGTTAAGCACATTTTTCAAGGTTCAAAGTTCAACCGCTTCAAGGTTCAACGGCTTCAAAACACTTATCAAAGAGAAGAAGGCTTGAACCATTGAACCATTGAACCATTGAACCACTTTGGTTCAAAGGTTCAATGGGTTCAATGGTTCAACAGGTTCAATGGCCATATGGTTCAATGCGTTTGGTTCAAGGGATCAAAAAGACTTAGCCAAATAAAAAGAATGAACCAATTAAACCATTGAACCTTGAACCAAAGGTTTAATGAGTTCACAGGTTCAAAGGTCCAACCAATGTGATGAAGATCAAAGAGCTTAGAAAGAATAAGTGACGGATAAAGGATGAACCAATGAACTGATTGAACCTTGAACCAAAAGAGTTCAAAGTTCAATGGTTCATGGGTTCAAAGGTTTAAAGGTGGCCTCAGTCAAGAAAAAAAGCAGCAAATAGGTGGTTCAATGGATGGTTCAACCAAGGAGTGGGAAAGCGATTAAACCAGGAAGCGATGGAATAAAAGAGGTAGAGTAAACTAATGAACCAATGAACCAATGTACTTTCAGTGGGTTTAAAGGTTTAAGTTTCAACATGGTTCAAGAAGCTAGCGACCATTGATGGCCCTACAAATGTCAAATATAAAGTAAGGGAATATCCATTGAAATTTAAATAAAGTGTGGAACTTGAAGGAAGAACCAAGCAAATGGCTAAAAAGATAGCCCGAGAGCTTAAATTCTAGGAAGAGACAAAGCTGGAAAGGACAGAAGTGGAAAGAGGGAAAAGCCTGAAATATCTATGTAGAAGTTATTCCAGTAGGTGGAACAGTCTGTAAAGTAGATATTTGAGCTTGCAAACATTGAAGGCACGGCATGTTGGTCTCTTTTGGAGTAAAGACAAAATAGACAGATGCGCAGATGTCAAAGGGGACAGACCAGATGATCCAGACTTAGGAGAAGACATATGGGATGAAATGACATGCCATAGTTAAGATAGCCACCCTATTTTCAATGTAGTCCTTTGACAAACCTGGAAATGCATTCAAGGCATTAAATGCATAGCATGGGCCATTCTATGGAACAAAGTGCCAAGTCTTTCTTGGCTGCTATATATTATAATCTCTTGTATCATTCTAGGGGGGATATTCCCAATACAAAAGTGAAAATCTGCCCAATTGAAAGGCGAATACTAAGACTTTGAGCTCAGATTGTATTTCATTATTTTATCTAAATGAAAAAACAAGTTGTTTGCAGACTTTGTGCTGTTTTGGCTTGTATCATTTTAGAAGATTATTCTTATGTCTATCTTCTGAATGTGTTCTTGTTTATTTAATTTGGCAAGTAGAATTAGTGAAAGTAACAAGGAAGGTGTCCTGAAGCCAACTGTGGGAAGACTTTGTGCTGCCATAGTTGTTTTTAGTGTGTGTTTTTATTTTCTATTTTTGTGTAAGGGACCTTAAAACAACTTTGCGCCCCCATTGTTCTTCATACCTCACTCTTAGGTAGTCAAGGTGGAGACTTTGAGCTACATCTTAGATTGTTGGTCACTCTATATTCTATTATCAGTCACTTGTTACCAAAAAGATTCCTGTTGCCTGCAAGAACAAGCATTTCTGAAAGAAGAGAAGTGCCTTCTATTGCTTCACCAGGATTTCTACTATCCAAGAAGGGATCTGGCTCTTGGTTGAATGTTACTTTTGAAATAAGAGAAGCACCTTCACCAATCACTTAGGATTTTTCCTTTGATCTATGAGCATCATCTCTAAAAAAAGAGAGATGGATGGTTTGTTCTACCCCTATGTGTTACTTTATAATTATTTATATAATATATAGCCTCCGTATATTTAATAGGTAACCTCCCCTTGATGAGAGGAGAGATTTGTCCCCTATTGATGTAGTATACTTGCACATCTGGCCGACCAATCTCCCTATGCTATGGTTGAAGAGACCTATTTTGCTCACTAGTTAGCTAGTTGACAAAATATTCACCCAATAGTTTTTGGCGACTCCACTGGGGATGACGTGCAGTCTGAAGCCTCAAGTTTTAGATTGAAGCAGTTCCTTCCCTTATCCATTATATAGACTCTGGTGACTCCATTATTTGTCTTACCCATTATCATTATAACCTTACCATTTTCCTCCATCTCCATTATTTTATCTAGTTTGCAAAACCAGAGCTGCTGGAAAAGAGTGCACAATTTGAAGCCTCAAGCCTCAAGCTGAAGTAGGGCTAGTTCTTTTCCATTTTTATTCTTCAATTTGGCCACTCCACCCATATTTTTTATCTCTATTTTTTATAATTAAATCATGGCAATTCGAGGCCCTTGGGGTAACTATTTTTGCCTACTCAACTTGACTCCACCTCTGCATGAACTTCCACGCAGCTCAAGAAAGAACTTCCCCAAATTCTTTGGAGATGGGAGAGTTCACTTTGATGAACACATTGCAGCCTTCAGCATAGCTTGTGGTGTGATAGGGGTGGAATTTGAAGACGTGGTAGTCAGGCTTTTTGTGGAGACCCTACAAGGTGCTACTACAGAGTGGTTCTACCATCTACAGGCTAGATCAGTGACCAACTGGGATACACTCAAAGCCTAGTTTTAAGCCAAGTTCAAGCCTATAGAGGATGCATATCCTTTGCTAGCCCAACTCACTCAGATGAAGAAGGAACCTCATGCGCCTATGAGGGACTTTATTTCCAAGTTTGACAAGTTGAGGAATAGGATTCTTGCAATTACTCAGCCAACACCTAAAAACCTCAAATGCTTCTTCATCAACTCACAGCTACCTAAAGTGAGTTTTTTGCTGAGATGAGCTGGCCACATAGACCTTGTTGCTACTCAGGACTTGGCTATTGAGGTAGAAGATGACCTTATCTTGGTAGGAAAGATAAGGAGAGACCTGAATAGAGGTAAATCCTCTTCATCTTCTGAGTATCCATCTATAGGCACCATAGATCAAATGGTGCAAAAGCTAACAAATGAACTACTAGCCTTGAAAAGGCAAATGGCCCAAAGTATGTCTACTCCTCCTAATCAAGATATGCCAAGGAGGGCATTTCAGAATCAGCCATATCAAGGCAATGCCACTAGGAATCAAAGGCAGCCAAATCATCTTCCTCCCCATAGAGGAACCTTGCCCTTGAAGTGCCTCCAACCAACTCAGCAATTGGATATCTGGAAATAGAACATGATTTCTCTTTCCAACCTGAGTTTGAGCAAGAAAATGGCATTGATCTCTTCATGGAGGATCAAAAAGAATCAGCTGGTGACTCCCACATTAGTTTCCTAAATTACCAGGATAAACCCAGAAGTGAAGGTGAAGTAGTCAAAGGATCATACGTAGTATTCACAAGGTCTAAGAATCAGTCAGCCCAACCAGCTAATAAGGAGAAAGCAAAGGAGTGACCTCAACCAACAATTTCAATTGCTAAGTAGGGAACCACTCTACCTTTCTAGCCAAAGGACCAAGTGATTGCTAGAAAAGTAAGTACCCCAAACATTTATACACCTTCAACTTCAAATTTGCATGCTAGTCCTCCCACTCCTAAAAACAAAAAGGATGAACTCCCATCCTCTCTTCTTAGTCCATTTCAGTCATCTAACATAATTTATCATGTTAAGAAATCCAAAATTCAAATGACTGAATTTGAATTCTTGCAAGCCAATCCTAAGTAGTTGGACATTGGTGGAGAACTAAGTATGGACCTGTCTCAGGCAAAATTTGTGGTCACCCAAATGTCGGCCCCTGTAGCTCAAATTTTATTTGAGTTGTCAGGTAGGGGTAATTACTTCTTGACCACAGAGGATGCTTATGTCTCAGCTGATGAAAGTCCTATAGGTGGCAATCTGAGATTTGATCTAAACAAGATGTCAAAAGAATTGGTAGGGCGCAGTACAAATCAAGAAGGATCTTCCATCTCTAATGAAGATAAATCTAATAGAAGATCAGCTTTTGATGATGCTTAGATCCTAGAATCTGATGACAGCAATTCTTCCACTAATGCTGGAGCTAGGACTGTATTGATATCTCCTCAAGGAGATATTTTTCCTTCATGTAAGTTGCAGTTCAGCAACACCAACAACATAGCTGGATACAAATCTCTATTGCTCAGATTGAAGAAGCATACAAGGTTGGCCAAGAGGCCATGCAAACAAGGCACATGGGAACATGTCACTCAAACTAGAAAACAAGCATACAAGGTATGTTCAAATGCCACATACACATATAATTTGAAATAAGAAAATATTGGCACGAGGGCCACTAGCACATAGAAGAGTACAAGAAAGGGACATTGGCAAATGTTCAAAGGTACACACACGAATAGAAGCAAAGGACATTGGCAAATGTCCTAAGGCACACATAAGAAACAAAACTAGAATTAGAAATACAATCATATCTAGATACACAGCATGAAATGAAAGCATGTAAAAATTTTAAAGGTACAATCACATCTAAATAATCAAAGAAAGAGTGAAAGTATACAAGACACATTTAGTAAAAGACTAGGTATATGCTAGGAAATACACAAATGCAAGATACTAGTGAGTGTTGATGTGGTAATATATGTAATCTAATAAGTAATGTATCTCAACATGATAACTAGAGTGTGTGGTGTAATAATGACATAACCTAGATGGTGTAGTCATGTATAAGATGCCCCCAGTGGGAAGATGTATTAATGTGCATTTTGATTGTAGAACTAGGATGCCCCCTTAATGGGTAGAATCAATCAATCAAAGAACTAAAATTCACTGCAGACACTCAAAGAAGATCAAGTGAAGCATGTTAATTAAATACAATATCATGTAATACCAAATGTAAGTCTAACATAGTAGTAGCAATGTAAAACATGGATGATGCATACAATCACAATATTTTTGGTGTTTTGACATTTGTTATTTTATTTTTTTTTGAATGTTTTGGATATTTTTGTATAAGTTATGTACAACCAAGTAGAAGATATTATGTAGAAGCAAATCTAAGAAAAAAATTATGTATAAACATGTAGAGAAAGCGATATGTACATGATAATATAAAAGACTAGGCTGGTGGGGGGAAGGGATCCAAGGATGGATCCCACTTGGGATGGAAATAGAGGAAAGGGTCACAACCATCATCAAATGCCTCAAGATAATCATCATAAGTATCATCATATGCTATAGTTGATGTGTTCATGGTTTCATCATGTCAAATACAAATTGAAGGTTGCTCTGGTAGTGAAGATGTTGGCTCTACTTTGAGACGTTTAGCCCTACTAGTAGATGACTTCATTGGAAGTGGTGGAGATAGTGTTGCTAGTGGTTCTATAATCTAAATAATGACCCAATACTATATTTTATTTAAACTCATTATAAATTTGTACATGAGTTTGTATCATGTCATGTAATCCTATGAAAGGTACAAAATGGGTGACTATCCTGATGTGTTACTCTGCTAATAGATCTATGTCATACTGTAGGTAATGTGATCAATCCATGATCAAGTAATATCTATAACATAAATTATGGTTGATGTTTTGTGATGCCTAACTGAATATAAATAAATGGCTCTATATCCATAAAGGTAACCATGTGAACTGTATGTGCCAAGTGATCTGACTATGGTCGTGAGTGTGGAGTATATCCTGAGAGTGTAGTATGAGATGCTAAAAGTGTTGTAGGATGTGGTATGAGAGATATAGTCATATATTTACTCTTCTGAGTTGATTGGTGTAAATCTCAATCCACACAAATAGTCATATGTGAGTGTGGGTGTCATATCATCATCTGAAGAAGCTTGTGAATTTGTATCAACATCATATACATATGGTAACTCAGAATTTACCACAAGGAATAACTATGATATAGGAGTCTCATCATTTGTAGTAATAGTAGTAGTAGAAGATAATGTTATTAAAAAGGTATATATAATTGATGGATTAAATATAGAATCAATTAGAACTATTGGTACTACTATTGGTTATGGTAGATGTGTAATAGGTGTTAGAATTGTGACTGATGAAGTAGCTAGAATGGCTAAAGTTGTTATCACTGGCAAAATCATTGGTGTTGACATTGCCACTATAAGTGGAGTAGTGCAAGAAGTGGTTGTCTTTCTAACCTCATATGTATGTATCTAATCAAGAGAAATACTATGAGGTGGTGGTTGTACTATGAGATATGGTTTCCCATTTGGTGAAATAGTTGAAGATAACTTTGTAGTTTGACAATATCTGAATGGCTAGTTATTTGTTAGACATGTGTATAGATATCCCTCATAGAGAAACTTAATACATCAATTGAGAGTGGAAGTAATGGCCCCCATATTATGTATCTAGGGTTTTCCAAGTAAAATATTATAGTGGAAAGGACCTGGAATGACCTAGAATTGTGTAGAGAGGGTTTTTGGTCCCACCATCATATCTAAAGTAATAGTTCCCAATGTTTGTCATGGTATATAATCAAGCCCTCAAATTTTTGTATATGATTTTCACATTGATGCCTAATCTACACCCATGGTCTTTAAGAATGTGATATTACATATATTTAATCTGGAACCACTATCAATAAGAACTCTCTTGACTATGTTGGTTTTGACTTGTATTTGTATGAATAGTGGCAAATTTTGATCAATAACTATCTGAGAAGCAATGTCCTTAGTATCAAAATAAATTACATCTTCTATAGTTTTTAAAGTGTTGACCACTGATACAAAATAAGAAGGTTCTAAATTAATACGCATAGAAGTCTGAGTGAGCATCTAATAAAGAATGTCCATGAATAAAATAGCTTTATGAAGTAGTTATAACATGGAAATTATAGCTGGAGTGTTTCTCAATTGATCAACAATGTCATATGCCTTGTGAAAATCTGCCTATGTGGGTGGGTTAGGCCTAGGATGGGTTGGAATAGCAGGGTGATAGGGCTCTTAAGTAAGTGGAGGAGGCATAGTGGCATGTTGAGTAATATCTCTAATTGCATTATCTACTATCTATATACGAGTAGTAGTAGCTATGGGAGGAGAGTGAAGATAATCAACAGGTCAAGGAGCTGGAGGGATAAAAGGTGTCAACCGGGCTCTCTGGCGATGGGTAGTGACCTAGGGAAGGGTGAAATGGACCATGTAACATGACTCAATAAAGGGGAGGGGCTCTAAGGGAGGTGATTCAAGGGATAGATTAACGTGTTTAAGAATAAATTTATTAACATCATCCTATATAATGAAAGATAGGCATGAAATGCAAAGAATGAAAATTTGTACTAATATATGATAGACTTCATCATCCATGTACATGATAGGGCCCATCATGGCTTCCTTATTATTTACAATAAATGTAAGACAATTTTGTAAATAAATGAGCATCATTTTTGTAGTTTGATTATGGATGTAAGGTGATACCTCGAGAAGCCAATAGCTGCTAGTACATGCAACTAGGGATTTTTCAAAAATATTTTTTTAAAATACTATGAATTTTTGAAATTAAAAATGAATTTATGAGTTAAGTATTCAATAAAAAATTCAAAAATTCATGAGAAAATGCTTGATTTAATGGGGACCTACTAGATGCAACTAGAGTTTTCAGAAAAATAAAATTTTGAAAATTACTATGATTTTTTGTAATTTGAACTGATTTTCTGATTTTAATATTGATACATAGCTTCTATATGAGATCCAAATACATCAAATTAAAAGAAAAAAAAAACCCTAGAAATACTTATGTGGTTGTATCTTGATACAATGAACATTTTTTATAGGATAGTTGCATCAATATTTGGGCAGTAGTTTGACATAAGATTCCATAATTTGATGTAAGTGTCTAGGTAGCTAGAAAGAATATTTCCATAATCTGATGATTGCTTCCTAAACATCAAAAATCATGTTTACAACTTTTAGATCTTAAATTTTTATGTTCATTATTTCATAAGCTAAGTATTGTTTCTTCTTCATGATTATGCAATCAAAATACTATTTTTCATTATACTTTATATATTTAATATTTTTTTGTAATTCAACACTGAAATTTAATATCATAAACTAAATCATTTAATTGGCTTACTTTTAGATTTAGTTTACTTCACTCTTGAATATTTTTCTCCCTTATAACTCTTGATTCTAAAAAGGGGAAAACATTTGGTGAACCTCGCATGATTACAACCAAATGATCATCATAAACAAAATATATTCAACAATCCATTGTAAGATCATTCTAAGATAACTCTAAAAGTGAAAATGGCATATGATGCACATCCTCCTCCATCACATTATGGACATCCATTAGATGGGATTATTGTTACATTTACACATGAGTTACCTCATATGGTTTCCAGACCTTTTATTTCATTTGATAATAATGAGATTTTGGATGATGAATTATATCTTTGTTCCTTATTTATCAAAGCATATATTGATCATCAACCTATAAATAATGTTATGATTGAAAATGGTTATAATAATAATTTATGTATCATAACATTATTCACACATTTTGGATACATACATGATGATTTATTCCTTTCAACTAAAATAATCAAATCATTCGATGGGAAGATACAAAAAGTTTTTGTTGAGATTGGTTTACCTCTTTAGGTTGGTCTAGCACCTATGATCACTACCTTTTTAGTTATACCACATATAATACTCTTTTATATATTATGGTATGCACTTGGATATGTAAGCTTCATGCATTACCTTGCATAGTGCATGGTTATATTAATTATATTTAGGCCAATAGGGTACTTATAGTTTTTGGGATTCCATATGAACATCCTTTGCAAGAGGTAAAGTTTGTTCCATAATAGTTTATTATAAAACCTACTAAGGTTAATCATGCCCAAAAGGGTAAGAAATTGTCAATCCCATTTCTTAGGTACCCCATACTTAAGATGGATTTACATCATAGATCTATAATGGAATATTTGAGATCCTCATGCACACCTTCACAACCTAGCCATTTTACCTACATCAGAGCACCATGTTTCAAAATGGGTAAAAAGACCCATTATTACATTGACAAAATTATAGATCACAAAACAATGTGTTCCAAAAACCCCTATATCTTTTATTACTATTTCATGACCATAAATTATTTTGTGACATATACAGAGCATCCATAGATTCTACAAATTTAGATTTGGCACATATACATGATCCTTGGCAGCATGACCAATTTATTATACCACATTTAGAGTATAGATTACCCTATGGGCATCCCTTATATGGGATCATTGTCTATAAATGTCTTTCCAAACATTCCAAAAAATTCAAAAATTCAATATATATATATATATATATATATATTGAATTTTTGAATTTTTTGGAATGTTTGGAAAGATATATATATATAACATACAAAAACATTCAAAGAAGTCAAAAATACCAAAACTATTTAGCATTACACATGTTTTCTAGATTTTCCATATACTATTTACTTTATGTTAGTAGATAGCATATCATTTATATACACATATGTTTCACGGGTACTTGAGTGTGATACAAGCATACATTAGAATCATGATATCTTAAGCATGGAGATGTTGGACCTTTCCTCTTCCAATGTGATACACTACGTTGGGGGCATCTTGTTTCTTTATGATCAAGATTGACATAGGTTCAATTATTCTATGATCATTTTCCATTATCTTACTAAGATTATATATATTACACATGATTATACTCATGTTTCTATCTTATACAGTGTATTTGATATGTTTTTCTACATGACATTTTGTTAACACGTGTAAGCAAGGAATAGTATGACATGCTTATGTTAGTTTCTTGTGTCTCATTATTTCATCTATTTATATTTATCTTACTTGAGTTTACTTCTTGATTGATTCTTCATCTTTATTTTGGAACATTTGAACATGTTCCTTTGCTTGTTGGCCAAAGTGCCTGAGTATTGTTAGGTTATTTGGTGTGTGGACATTTGGACGTCTTCCACTTGATTGTGTAACACTTGAAAAAGCCCCTTATTTTCAGTCTCCTTGGTCACCTTTTTGTGTGGAGTTGAGTACCCTTATGTGTGCATTTTTTATTGATCTTGTTATATTATATATGTTTCCATGATTCATATCATACATCTTAGGCCTTTTTTGTATGCATACTATGAGATTCATTGATATATATAATTTGATATGACAATACTATATGCTTCTTTACTACATGATTCATACATATACAACATAGTTGAATTATCCTTTTGAGATAAGGTGATTATCACTTTTACAATCCCCTCACCTAAAATAGGGTGAGGTAGGGTGGGGTGGGAGTGTGGGGGGAGTATCAGTAGGGGGAGGTAATAGAATAAATGACTCCACATATATATAATTGACATAATGGGTAGAATTTGATTTAGTTTACATGATTTAGATATACATTTGGGATATAATTTTATGTATTGGGTACAAATTTGGGAGATAGATTTTTTGATTTTGGATACATATTATACACATGTTATAGATCAGAGACATATTTGAGGTACACATGCACTAAATTACATATACACTTTTAGATTATACACATATTAATGTACTGACCTTACCAAGATGCAACATTTGGGCCTTTATTTATATACAATAGTTGGATTTTTTTATTAGTGTGATCAATATTTTTTTCCCTTGATAGACTTAAAACTATGATTTTATTATTACAGGTTGATATGGTTCCACCATTTGACTCAGGTGAGATTGGCTAGATTGGCTATATTGCTTATACTTGAGTTATGCAATTGATATTTTATGCTCTCAATAGACTTGGCATAATTCATTTTTATACCATATTAGGGGCATGATCACCCTCCAATTCCCTTATTCACAATCACCAAGGTTCAGTTGTGAAACTCTCTCTAATGCTTCATCTACAAAACATCTCTACCAAGATAAAATACCAAGGGTAACATGGTTGCATCCATGTACTCCTTCCTTGCTCTCTTTCTTTCAATTATTTTCAAATTATTCAATTTCATATTATATACAATAATTACACATATAACATTCTCTTGGTTTTAGGTCATTCGCATACAAATTTAAATGCTTAAATCTAGATTTTTATGTTAAACTATTTTTTTACACTTGTTAAACATATGTCAAATATATACCCTTCAATTTGACCTTCCTTGTAGCTGAAAGGATCACATTTGCCACCTCACTAGGTCTAACTACTTATTTTTAATCCAACTTTGATTACTCTAATTAATAAGTCATCTATATCCATAGAACACCTAAAATATCATAAGTATACTTCACTGTCAGTTATAAAACCTTAGCAGATTTCCTCATTTCTAGATAGTTGTGTTCAAGACAAGAAAGTGGCACTGATGCCATTTTCTTTGCTCAAATGAAACTATCCTTTCCTAAAACACTCAAATTTTCAAAACTTTAGATGTGTATAATCCAACCTAAAATTTTCATTAACCCTTCTGTGAGGATCATTTCAAAAGAAGTAGTATAAATATAAATCTAAGCCTACTCATTATTCATCTAACAAAAATCAAGCAATGAATTCTCAATTTTAGACATATTACTAAATTTAAAGTGACAAACTAAATTATTATGCCCTATTTATCCTTATTTTCATACCAAACATATGATAAATCACACTACATATCTGAATCACTTAAAAGACATTCCATGAGCCATATTTGTCAATTTATAAGTTAGATCATTACATGCACTCACATATATAATTATACACTATTAGTCACACACATACCAACAAATAGGGGATAAATACATATGTTTGAGGCCCTCCTTGAAGTATTGGCTATGTAGGCAATGCTTATTGATAGAGGGGTCTTTGAGGTCAGCTCAACACCATGAGGCCACTAACTCATTTTTGGTAAAGTAACCTAAGCTAAGGTGGTGATCTAGGGTTTGAGCTATAAATAGTGATACAAATCATCTATGGAAGATCTAAATACATCAAATGAAAGGTGATAGAAAAGCCATAAATACCCAAGTGGTTGCATCTTGATGCACTGAACATTATGTATAGGATAGTTCAATCATGATTTAGATAATAGCATCAAAGTAAGTGTTCATAGGTTGACACAAGTGTAGAGGCATCCAAAAAGAATATTCTAGAATTTGATGATTGGTTCTTGAACATTAAATGACATATTTCCACACTTGTACATCTCAGATCTACCTATGCATCATTACATAAGCTAAAAATTATTTCTTATTCATGATTATACAATCAAAAAAATGTTTACTATTGTACTTTTTATATTTAGTTTTAATCATAATTTAGCACAAAAATTGAATATCATAAACTGAATTATTTAATTAGCCTAATTTTAGGAATAGTTTAATTCATTCTTTAATTTTCTATTCCATTCTAACCCTTGATTCCAAAGAGAGTAAAACATGCACCAAAAATATGACACCATTAAGGGAAGGAAGCATTTTTAAGATTAAAATGTGATCCTTGGGGTCCCCAAAGGTTATTTCATTATTTGTGAAGATAAATTAGTGCAGATCTGAAAGAGAATAAAAGAGGGGGTTTGATATATGGCACTTAAAATTCACACAAAATGAAAGTCCCAACCATGATCCATGAGATTTGAGACAAAGAAGTGAATTCCAACCATGAATGAAGATATATTTAAGCTTAGGGATTTGGGAGGGGGGAGGAACTATTGTAGGGTCAAACTTTGGGGGATTGAACCAACTTAGGGTTATAGTAGGCATCATAAAAGTATGAATTGGGAAATAAGATTGTAAATATGTCACCAAAGAGGAAATTAGTAGAAACTAAAACCATATAATTCATTAGGGTACTAAAAGGTGTTGAAGATACCCCAAGATCATTGAATAATAAGTCTCATATAGTAATTACATTAGCAAGACAAAGAAAGGAGTAGAGAAAGCCCCCTTTTCTCTATCAATGATGAGGAAATTGAACTCAATAGAGCCCAAAAAAGTATTGACCTTATGTGTATAATTTTTTACATGAGATTATTTTAATCACATATAACCACAATATGAGAAAATGTTGCACAATGACTACTATTTAGTTATGAGTAACATTAGAAGGGATGGATTCCCACTTAAGAATGAAACATCAAGACAAATTTAAAAATTTATTGAGTTATAAACTTATGGGAGTTAATATTCATTGGGAAAGTGGATAAATTGGTTAAGTTATTATTTTCACATTTACATTAAGTGGTGTTTTATTTTGTAAGAAAAATAATGAAAATTATGCCCAATGCATCACTAAGTCAATTAGGCTAAATAATATAGGAAAACATATGAAGATGACCATGATAAGTTAAAAAGTTGACGAAGTGAAAATTGAATTGAATTATCAAAAGGGGGATAGGCCATGGTGATTTATAATTTGGAAGATGGCACAACACATGTAACTTTTGATTTAATTAGTGGAAAGTTAATTGTAGCCTCATGTTATAATTCAACAAACTCAAAAGTGGTATATAATATTGTGAATAATGTACAATATAAATTGGGCTAAATTTTTTAGGGGGTAAAATTGGACTCTAAAAAGGCTCACCTCAAGGTTTTAGTATTTAGGTGGGAATAAATTATTATATTGATGTTATGTGATGAGATTGAAGTTCTAGGGGGCTTTAAAATGCATTGTTCTCCTATCTAAATTAGAATGATTCCACTAAATAGATATATAAATTAAACACTTTTTCCACACATTTAACTAGATGTGACACTATAAATATCTTCTACTAGTATGATACACTTGATGAATGAATAATCCCAAAAACCATGTTTGAAGGCTATAAAATATATGCATTGTTTTATGTGATGATTAAGTATCAGTTAATGAAAGTGAGAATTTAGAATGGGTATTAAAGGATAAGATGGTCCAAATTGATATGTGGGATTATGGCTAAGAATTTGGAGAGATGTTCGAATAGAATATATGTTATTTCAATCCTAAAATTAAATTACGTGGTAATTAAGGAATAAAATTTTATGATGAAACATATACTTAAGCATCTTACAAAAGAGATAACATCTAAATAATATGATTTATAATATTAAAAGTTTTTAATCTACTTTATGAGAATAGAAAATTTGAAATTATTTTTATGTAGGATAATTTATGCACTAAATCTTGATAAAATTAAGCTAAAAAATCAATAACCATTCACTAGGCACATGAGAGTGTAGTGATAAAAACAAAATGAATGGAAAGGTTGTCTTAAAGGATAAGAGGAAGAAAGTAGCTCATTTTTACCAAGATGGTGAAATAGAGTAATCTGGTGAGTCTTTGATAACCAAGAGAATAAAATGATGCATGCAGTAGTGGAAACAACCCTCGGGTGAAGAATTAAATATAAAATAAGAACCATAAGTATAAAGTGGAGGTGTAAAAATGTGGAAGTTGAAGTATAACAAGGTGAAGGGGATGAACTAATCACTAAGTATAAAAATACCCCTGTGTAGACCAAAATAGAGGGCGAGGTGCCAATGAATCTTGAAGAAGAGTTAGAAACACCAATGGCCTCACCTACATGAAATAGAAAAGCTGAGAAATATTATGCTGAAGTATAAGTTGGAAATAAAACAATAATTTATCCTCTTATATAACACTTATCACTACATGAAAATTTCACACAGCTACCTCTAGGTGTTTAGCATACACTAATTTCAAAGGAGGCAAAAATAAAGAATTCAAATAAAAGTTATGGACTAAGGATCCAATAGGTTAGAGTGTTGCATGAAATTCACTATCATACAAATTCAACTCACCACCAAAAGTGGCAAGTGTAGAAATGGTGAATGATGAAGATGGATCAAGGGAGAAAGGAAGGACATGATGATTGAGGAATAAAGGAAAAATAATCAAAATTTCATAAGGTTGAAAGATAAAGAAAACAACATGCATTGAAGGGACATAGCATTATCAAGCATATGATGTCATTGATCATGAAGAAGAGTGAGACAAAACATAATTAAGAAGAATGAAGAGCATAATAAGAAACATACATTACCAATTAAAGTATTCTATGAGGAACACAAATATTTTGAAGATTATATGTCCTCCACAAAGAGCACAAAGGATAATGGGGTGTCACATGATTGAAAATATGATGAAGAAATCAGTGACACACAAGCCAAATATGACTATATGAGTGGGAATTAAAGATTGAATATTGTGATTTATTGACTTTGTGAGGGAAACTCTTCTTGATGTTTGAGGCCAAGAGGAAGATGTAACTATCGAGCAACCTTTTGAATGCCTTAATCCTAAAAAATACCTAAATTGGGGTAGGAAAGATGCATATGAGGGGGAATCAAGGAAATTATCAATAAAAACTCACCACTAGTTGGTATAAACATTAGGGTTGGATTTAATAAGGATGGAAACATAATCATTGCACATAAATATCATGAATAGTTTGAATGTACAAGCCACCAAACAACATATTAAAAAAAAAGAAAAAATCACTTTAATTGACTGAAATGCACATCACTATGCTTAAGGCCAAAATAGTCAGTATATACATAAAAGTATAAAAGGAAATATGGATGGTACTTGTAGACACTTAGACCAATAACATGAATCTAATTGATCACCTTAATCTCTTAGTAATCAAATATTTGAAGAGAGAGTGTGTGGAGGAAAAAACCCTAAGGGAAGAGCTCAAGGAGAAATAGGTTACATAGAAGAAGGAAAAGTTTAAATAAACTATTGAGGCCTTGGAAAAGACAACAAACACTTTTTATACTAAATAAAATATAGCTAAGCCCCAATTTTATAAGTATGCACATATTGCACAAATTACTAGGGTGCATTTAGAACAAGAAGAAAGAAAACAACAAGAGCTCAAGGACAATGTGTTTACTATCAAAGAAAAAATTGAAAGGTAAATACTTTTCAATGAGGCTGAAGAAAGAAAAGAAATAATAGAGGAACAAGAGTTGGATAAAACTTTCAATGTCCTTAAAATGAAATAAAGTGATGAATAAGATGGCACACGTGAGGTGCATGTGAGCTAATCCATAGAGTTCAATTTTCATAATAAAAATAAATTGAGTGTATAAAATATATTTTAGTGATTGGGACCTTTCTAGTTGAGATGTCAACAAAATTTTATCAATATCAAGCAATGATTAAGCACTTCAAGATGAATGTGAGGAAGATCTTCTACATTATGGGCCTAGATTTTTGGAATTTCAACAAGATGTATTTGAATTTTCCAACGATTAACACGATAGTTGGTTTGGGGACATGTTGACCAACAAATTTGGATAAGGATAATTCCATATAGGAATCATAAGGGGAGAACACAAGAAGGGGAATAATCTACATCTTAGCTAAGTAAATTTTCACATGAGTACATACTTATAAAAGGAGGATTTTGGAGCTTCAAGAAGGCTTTTGGCTTAGTCTTGTAGCATGTCATGTTAAAGGACCATGTACAAGTATAATAAAGAAGGATATTTTGTAGAACTAGGGGGTGTAAAAGTGGAAAGTTTTCTACTGAGTATCTTAGAGGTGAAAAAATAAGAAGGTCAGTGGTTGCGGAATATAAACCCATGAAATTAGGGATAACTTCTAGTGCAAGACATGGATCACAAGAATATGAAGCAATTTGGGGCAAGGCTATGTGTTATTTGGCATAAATTAAGAGCCGTTATGGGAAAGTAATTAATAAAAAAAAATAGATTATGAGTTGAAACTAACATTAATGTGTGTCTTACATCTATAAAATACTACCTTTCCATTTGTAAATTATTTGATCCATTGGTATTAAATTCACTATTGTTCACTTATGTTAGTTGTTCTTTAATTAAAATAGGTTCATAACTTATGTATTAGATTTGTATTGAGATAGAAGTTATTATTTTTGGATATCTTTGAGACTATAGTAGTTTATATGTTAATTTATCTGATACTATTATGTTGATTGAATATGAGTAAATTATGTGAAATTTGGTCCATTATTGATTAATGTTATATACATGTGTTAATATTCATGTTTTAGTTCAGTTTTGTGTTGTTTATTTAATGATAATGTCTTGCATGTCTATTAATCACTAGCGTTTAGATATTGTATTCATCATCTAATCTAATATACTTTATTAATCTCTTTTTATAAATATGCTTGAATAATAAAATAAGATAAACAATTAAATTTATTTATTCCATTTACATACTTCTACATATATAATATATAAGCATTAGAAAAACCCCAACACATCATAATAAAGACCCCAAATACAAACTAAATCCACAACCTAGAGGGTATCATCAAAGATTTTTATAACTTTGACATTGAACAAATTAACACATTATTAATGTATTCTCAAATACAATTGTTAACAATCCCTAAGAGAGAATATTTCAAAAAGAAACATGGAGTCGTCATTTAAATGAGATTTTTACTCAAAATGTTCATGAAAGTCATAGAATCACAAAATGGCTACCTTGAAAGCATAAAAAAGGCATTGAGGAGAATCATGACCTCCTTCCTTCCTTTCCTTGATATTGATGAATGATTGTTTCATATTGAATATTTAAGTCCCAAATGATAATGGTTGGTGATTGATGGTTAGATGAGTAATTGGGGGTCTTATTTTTGGTTCAACATTGTTACGGCTAAATCTAATATTTTTATCATAATTTATTTAATGTTATTTATTTGTTTGTTTGGTTGGATGTGTTTAATGTAGTGTCATTCTTTTCAATTCGGTTACTATGCTTTTTTACTTTTGTTTATAAATTTTTTTATTAATCATTTATTAATGTATAATTATATTTTAATAATGTATAAATTATAATTAACAATATTTTATAATTTAAATTAAATAATGCTTAAATTATATATTTAATAAACATGTATATTGTACATATTAATTTTTTTCATAAATATTTAGAAACTTCTCAAAGAATGATTTAGTTGTCATGTATAATAATATTATTATATTAGTTTTTAGAATATAATTATAAAAAAAAAGATGTTTTCATTTAATTTTTAAAATTATGTAGAAAAGTATCGAATGTCATATATTTTAATTTACTATTTTTCACCCTAGTAAAGTTTATGTTGCTTTAAAAATCTACTCTTAAAAATGTTATAACATAAATGATAGGTGAAATTCTTTAAGTAAAAGAAGGAAGTTGCAATTAAAAAATAATAGACACATTAGCTAGAAATAAAGGTCTTTGAACCAATACCAGATTATTGCAACATTATCACATTATTTTATTAAGAGAAATACGAAGAAGAGTCACCTATAGATCTTCTCCAAGTAGTTTTTTCTTTAAGCCTTCAAGATGTACATAGCACTGCCTTTGATGGTGGACCAAATTGAGTTTTGGGTAGAGTAGGAAAGGTAAACTCCAATGGAGTCCAAGAACCAGCCACTTTTACCATGGAAACCTTTAATTTTTCCCCCATTAGTTGGAAATGAAAAATAAGTACCATGCTCCACCCCAAATGGCCCAAACTTCCGATGATTAGAATGAAATGTGAGTGATCTTATCACACACGGTGATCCATTAGAGATACTACCATAATGGCCACTCATTGAAGTGAGATACTCATTGGGATAGTCCAACACTATCTGCAAAATCACAAGTACACAACCTTATTTAACATTATATCAATATAAGTGATTTTATTGTTAAGAGCTGATAGGTTTAGCAGGTCAATGCTGAACCCATCAGCCGTTAACGTATTTACACATAAAAGTGGTAAACAGTCGGTACGTTCAAACTCCCAATACTTCGAGAAGGATTTATGAAGGTTAAGCATGGAATGAAATATATTCCAATACAATATATGAAACGTTACAATATATAAAACTGTTGCTCAAATTCATTGCTTACCTTATCAGTTTTGTTTCCTCCATTGCCACCATGCTTATCTGACCAAACTGAACGTCCATTCTTGTCATATTCGATCCTAATAGAATCTATGGCAGCTGCATGGACTATAACTATCTGCTTGATCCCTTTATATGACTCATCATCCCATGGAGCTCCACCATTACCACCCCATGGCCCAACTGAGATAGCAGATTTTTGGCTCTTTTTTTTTGATAGGTTCTACCATATCAGCCAAAGAAAAGAAAAGAAAAAACACTTAAAAAAACTAACTAAAAGAAATAGCAATTCAAAGACTATATACATGCAATAGTTCTTGCTGCCAAAACCATCAGATCAGACCATAGTTAACAAAAAATAGTCAATGTATGGCTCTCACCATTGTTGGTACTTTTGCAGCAGCTTCAACTGATGATCAGAAATTATTCAGATTCTCCTTGCCTTGAATAATTATGAACTACAAAGAACTCAATCAAACACAGAAACTGTTACTTCTGGTTTCATAACAAGTAAGACATGATTATGGGAAATGTCAGCTATATACCTTACTCTGTTAATGAAGACCGGTGGATTGCTTCCTGATGTTTGAACGCCTCAATTCTATATCTTATTATAAGTGAAGGATAAATACATTTCAAGCCACAGGAATCTGTCTTTTTTTTTCTTTTGGGAATCCTGTTCTCTTTTTTTTATCACCGTTGCTCAAAAGAAAAATGCTTCCTTGGTGATATGGCATCCAACCATAAAGCTCAATAAAGGCAGAAGGTTATTCTGATTCCATGAAATATAGTGGTGGAGCCCAATCATGACAAAGAAAATACCAAACAAGGATAGAGGTTTCTGTCTTTTTTTATTCCATATCTCGGTATTTAGTCACACACGTCTAGCTATTCAAATTTGCTGGCTGTTAAGATTCTCATGTTGAAGATGTGAGATGGGGTTTAAAGCCTTCCTTAAAATAAAAAATTTATATTGAGGTTTTGTTCACGATTTGAACCTGTGTGATTACAGTTATAATACGTTTCAATTTTATCATTTTTTTTTTAATCCTTGGGGATCGAATTGGACAAGCACCCTCTAGGTGTCGATAAAGTACTCAGGGCCTACCACTTGAAATTTCAATTTTATCATTTTACTAGTGCTTTATATTTTATGTAATTATTGTCAAATGTGTAATGTGTATATAGTTTTGGCATTTAGAAGATATAAAATGTCACGTTCACTCTTGACCTGTATTTTTTTAATTTTTCAATGAGTATGTTTGATAAGTTTAGAATCAAGATGGAAATGAGGATGCTGAATAAATGGTTACCTCAATCCGTCGTTTAAACATAATTCGACTCTATGGACAAACAGAGTCGGACTTGTACTTCAAAACAACCTTCTTTATTAATGTATGATAAATAATATAGAGATTGCATTACACACCTATGCTTTCCTATTGAATTAAGAAGACCTTATATATCATTATCGTGGAATAACTATATTATGACTACTAGAAATAGATCACATTTGCAACGTTCTCAAGATCTACTTCTACTCCTCTCTCTCTTGGAACTAAACAATGGTTTTTTATGTTCTCCTTAAATTTAAAATTCTCTTCCTCTTACCAAACTAGTCTACCCCAAACTCTTGCCAAAAAAGGATCCAAATCTTTCTTTTCTGACATTGGCATCATGTGAGTCTCTTCAAGTTCCATGTGCTTTGGAAAGTGGTCCATATCTCCAAAAATGAAGTTTTGGGAAGTTACATTTATTTTTTATTCGCTGCAAGAGAAACCACTAGTTATTGTGGGCCATCGGTTACATAACTGCCGCAAGATTATCAGAACTGCAAATTAATACAAACTAGTGGTTTCAAAACATTGCATGTATTAAGTTCCAGTTTCATCTCCTTCCCAAAAAATGATCAGCTGACCTCTAGGACATGAGTGAAATCATCTCTTCATGACTTTCCCAACGTGTTGGAGTCTTGATGATGTTTTGAGGACTATTGTTGATCTTCTTTGATGCAGACAACCTTATAGACATGATCAATAATTTTCATGAACATATACACACATGCACAAATGCATATAAAACCCAACCCATGTTTTTTATTGATGCAAGATTGCTTATGAATTTGGAGGCACCTATGTCATACACCCTATGTAAATGAATGTTTCTATGAGTTCCTAGTCATGAATTTGTTGTGATCTTTTTCGTGGTTGTTTTGTACATGAAAATCTTAGAAGCATTCATCATAGTTGCATCTTTAGTTTCTCCATTTTTCCACTTGGCCAAGTATTCTCTGTAGACATTCCCTCTTGTTCTCTTATTGATAAATGCATCCAAAACTACTTCAACATATTCCCTTTCCTTCTCATGAAACTATTGTCTCCAATCTATAATTTAATAATTTGAACTTGTCCCATCATAACTTGTTTGTCCTTCATGGTAAGGGTACAAATCCTCTACATTGAAGATAGGTGAGATATCAAGTCCTCCAACTCTATCTCATATGCATTCATTATGTAGACACTCATATTTGGTATTAGATACTTGACAATGTGTAATTTGACCAAACCTTAATCTTATTGACTTATGATCACATGTATTTATCATTCTTCATAGCCATTTATCTATATATAGGATCGACCTTCTAGATATATTACATAAGATCTTATTAGTCCTTACATAAATAGTTAAATAACATTCTCAGACTATATAATGGCCTCAAGTCATTGGTCCCATATTCTGGACAGGATTGCAACTCTCAAACAAGTCCACGACCACGGACTTGTCCACTTAGGCTAAACCTATCCCTAAACCTTTTAACAACTAGTTTTCAAAATTTGAATTGTTCAAAAGGGTTATCCAATATATTTTTCATGCCATTTTATAGGAAATTACCAAAAGATTAAATAATATAAACATATCAATCCTAAGCAATTACCTACCTACCACCTAGCTATCACATATCTAGCTATCACTATAAATCACTCTACACATTGAAAGGAACTATCCTAAAACTCCCAAATCTGAAATACTTCAAAGGGGAAAGCCTTGAGATAAGTTTGAATACCATTTTCAAGGTCAAATAATAGGATTTAAGTGTTAAAATCCATATACATGATTGCATTGCATACTAGCATTACATAAGATTGCACACTCTCAACTACATAGGAGTATTATGTCCAACTTGAATTCCCTCTTTAGAGTATGGGATATGTAGGTATCATTTAGTTATAATGGATAACTAAGGTTACCTAAACTCTACCTTTCCACCCTTCGACCTAGTTTTATAGTTGTCTTATAATGCAAAACTAAGGTTTGAAGTAAGGAAAAGGTAAATAAAGATATTTTCATGGATTTAAATACATTAGATTACACATAAATCATCATTAGACATAGACATAGTGGGTGACACTATCACATATTATAAAAAATAGATAGGATAGATCCACACTCCAACAAATATGAAATGTCACAATCATTGTGCCCTGTATTTTTTTAATTTTTTAATGGGTATGTTTGATAAGTTTATAATGCAGGTGGAAATGAGGAGGCCAAATAAATGGTTGCCCTAATCCATTGTTTAAACATTATTTGGCTCTATGGACAAACCAAGTCAGATTTGTGCCTCCAATCAACCTTCTTTATTAACGTATAACAAATATTATAGAGATTGCATTACCCACCCAAGTTTTCCTATTGAACTATGAAGAAGACATTACATTTCACTCTCATGGAATAACTATACTATGACTACTAAAAATACATCACATTTTTAGGCTTCTCAATATATACTTATCCTCCCCTCTCTTTTGAAAGTAAACTGTTAGGATCTATCAGCACAATTGATTAATTTTGTGTAAGCAACTAAACATGGAATTAAACCAGAAATAATAAGTAACTAGAATCAAAAATAGCAAAGAATATGAGATACAAGAAACAACCCAAAAACTTGTATTAAACTCTTCCAAAAGGAAATACAATGAAGAAATCTCTCTTTCTTCTCACACCTCTCAAATGTACAGATCTCTTTCCCTCAAGAGTTCTCTCTCTCAATTACAACCAATTCAATCCTTGAATTGTTTTCTACACAAGCTATGAAGATCTAACCCTATTAAATAATACTAGGATTCATGAGCATGCATTCTCCACCGTTAAATACACCTCTTAATCAAAGGTTCAAATCTATCCTGCCAAAAATAGAAACACAGACTCAATACTAACAATTAATCTTTTCATGCAAACATTCTATTCTGCCTCAAAAATAGACTTCTAGAATGCACAGGTGACCGACATCTGTCCCTATCTATATGCGTGTGACCAATGTCGACTGATCAATAACTGATGTCGGCAGCCTCTGGTCGACTCCTGACCGATGTCGGCAGCCTCTGGTCGACTCCTGACCGATGTCAACGACTGTGTAAATATAGCAGCCTTGCAATTGCTCATCTAGTGAAGCTTTTAGCTCCACAACTCAACAATCTCCCACTTGGAGATAAATAGCTGCACCTGTACCTGTACAGCAACATCTTCTAGCTTCTCCATCTTTAAGCTCAATCTTGAAGACCAACAAAAGTTGAATGAAGATTCAACTTCTCCTTTGTTACTGGCTTTGTTAACATATCAGCAGGGTTCTTATCTATATGGATCTTCTCCAGCTTCAACTCACCATCCTCCAATACCTGTCTAATGAAGTGGTACCTAAGCTGTATATGTTTGGTTCTTGAATGAAACGCTGAATTCTTTGCCAAATGAATTACACTTTGACTATCACTGTATAATCTGTAACTCTTTTGCTCCTTTCCCAACTCTTCCATGAACCGTGTCATCCATATCATTTCCTTGCTAGCCTCTATGACTACAATGTATTCTGCCTCTGTAGTAGACAAGGTAACAACCTTCTGCAACTTTGAAATCTAGCTAACCACCATTTCACCAATAGTGAAAACATATCTTGTGGTGCTCCTCCTGCCATCCAAGTCCCCTGCCATATCCGAATCTACATACCCATGTAGAGAAGTGTTTGACCCTCCATAGCATAAATGCCTACTGGTGGTCCCTCTCAGATATTTGAGAATCCACTGAACTACTTTCCAGTGTTCCTTCCCTGGATTGGCCATAAACCTATTGACAACTCCCACTGCTTGGGCAATATCAGGTCTAGTACATACCATTGCATACATTAAGCTTCCAACTGCTGAAGCATATGGAACTTTACTCATGTACTCAACCTCATCATATGATTTAGGACACTGTTCTTTGCTCAACTTGAAGTGTCTAGCCATAGGTGTACTTATCGGTTTTGCATCTTGCATATTGAACCTCTTCAACACCTTGTTCACATAATCCTCTTGAGACAAAATCAAACTATGATTTTTCATGTCTCTCTTAATACTCATGCCAAGGATTTTCTTTGCTACTCCTAAATCCTTCATGGTAAATGTGTGAGCTAATTTTACCTTAAGCTCATTAATATCCTGCATGTGTGAACCTGCAACAAGCATATCATCTACATACAGTAACAAGATAATATAACTACCATTATCCAATCTTTTGAAATAAACACAATGGTTAGATTGACATCTACATAAGCCATGCTCTGTCATAAACCTGTCAAATCTCAAATACCATTGTCTAGGAGCTTGCTTAAGACCATATAAGCTTTTCTTCAACCTGCACACAAGTTTCTCCTTTCCTTTGACCTCAAATCCTTTCGACTGATCCATATATATTTTTTCATCCAAATCTCCATTAAGAAATGTTGTCTTAACATCAAGCTGCTCAAGATGCAAATCCTCAATAGCAACTAAAGACAATACAGTCTGAATAGAAGTCATTTTTACTATAGGAGAAAAAATTTCACTAAAATCAATACCTAGTTTTTGTGCAAATCCCTTCACTACCAACCTAGCCTTATGTCTCATCTATCCATTCTCACCTTCCTTTACCCTATAAACCCATTTGTTTTTTAGTGATTTTTTTCTAGCTGGAAACTCAACCAAATCCCACATTTGGTTCTCTTTCAAGGAATCAATTTCCTCATTCGTGCCAAGCTCCCATTGTTTCCTGGTTTCCACCTGTATTGCCTCATCAAAACTTTTTGGTTCTCCACCATCAGTGAGCAATAAGTAGAATAAAGAAAGGGAATATCAAATCAGAGGTTTACTTACCCTTTTTGACCTCCTCCTGGGCATTTGAGACTCATTCATAGCTTGTTGTCCACCCAAGTTTCTCTCTGTCAGTGGCCGATCTCAGTCATCTCTTGGTCTATACCTGACTAACGTCAGTTCCACATGATCGACATCGGTTCCTATCTGACCAACCTCAGTTACAGACTAACCAACGTTGGTTCCTGATTGACTGACGTCAGTTCCTTCTTGATCGACGTCGGTGTCTGTGTTTTCCTATGTGTGATAACCCGCGAGCTCATTTTGGATCGTAACCTCATCCAAATCAACATTGCCCTGCTTAGTATTTTTCAGCTTCTTGAGTTAATCATTGTACATCACTTTCTCATTGAAAACAACATCACAGCTTCTAATAATTTTGTTAGTTCCTAAATTCCACAACTAGAATCCGAAATCTCCAGAGCCATAACCAATAAAAGTGCACCGCATAGATTTAGCATCCAGCTTCTTTCTATTTTCTTTATCAATGTGCACAAAAGCTTTAAAACCAAAAATTCTGAGAAATGAAAGATCTACCTTTTTACCTATTCACGCCTCTTCTGGAATTCCACCATCTAGAGCAGTAGAGGGTCCTCTATTAATCAGGTAAACTGCAATATCTACAACTTCTACCAAAAACTATAAGGGCAAACCAGTATGCAACCTCATACTCTGTGCACATTCCATTATTGTTCTATTCATCCTTTTAGCAACTCCATTTTGCTGAGGTGTCCTTGGAACCGTCCTTTCCCTGCATATTCCATACATATAACAGTAACTATTGAACTTATTGCTATAGTACTCACCACCATTATCAAATCTAAGGCACTTCAATCTCAAACCTGTTTCATTCTCAACCAAAGCTTTCCATTTCTTAAACGTGTCAAAAACATCAAATTTCTTCCTTATACAATAAACCCATACCTTTCTTGTAGCATCATCAATGAAAGAAACATAATACTGTGATCCTCCAATAGAAGCTACCTGAGCTGGTCCCCACACATCTGTGTGAACAAGCTCCAACTTGTGCTTCTTCTTTGTTGACCCAGTTTTGAGAAATCTCACTCTCTTCTATTTCTCAAAAATACAGTGCTCACAGAAATCTAGATCTATACTTTTCAAATCTGAAAGCTTACCTTTTGACTTAAGAATAGTCATTCCCTTCTCACTCATGTGGCCAAGCCTACAGTGCCACAACTTTGCATCTACATCTGAAGTAAATAATATAGAAAGAGAATAATCAATAATACAATTACATAAATAGAGAGTACCTACTCTCTTACCTCTGGCTAATACAAGTGCACCCTTGGAAACTTTCCAAGATTTAGCTATGAGAGTTACTGTGCAACCCTTATCCCCCAACTTTCTTGTAAAAATTAAATTCCTCTTTAGGGTGGGTACATGCATGACATCCTTCAACACCCATGTGTTGCCATTCTGCAATTTCAGCTACACTTTTCCTTTGCCAACAATTTTACAAGGCTCATCATCCCCTAAATAGACTATTCCAAAATCTCTATGGACATAATCATTGAAAAATTCTCTATTTGGGGTTGCATGGAAAGAGGTACCAGTTATCCAAATAAAATATAAGAGCATCTTGTGCAATAATACCTGCAACTTTTGCTTCTTCTTTACCTTCATGCTGATTTTTTCTTTAACTTTCAACCAGCAATCTTTTTTTGCATGCCCTTTCTTTCCACAATTCCAGCAGATTATATTTTTGTCATTTCTAGATTTGGATCTATTTCTCATCTTTGACTTTGACCTTGATCTCCCTTGCTTGCCCTTCTCTCTTTGCCTTCCCTACTTTCAAAACTTAAAACATTACCTAATGTTTCCTCTGTGCTTTTCTTGTGAATTTTTTCATTCAAGATTACACTAACAACATCATCTACTTTCAAGATATTTGAAGCAAATGTAGTATTACTAACTGCCATTACCAAACTATGCCAACTTTTAGGTAAAGAGCATAAGATTAAGAGAGTCTTAATTTCATCATCAAAAACTATTTTGACTGAATTTAATTGATTTACAATTCCATGGAAATCATTAAGATGATTAGATACAGATCCACCTTCCTACATTTGTAAATTAAATAATTGCTTCATAAGATATACCTTATTTGAAGCTGAGGGCTTTTCATATAAATTTGGTAAAGTATCTATTAACTCTACTATTGTCTTTGCCTGTGATAAATTAGAAATCACAGAAGATGCCAGACTCAATCTTATAGATCCAAGAGCCTTTCTATCAAGAACATTCCATTCTTCATCTTCCATATCTATGGGCTTCTTTGAAACCCCACCTAACGGTAAGTACAGATCTTTTTGATACAGATAATCTTCTATCTACATCCTTCATAATTGATAATTCTTGCCATTAAACTTCTCCATTCTTAGTTTACTTTCTTCTACCATTGCTTTACTCCCACTCAATCAGAAAACCCCTGTGAGTGATCTATAATCAACAAACACTAACCCGATCTGATACAACCTGTTAGTCAACCCAATGCTCTGATACCACTTGTTAGGATCTATCAGCACAATTAATTACTTTTGTGTAAGCAACTAAACATGGAATTAAACCAGTAATAATAAGTAACTAGAATCAGAAATAGCAAAGAATATGAGATACAAGAAACAACCCAAAAACTTGTATTAAACTCTTCCAGAAAGAAATACAATGAAGAAATCTCTCTTTCATCTCACACCTCTCAGATGTACAAATCTCTTTCCCTCAAGAGTTCTCTCTCTCAATTACAACCAATTCAATCCTTGAATTATCTTCTACACAAGCTATGAAGATCTAACCCTATTATATAATACTAGGATTCATGAGCATGCATTCTCCACTGTTAGATACACCTCTTAATCAAAGGTTCAAATCTGTCATACCAAAAATAGAAACGTGGACTCAATACTAACAGTTAATCTTTTCATGTAAACATTCTGTTCTACCTCAAAAATAGACTTCTAGAATGCACAGGTGATCGATGTCGATCCCTGTCTGTCTGCATGTGACTGATGTCAGCTGATCAATAACCGATGTCGACAGCCTCTGGTCGACTCCTGACCGATGTCAGTGACTGTGTAAATATAGCAGCCTTGCAATTGCTCATCTAGTGAAGCTTTTAGCTCCACAACTCAACATAAACAATTCTTTTTTATGTTCTCCTTAAAGTTAAAAATCTTTCCCTCTTACCAAACTAGGCTACCCCAAACTCTTGCCAAAAAAGGATCCAAATCTTTGTTTTCTGATGTTGACATCATGCAAGTCTCTTCAAGTTCCATGTGCTTTGTAAAGTGGTCCATATGTCCAAAAATGAAATTATGGGTAATTAATTGTATTTTTTATTCACTTCATAAGAAAGCATTAGTTACTACATGCCATTACTTACATAACCACCACAAGATTTTCATAACTGCCAATTTATGAAAACTAGTGGTTTCAAACCTTACATGCATTAATCTCCAATTTCATCACCTGCCCAAAAATGGATCAATTGACCTCTATAACTTGAGTTAAATCATCTCTTTATGACTTTCCAAACATTTTGGAGTCTTGACAATGAACTGAGGACTGTTGTTGATCTTCTTTGGTGCAAACAACCTTGTAGACATGACCAATAAGTTGAACAAACATATACACACATACACATAAAACCTAACCCATGTTTTTTATTGATACAAGATTGTTTATGAATCTGGGGGTACCTATGGCATACACCCTTGGTAAATTAATGTTTTTATGAGTTCTTGGTCATGATTTTTTTGTGATATCTTCCATGGTTGTTATGTACTTGAAAATCTCAAATGTATTCATCCTAGTTACATATTTAGTTTCTCCATTTTTCCACTTGGCCAAGTATTTTGTGTAGTCATTCCCTCTTGTTCTCTTATTGATAAGTGCATCCAACACCACTTCAATATATTCCCTTTCCTTCTGAGGAAATTGTTGTCTCCAATCCATAATTTAATAATCTAAATTTGTTCCATCATAACTTGTTTTTCCCTCATGGTAAGGTTACAAATCCTCTACATTGATCAAAAGATAGGTGAGATATCAAGTCCTCCAAATCTATCTCATAATAATTCATTGTGTAGACACTCATATTTGGTATTAGATACTTGACAATGTGTAATTTGACTAAACCTTAACTTTCTTGACTTATGCTCACATACATGACTCTTATTTATTATTCTTCATAGCCATTTATCTATATATGGGCTCGACCTTATAAATATTCATTATTGTTACACATAATATTATTAGTCTTTACATAAATAATTAAACAACATTCTCAAACTATCTGATGGTCTCAAGTCATTTTTCCTAGATTATGGATAGGTTTGCACCTCTCAAACAGGTCCACCACCATGGACTTGTCCACTTAGGCTCAACATGTCCCTACACCCTTTAACAGCTAGTTTCCAAAATTTAAATTATTCAAAAGGGTTAGCCCATATATTTTTCATGTCATTTTAGAGGAAATTACCAAAATATTAAACAATATAAACATATCAAACCTAAGCAATTGCCTCTCTACCACTTATCTAAAAATCACTCTACAAATTGAGAAGAAGAATCCTAAACCTCCCAAATATGAAATCCTTCAAATGGGAAAGCCTTGATCTAAGTATGAATATCATTTTCAAGGTCCTTTAATAGGATTTCAAATGTTAAAATACATATACATTATTGTACAACATACTAGAATTAGACAAGATTGCACACACTCAACTATGTAGGAGAACTACGTCCAACTTAAATTCCCTCTTCAGATAATTAAATAAGTAGGTATCACTTAGTCACAAGGGATGGATAAGTTTATTTGAACCCTAAATTTTCACCCTTTGACCTAGTTTTTTAGTTGTCTTATATTTCAAATCTAAGGTTTAATGTAAGGAAAAGGCTAACAAAGATATTTGCATGGATTTGTAGACATCAAATTACACATGAATCCTCGTTAGATATAAACATAGTGGGTGACACTAGAATAGATTAGAAAAATACATATGATAGATCCACACTCTAATAGATAGTTTCATGATTGTAGAACCATCTGAGAAGTGCGAACTTGACCAAGTATACACACACACTCTATTTCTAGATCCAAACACTCAAAATCCCTATTTTTTATTTTTTTTACAATTGTATCCTACCACAAACTTGTACATGCCTCAAATAGGATAAGTCATTCATTTTCCTAATTACTTTGATAGATATCAAGTTAGTATATTTAGCTAGTTACATTCATAGTTATCTAGTAATCATGTATTTAAAGCAATCTGAATATATAATTAATTTTATACATTAGGTTCAAATTAATCCTAAAATAGTTGAGACATATTGATGAACTCAATTATTGTATAAAACATAGAAAACCCTATATTCCTTAAGGTTTCCTTCTATTGTAACTAGGGTTTCATAATTTTGTATTTAGATCTAGTTTTTATATCTAATTTATGATTTCTCCTTCTTAAGTGGTCTCTTTCCTAGGGTTTCCATTATTTAATACTTTGCATTTATATGTTTTATCTAATACTATGAGTAGTTTTTATGATTCTATTCCTTTTCTATACTAAGGTTTGGTAATTCTTCCATGAGTATGTACCTAAAGACCTTAATAACTCTAACTTTATGGATTCCTCTTCATTTATTCAAGTCATACCTTAGTACTATAATAATGAATAGACAAATCAAATTTTAAATGATTATGGTGATGGAATGTAATATGCATTCATGCGACTATAGGATCACTCTTGCACACCATTACCATAGAAAATCTATCATAGACATTATGCACAACAAGTCTCTGAAATGTATTCACAACATCTGTGTGGGTCTCTATAATGCCCAAGTCAAAATACATGGGAGTGCCTATTAAATAGGTAAGATAGGTTATTTCATATAATAAAATATTATTGCATGAATAACTTATAAAATAGGAGTATCTATTATTATTGTGCACTCAACAAATACATGCATAAAATATAATATCTCTAACAACAAAATAAATGACTCATAAATCAAGTTTATGCACTTTACTCCAACACCCTCCCTTAAGAATAGAATAGGGAATGAGAAAAGAGAAAGTAAAGAGATGAATGGGTCCCAACAACTAGGCATGATCAAGTATCCATGTATAAATCATAGTGAAATACAAAGTGTTCCTATGGTAACCAATCCATCTTATCAGAATACATAGATGTCGAGTCGTTGTAACCACCAAGTCAAATAGGAACTAGTGATCTATACGAGGCTAAATCTATAAAAAAAAGATAGTAATATCAAAAACACTAAGAAAAAGAGTCACCAAGAATGAAATATATCACCGTAAGGTACCCAAAAACTAATAACAACTAAAGTCAAGAGAGAAAAAACATGCGTTACAAGGTGTCCCAAGAAATTAAATGACTCAATACTCAAACATAATATTGAAAAAAGGTGTATTGGATGGAATGAAGGCCATCAAATACAAATACACTCAATGGACTCAAAGGTTACAAAACAACTTAATCTGCATAAGTGATCTGGATGTACTTCTCAATCACAAAAAATAATTGATACTGGATTTCACCAAAATAGCTCTTATGAAAAAAGACTATCAAAGGTGTTGATAGTACAAAAAAAATTACCAACTAAAATGGTTAGTAAGGAACATGACAATTGAAGAAGCAAGATCTGTATCATACCCCTCATACTACTAACTGGGTGGAGTGATGCAAAAAAGTTTGTATGAGTGGGCTAAATTTAATACTCAAACACTAACATGTTGACATTGTATTCACCAGAATAGCTACTCTTCAAAGGAAATCAAGCTCCATAATAAATGTAAAGAAGACTATCAACTGTCAAAAAAGAGTTGAAGATACATAATAACTAACTTTTAAGAAGATAACCCTAGTATTGATGAAAAAGTTAAGCAAATGAAAGAATGAAAAGGTGCCCAGAATAGAGCACACAAATGCATGAAGGTAGACAAAGTTGAATCAACAAACACCCTATGGCACTTTATAACTCAATATGACTAAAAAATATCCCATACACAAAAAAACCCCAGATGATGCAAAAAATCTTAGAATGTTGTCAATCTATAGAAGACACTATCAAGAACAAGAGAATTGCTCCTAAAATAATGGAGTAGTGTGAAAACAAGGAAGTTGGACAATGGAGGAACCATGCTAGTAAAATCCTCTTAAATAATGTTGATGTCACC
This sequence comes from Torreya grandis, assembly GCA_037957365.1. Lineage (NCBI taxonomy): Eukaryota > Viridiplantae > Streptophyta > Pinopsida > Cupressales > Taxaceae > Torreya > Torreya grandis. The sequence continues at coordinate 616,005 of JARHVA010003814.1, read as the reverse complement.
ACAAATGACACAAAATTCATCCTAAATGAATATAGATGGTGAAAGATGATGCTTACATGTGAGTAGGTGCAAAGTGCACAATAGGAGCATGCAAAATAACATTTGAATGTGTCTCAGGGAGATCACATCTGACAACTATAATCTCAATTTTCTCAAGCTTGAGTGAAAGGTGTAACAAGTGGCACAAAAGATACTCCATAATGTAGGATGTTGGGCTCTGCCAAAAATGCATACATGAGTACAAAAATGACACATAAAAAAATACAATGCACACTCAAAGCGGGACATCTGTCGTAGCCAAAAATGAATTCGCAAGTGAAAGGAGTACAATGTGAGAAAAAGGAAATAAAAATCGACTTCCAAATAAGGTGAGAGCAAGAACTAGGTTTGATTATCCTATGAGGGGGTCTGACCTCCTGCCAAATTAGACTTCAGCCACCGATCTTCGACACACGAGAGTGAAAAAAATTAATGTATTCCGAAGTTTGTAAAATGTGTTAAGAATATCACAAAAGAATCTCTCAATACAACTTGGAAACCCCCTTCAAAAAATTATAACTCCCATAATAATAAATTAAACTCCTCTTTTTCAAACATATGCCACCGCTTTATAATTTTTTAGGCACCACTTATAAATTTTAGTTTAGGGCTCCCTCTAGTACAATTAAAACTTTAACCTTTATTTACAAATACACCACTTTAAAATAACTTTCACCACTTTGTGAAATATCAGTGCCTCCACATAAAACTATTTCCCATAATAGAAGTGCCACCTCTTAAAAAAGCCCCCAAAAAATTCTCCCATTTTAATAAAGCCACTAATAGCCACTCAGCTATTTGATCTTCTCAATGCACTTAATTACTAAATATCTATTTGAGTTTTAAAAAGTAATTTAAAAAAACTCTAAACCTTATGAAAAAGTTGAGCATTGATGTGTTTGCAGTGGCAGATAAACCACGTGGTAAAAGACTACGAGAAAATCCATGCTGAGGATGAAATCAATGCAAAAAAATTTTGACGTGTAATACCACGAGCAATGCATTAAGATATGTATGTCTCAATGCAGGTGGTTTATTACAGTTGGCTACCATTGACATAGCTGATTCCTAAATGCTAATACTAGGTATTGGATAGCTGCAAGGACATTTGGAGCAAGGCGACAATTGAATTCTAGGGTTGAAAAAAATGCATACGTCATACACTTCAATTAAGAACATTCATCGCCAGTCTTTTTGGCTTCATAAAAGGAATTAATTTTGATCTTCTCCAACTAGCAGTTCGATGACAGTTATGATGGATAAAATAATGTTGACAAATAAGGTGGATAACAGCCAAAAAAAAGGAGATTTGAATGACAAAAACCCTTCCAATCACGGCCTCGATCGCATCACCTTTTTTTGTTGTTGTTGTGAGAGCTTAGAGGAGCATTCGATTCCATATCAGGTCCCTGGTAATTATTAGGAGCAGCTAGCACTAGATTTGGGCCTGCAATGCTTCTACTTCCAAAATGGATCGAAACAAAACAAGCCAAAAATCATAGAACAATGCTACACGTAAGGTGCATGGCCTTGTTTCAAAATAGAACACTAATTTATAATGCTTCAATCTTAACATATGAAAGCAACCAACTAAAAAATGCACCAAAAATTGAATGTTACGGCCCATTAGTAGATGTATGGCCCATTTTTTGGTTAAACAATAGTATAGGTCCCTAAAAAAGTGTTGAGACGTTGAGTAGTGGCTACATGGAGTTTCTTTGGTATGTATTCATATGACTGCAGGATCACTTTTGCACACCATTACATCGAAAATTTATCACAGACATTCTGCACAATAAGTCTCCGGAATGTATTCACGTCATTTATGTGGGTCTCCATAATGACCAAGTCAAAATACATGGAAGTGCTTATTAAATAGGTAAGATAGGTTATTTCATGCAACAAAATATTGTTGCATGAATAACCTATAAAATAAAAGTATCTATTATTATTGTGCACTGAAAAAATAAATGCATAAAATAGAATAATATCTCCAACAATAAAAAATGACTTTCAAATCAAGTTTATATGCTTTACTCCAACATATGATTATGTTCCTGATGAAAATGTTTATGTAAATTTAAAATAAGCAATGTTGAGGATGGAATGCTAATAATTTATCTTTATATTATCCTAGTGATGAATAAGATCAATATAATAGGCTTAAAATGTAATAAGTTAATTCTATGTATCCCTCTATACATTCGTCCACTATTCATGAAATAGAGAAAAAAGATAATAACATGGAATTAACTAATCCACTTCTTATTAGGGTTATTATTTATTATTTATAAATTAATCTACTTTTATTGAAAATGAATATAGTGTTATTATTTATTATTTATAAATTAAGTGTTGATAATTATAGGTTATGAGATATTGTTTCTATCAAATATAATAATTAAAATAAATAATTTAATTATAAAATGTTTGTGATGAATCTTGTACATTTGTGTCTAAGATAGATGCTTAGATGAATTCCATGAATGAATCTTCCCAAACCTGAACCATGCCTACTAGTCATAGGATGTATATGATATATACAATGAATGAACTTCAAAAAAAATTCTAATATGAATTTATAAATAAGTCATATAAGGCTAAATTGGATGAAAATAAAAGGGCATGTGTTTTCACATATAATCATACTAACTCTCCTAGGTTAACAACTTCAGATCCTAAAAGTGAATTTTCCCTAACTAACGAAGCTCAAAAGAAGATTTTTTGAAAAAGAATTCATTTGTTTAACCCTAAAATGTTGATCTAAGATTATTTTATTGTTAACCCTATATTTTACATTAAATGACTATATAGAAATGAAACAACACAAGGGTGATAATGATATCTATAATAGTGCAATTAGATGTTAAACTTAGATATAAGTATACACTAAATTTATTATGTTGAGATAGTCTATATATGGAAAGTATAACTTTGATAGATATACAAATGACAAATAAGTGAAGTACTTAGCTTATTCTGATGTTAATATACTTCTAAATCTAGAATAAGCAGAAAGCAGAATAGAAATAGATTTTAGAACAATCGTTAGATTATAGATCTAACCCTTTTGACACTCTAGATAGTAATGTCATCTTGGGATAGTTGTGTTGATGCTACTATCTAGGTTCAAGACTAGTGTCCTATATGGAATACATATTGGAATAGGATGCCACCACCTAGATGCTTATGGATTTTGCTTCACCTTTGCTCTTGTGCATTCAGATTTGGGTCATGGACTATCTCTCCTTGTAAAATGGTAAAACCCTAGTTTTCTATCTTTATAATGATCTTGAGGAAAAATTGGTTAGAGGGCACTACCTACATATATAATACTCTATAAGAGGACCTCAGACTCATATAGTTATCCCCTACATGTTAGCTTGTGTGTGAATCATGTAATATGTGCAAATCAAATACAATAGTGACTTAGCTTGTAACTTAGCAAATCAGGATCTTGGGCTACTCCTTTAGTACTTTAGACTTATATATGTGCAGTCCCTATGACTAGTATGGAAATAGGAATAAATAGGGAATTTTTATTTGATTGAAAGCTCTTTGGTAAGAATACTTAGTATTATTCTCATGTTACTAGGTGAAGAATGAATGAGGGTTGATTTTCTATTTATATCAATCCCTTATGAGTAATAACTTGCATTAAATAACTTAGGCCAACCCTTAGGATATGTTTCATTTGTAAATTGGATGACTTTAGGGCACTAGACACTTATGTCAAGTTAGGACACTAACATCAATGCTAATGTTTATCCTAGATGTTAGTGTCCAGAGAGCAAGGAAATAGGTACATCCTTAAAACTCATAGAAATGAAAGATGTGTACATTTCAAGCATTTTAGATAAGAGATAATTCATGGCTCATCATTATAAGACTAGTTAGATTAAGAGATATAGGCCAAGGGGCACAAAGATAGAGCATATGTGAGACATGTAGAAGTGGTAAAGGTCTATAATTGAGAGGAACATCCAAGGTCTGAGTTTGCCAAGTGTACAAGACTAAGGTGATATATAATCATAAAATATCATCTACATTCCCCCCCCTTAAATCTAGTAATAAAATCACTAGTTTAAAGGAAATAAATACATACATTGGTATGTATCCACACCTTATCTTTGTATGTGTCCAACTTGAGCATTTTTCTAGTGACTGACCTACAACCAAGAACATGTCATAGTATAAAATAAGTACATATAATCTTGGTTTAAAGTACTTGAAATATATTGAAATTAAAATAAAAATGTTTAGGAGTACAGTGTGTGTCGATGTAATTTTCTTGCCTATTTGAAAGTTATTTTGAAAAATATGTATCATTATAAGGCTCCAAAAATGAGATTAAGAAAAATATAGATAAATCTTTAAAGTTCATATATCTAAGGAGATAAATAAAGAGAGATATATATATATATATATATATATATATATATATATATATAGAGAGAGAGAGAGAGAGGCACATGTTCCCACATTTGGAGCAAAAGTGAGTTGCCGCCTGGTAGTTGATATTAGCTCAACAATGAAACTCAATGATACTTATAACCTAGTGAGGTTGGATGATCAATTCTAACCTAAAAAAATGGCAAGATTGAGTGATTTGATCACCTTAGCCATACCAAAAGGTGAACTAACTACTACAGTAGACTGGCTCAATAAAATTATGTAAAAGTATGTAGGGTATAATTATAAAAAAATATATGATAAGAGTCCATAAAAAGAGTTTTATAATCTTAAATTGATTTGAATTTTGTAATATTAGGTAATGTTGCATAGATTATGTATCTTAGGTATGTCTCATGCTAAAATTATGTATAACAATAGTACCAATGTATAGAATTCTACCACAACTATGAATCTAAATCATATAATTGTGTGTTTTGGCCAATTTAGATAACTATGTAAGTATGGAGAACATGCTTATAAATCATGACCACACTGTATATAGATAAATTTGAAAATTGATATAAGTACCAGTGTGGAGAACATGTTTCCAAAACATTACCCCACTGTAATTTGGAGATGATGAACACTAAATAGGTGTGGAGAACATACTTCTCAAGCATGTCCCCATTGAATCTATGAATTGTGAATGTGTGGAATCCATGCCTATATGGTATGCCCCTACTGAATCTGAAAACTTATATAAGTACCACATACTAAATGAGTGTGGACATGCTTTCAAAGCATGACCCCACTAAATCTAGAAATTATGAATGTGTGGAAGTCATGCTAGATAACATGACCCTTATGAATATGATAATTGATATAAGTACCATGTATAAAATGAGTGTGGATAACATGATTCCAAATCATGCCCTCATTGAATCTATAAATTTTGAATTTGTGAAATCCATGCCCATATGACATGCCCCCACTGAATCTAAACTATGACAAGTGTGTAGAACATGCATCTGTGACTTGCCCCCACTAATATTCCCCCCTCATTTGAGGTGAGAAAAGATAGGAATTGGTATTTACATCACCTCAAAAATATAAAACACTTGTATAATTTGTGAATATAAACATGTAGCATATAAAAGTAACATGTCTAGGTAGATATAACATTGAAGCGCATAGAACTGATGTGATCACTTGTAGGCCTAAGATGCATGATAAATATCATGGAAACATATAAATAGGAACATTACAATATCAACAAATAAGCACACACATAAGATCACTCAAAATCAAGTCAAAAGGAAATAGTCTAAGGATACCACAAATAAGGGGCATGTTTAAATGTTGCACAATCAAAGGGACATGACTTATTCAAATGTCCATAAAAGCAAGAATGAAATTCAAATTTCCATATAAAAAACTATGACATATGTAAATGTGAAATAAAACATATATAAGCACAGGGTCTGCAAGCAAAGGAACATATTCAAATGCTCAAACAAGGAATATAATGGTAAAGCAAGACACTCAAGGAAGTACATAAAGTAAAACATAAGCAGCCAGCATAAACATGTCATAGTAGCCCATGGATAAGATGTATTAGGAAAAAATGTCAAGTATATAGCATATCAAATGCCCTTTATATTATATAATCATGGATAAAATCATGTGTAAGTACATATGTAAGCTCATACATGATAATGTAGAGTGATCATCAAATCAAGCAACCTATGTGTATCAAGATCAAAGAAGTGGATTCCCCAATGTCCATATGACATGAGTAGAGGGAAAGCCCAAATCCAAAGTAGGATTGTATCATGTATCTATGTCTGCCTGCATCACACTCAAGTAGAAGTGTGACACATATGTGTATGTAGGAGTAACTAAGTGTGTCATCCATCAACATGGAACTAACACATGGATACCAAGGAGACAGTAGAACATGTAAGTGTCAAAAGTATTTTTGAATTTTTTTTAATGTTTTTGGTATTTTTAGAATTTTTTGAAGAGGAAATATCATCCTATGATGCCATCTAATGGATGGTCATAGATATGTCCCCACTGTGAATCTTACAACCTTAAGTTGGATCTTTTATATTATGTGCATCATGATTAGAGAGGTTGAAAAGGTACATATCATGTTACTCCTCGCATTTTACATGTGTAGTAGAATCAGCAATGCTATCATTTGAAATATGTGTTAATTTGCCTTCATGAGAAAAGGAAATACTTTGCTGATTTCATTAAAAAAATTATTCCATTTGGTTTAGCCAAATATATCCTAGTGTAGGTGCATATGGAGATGTGGTAGGCATAACCCAAACCCATGTTTGAATTAATTTAGGACCACCAAAAATTGGTATTGTTATGTTTCCCAAGGAGTATTTCCAACCTCCTTTGTTTTGTAAGTTTGTGAGATTGAAACCAATTTATTGTGAGAATTTTACATTACAAGTAACTTTAACTTGTGTAGGATCAATATGGTTATGCCAAAAATAAGTGCCACCCATGTATAAGGTAATTTTTAAATCTTGTTAGTGTGGGTGATTTTTTTGTTGTTCACTTTGATATTCTTGCATAAGATGTGGACCTTGGATTAGCCCCATGTTAAGAATCATTTACAAATTGGTCATATAAAGATTATTAATTCCACATTGTTGTGCATAATGTTCCTTAGGTAATTTATACCTCATCCTTTGTGTGAGGGATAAATCTTTTGTATTTGGAGGGAGATATGTTAAGTTCCTTTGAATGAGTGATTATGAAAGAATCATATCTATTCACATCATTATATAAATAGGTAAATAATTCATATTGTTTATGCAATGTCCTTAATTTTAATGGGAAAAGAATGCCTCTACTAAAGATAAATTATAATTCCAAATCTGATGATCTAAATTCTTGCTTATATGAATTACTTTTGAATCGAATAATATAATCTTGAAGGGATTCATCATCATGTTATTTGAAATTGTACAAATGTTCTAATGTAATTTTTGGCTCCTTATGGATATTAAAATCCATGAAGAATGCATCTTCCAATTGTAATAAATTATTTAAGGAACCCTTTAGTAACCTATAAAACCAATTTTGAGCCTTATCATAAATACTCATATGGAAAACGTTTAGCAATAGTTTTTCATCTTGTGCCCATTCATCAAAAAAGTGTAAATATCAAATCATGTGGTAGAATAGGTCCTTGTGTCTCAAAAAAAGAGGTAAATCTAGTAATTTAAAATCTTTTGGATAAGGATATTCAAGTATACATTTTGAAAGAGGTTGATTATTGAATGAGATTACATGTACATTATCATTATGGAAATGCATTTGCATTTGAAGTATAGAAACTTGATTTTTAAGATCCACAATATTGGTCATAATAGACATTATATATTCTATGGGGATTGAGTTGTTTATCATAGGTGTTATCATTTGTTATAACCCATCACCTTTTTTTAATATAGGCATACAAGTATCATTATCCACTTGTATAAATAGTGTAAGTTTATGATCACTAAATTTAGGACATTTTGGTAATGGTATGAAATCTTTAGACTTTTGTACATTTGATATGTCACTTGAATAGCTTGTACCATTTGAAGGATTTGTTTCATTTTTTTTGGGTGAGGATATAACAATTCTATCTTGGGAAAATTTTGGTAAGGACACCTTTTTTGATATAGAATTTGTGTTAAGTGAAGGTAGGAAAAAACCATCACCCTTGAATAGAGGGATATTATTTGGAAATATAGGAATTTTGGGGGTTTTAATCAATCTACTTGAATACATTTCCCCCTTATGAGTTGTTTATAAATCATCCATAATCTCTTTATGTAATTTTCATAATTTTTTACGATAAATTGAAAGAATATCTTGGTCATATGTAACCATTTGTTTGGTAAAATGTACATATTTAGTTGGATTGAATGGTTGGTAACTCAAGGATGTTTTTGAAAACCCCAAAACTTTCGTATTTATATTTTTATGTTTAAGAGATATAGGGTGGGTTATACCTTTCTCATGTTTACCCAATTTTTGGCCTTGGTATCCATACTTTTACAAGTATGTAATGCCAAATTCATATAATGGTGGAGTAGGAAGTATGGTTAAAGGATTTTTATCTTCCTCAAGATGGATCAACTCATCTCTTGAAGTGGTGGGAGCATGGACCTAATTAGAGGGATAACAGCTGCCACTATCCAAGGATTTTATATTACATGCTAAATTTAGCATTTTTAAGAATGCAAGAGTAATTAATTTTAATTCCTTCCTTGAGGGAGAGTTGAATAGTTTCATAATCATAGTCATTATCATTCATGATAAGAGATGTGAAGTAAATAAAGATTAGGACAAAGCAAGTAATAAGCATCTTTATAGGGTATGCTTAGGAAAAGTGGCATTCAAAGATCAAGTTCATGAAATGTTTAACCCTAAAATGTTTATATAAGGTGATCTTATCATTAACCCTAGATTTTACATTAAAGGGGAATATTGAATTGAAATGGCACAAGGGTGATAATCAGATCTATAACATGCCAATTAGATGCTAAACTCAGATATAAGTATTCAATGAATTTATTATGTTAAGATAGTCTAAATATGGAAAGTAAAACTATGATATATATAGACATTATAAAGAACTAATGTAATTAGCTTATTTTCATGCTAATGCAGTTTTGGATCTGGAACAAGCAAAAATTGGGCTAAAAAGAGATTCTAGAATAGTCATCAAATTTTGGATCTAACCCTTTTGGCATTTTAGATAGTAACATCAACCTAGGATGGTTGTGTCAACACTACTATATATTTTTGATGCTAGTGTCTTGTAAATAATACCTATTGGAATAGGATATGACCACCTATATGCTTATAAATTTTACTTTGCCTTCACTTTGGTGCATTCAGATTTGGGTCATGGATTTTCACAACGTGTGAAATGAAAAAACCCTAATTTTCCATCTACATAATGACTACTGTCACTCAATTTTGAAACCTTGGAGAGGTTGTTCAATCCTCCTCCAAATTTATTGAAACATTAGATTACCTCTAGGATTTTGGGTTACCTATAGTAGAGGTAAACCTCTAGATTGAAGGGCTAGCTCCCTAGATTTGTCTTTGATAGTTTATCACTTATATTACTTGCTTTTTTAGATGAAAAAAGATAGAGAGAACATGAAATAAATATATCCTGATAAGGTTATTCACCAATTATAACCTAACCACTACTAACCAACTACATGTACACTTCAAACACAATCCTAATCTACACATACACTAATACAAATCTACCCCTTGCATTAGTATTTCTCATGGAGGTTTGTGAAGCTAACTTAAGCTAGGAGGACTAAACCCAAGGTCATGAATTGACACTAGTGGATAGAATACTCACTAAAATAATTAACAAATCATTATAACACTCTAAGAGACCTAAAATAGAATTTCAAAGTTGAATATGGATGCAATAAAGGATAACACGCTAAGGAAAAAAAACTATCACATAGCAAGATCAACTAACTTAACATAAACAATGAAAATAAATCATGGAGAAGGTAAAACATGTCATTATTTATTTATTAAAGGTTTAAAATCAGTAGGGCTTCACCATACTCAGGTGGAGGATACAAACTTAGCTTAAAGTGGCTCAATATATAAAGAATGTGAAGGAGAAAAAAAAGTGTGTAGGAAAGAGAGAGATAGACAAGTGTCATTTAAGTTAAAATAAGAAGAATATTTAGGTAACTATCATAATATACTTCTAAATCCATGTGTATCTCATCTTTAGATACTCTATCTCTCCAAGTGGCATGGGAGGTTGAAATGCATGCTTTACACCTTGACTAGCTCTTGAAAACCTTCCTTCTTCTTGACATGTTGAAGGACCAGTGGCCTTATTAGTGGTAAAATTAGTTTATATTTGTAATTTTATCTACTCTTGACACCTCTCATCTGAACCCAATAGTTTTTCTTTGACACATCACCTTTTTCTCCTACAAGGTGTCTAGAAGGCTCTTCATCTACTTAGGCCTATTTTGCACACAAGTGTTAAAATTTGGTTTCACTTAGTATATATTATTTAAATTTCATGGATGTCCTATTAGACTCATATTATACCTAAAAAAATCCATTTTTAGGCATCAAACTAGCCCCAATAGGTTTCTCTCTACCAAATGCCCTAATTAGGCCTCATTCCTTGTAGCCTTTTTTAATGCAAACCTCATTTTTTGGAAGAAATTATAGATATTAATGAAAAAATAAATGTATTTATGAGTACCCTCTATCCACTTATATCTCCATCTTCAATTTCATGAGTTGAATCCAAGTGGAAACCTACTTTTTTTGCCTATCTCTTTTGCTAATTAGGCCTAATTAGGCCTCCCTACCAAGAAAGTGAAAAAATCATATAAAGTATCCCAAAACATAATAAACCCAAAAAAATTGTGTGATTAAATTAGATAAATTCCTCCTTGACCTCCATGTCAAATTTGAAGTTATGCTTTATTGTATTGACCTATAAAATAGCAAAAATCACTCATTTTATCCCTATTTTGTATAGTTTCATATAGTTCCATACAAAAAAATTGCATGAAAGGATGTTATTTTAAGTATTTAAAAAAAATTATGTGTTTTTTAATTCCATCTCATCCATTTTGAGTCATAAATCTTCATTTCTCTCTCACCTAGTTTTTTTAGCTCTCCTAGGTAGCTTGAAAGTACTTTAAACTTTTAGCGATGATTCATAAAGTTGGACGTATGAATCCTCAAAAAAATTTCACAAATTTGAATTAAATTAGTGTATCTAACTTCCCATATTATTATTATGTCCCATGAAAATACTCCTAACCATACCAAGCAAAACAAACTAGCCTCTTAGGTGGAAACAAGGCATTCTAGGGGTCTGAGCAAGTTTACAGTCTATAGGTGCTTGTCTTGAGTTTTTATTTTATTTTAAATGACCTAAAAAGGTTTTTAACATACCTATAAAAATTTTCCAATCATTCTCAAATCACCTTATTTCAACAAACCTATTCAACATCTCATTTACTTAAGACTAGGATTTGTAGGCCAAACTGCCTAACTCACCCTAATAGATTATGTTTCTCTATCTTCTTCACTATCAAGTGTATGTGACATCATGGAATGTTTTTATGGTTTATTCAAATTTCCTTTATGGTCTCAATTCTCTCCAATTCCCTTCACTGACCTTTCCCCAATTGAATGTTGTAAGTAAGTATGTACATACACTTAGGTTTGTGTATGATTATAAGAGGACTTAACTATGTTTTAGTTGTCTCTTTGTTTGTTTGAGGTATATAATCTCATGGAATGATAATTTATATGCTTTACCATATCTTCAAGGATCTAATTGTTTCATTCAACTCTAATTTACTTAACCACTTCTTAGGTTTTCCCTGTCTAGTAGGCCTGTGTATTACGTACATTAGGACTGTGCAGGATTTAGAACAGGTGATAACTGAGTTTCCCTCTATTTTTTGAGCCTGAGGATGATGGATTGATTTCATCACTTTTAAATCATCTTCAATCATTTTTCCTTGCTTTCATTTAGTCACCATACAAACTTTAAGACATTTCCATCAAACATAGACTTCAAGAGTTAATATGCCTATGTATGTAATGTGTTGCGTATGCAAGGATTTCCATTCTTTGTTGAGGTATCTTTGATATTTAATGACTTGAGAAACTCAATCATTTCCTAATACAACTCTTAAATCCTTTCAAGGACCTTTATCACCCCTTTTAAGTCTTGAAATATCCCACATCATCTTAATAAGCCTTTAGGTCTATATGGAAGTAGTCTAAGGGCTTTGATGTTCTATGAACCCATTTAGCATTGAAATAAACTTAAAATATTTAATGAATAAAGACTTTCCTAACACTTTTAAACCTCAATCCTCCCATCACCATTTCCATCCAAGGTAGGGTCTCCATCTGACTGTAAGTGACTTTCTAGAACAATGACTATGTGTACATTCAAGATTTTATGACCACTGCTTGGAAATGTAACTTGCAAGTCACTTAACATTTTGAGAACCCTAATCTATTTTATGCTCTTAAAATATTCATATAAACCACTATTAGGTTTTTGGAGATAACTTTAGTCACTTTGTATACCTACAGGCTTGTGTATTTGCTTATACATATGTATTTAGAGCTAGTTTGTAGTCTTGATGTTTTAGGAGCCTCATCCTCAAAATTTAACCTCTTAAAACTTATCATGTTATTAGTGGTGTTTGATAACTCCTTTTAGACCTTGACAACTCTATATTTTACTCATTATCTCATATCTCAAGATGAAGTCCCTACTAGGTTGGTTGTAGGTATCAATTAGTATAGTTTGACTATGCCATGACTTATTTGACTTTAAAAATAATCCTTAAACCCTTTTAATAGTTTATTCATGTCATTATTGGAGTCTTATACATATTTTTAGTGTCCTGAAGTGTAAACTCCATCTTTAATTATGCTCAAAGCATACTTTTCACAAATGACTATGTATGATAGTCATGAGAAGGTGTTGACTATATTGAGGCCCATCTCAAATACACCATGATGTATTAGAATTAAAAATCATTTATGGACTATTACCATGTTTTAGAACTAGACAACCAATCCAATACATTAAGAATATGAAGATTTTTAGAGTTGCAAACCATGTTAAACATGTAGGTGATTGTGGGTTTGCAACCTTATGTTTGAGACCTTGAAGGATGAAAGTATGAATTCCATGATTCAATAATATTACCCAAAATACACCAACATATCAAACATGAACATAGCTTTAAGTTCCTTGGAAACACATGCTCAAAACATTCCAATCACCTCTACTAGGCAAACACAGGGAACACACAGTCCACAAAAATGAATGGATAAGTGACCATTCTTGAAACTTATACATAATATTTGGATGATAATTAGACTATTAATGGATTGATATGGTTGTATATGATCATTAATAACCATTCAAGTATACCAAACCACCTAGAGAACCTCAGATACACAAAAAAAGGATAGTCATTTATAGACAATGTACAAGAGCCATTTTCCATGCCAAAAGGACATCCACATGTGCCACCATGAGAAATTAATGTTTTTAAGGCATTTATATATGTCTTATAATATTTTTAAACTATTTTTAAGCAGCCATGATTTAATAATTTGCATTGAATTTACTCTAATCTTAGCCTTGTGGTGTTTTGGGCCTTCAAAAAGCAGTCTACCTTCTTAGTGATTATTCATAAAGATAAGAGAATCAATCCAACAATTAATTACACAAATTGGAATCCCATATGGGTCCCAAACCTTATTTAAAATCTTATCCCTCAACTCTACCTATGCCATCTACTTGAAGTTGGCCTTCACTGGCTTGTAAAGGGGGTGATGAGAGAGAGAAGGATATGTCTGCAACTATTGAGCTCCAAACTTATTCCAAAGCTTTTTCCTAAATTGTAGAAGACAAAAAGATGTTATGAAGCTATTTCACTTTCAAGTGACTACTAAAATTTTGTACAAATTCTTCTAACTCCTCAATATGGCCTTAAAAACCAAGATTTTGACCTTTTATAATCCCTCTCACAGGTGTGTTCGTTAAGTAACTACTCCAAACATTTTTTAATGTGTCTTGTACAAATTTTAAAGTTAGTTAACTTTTACAAACATCATTGTTATCTAAAAATCACATTTATATGAATTTTTTACACCTTCAAGCTAGCAAATGAACTTCATATATTCCAAAGCTTCATGAAACATGGTGAAAAGATGTTTTAGACATGAAATGACATTAATGAACCCTTAATCACCTGTTACACAACTTGACCATGTTTTATCTCTCAATGACACCCCTAGACCACTATATGACCTCAATATGAAATTACCTCAACTTCTCTAAACTAACTTTAAACAATGCTAACAAGGTTAAGTGAAGACTTCTAGGGACTATATAAGTATGACATGAACACATGAAAAGTTTGAAATTAGAGGGGGTGACTAAACTTGACTTGGGGTCAAATTTGGTTAATAGTGACCTTGGGGGAAAATGGGTTAATAGGCACACGATGTCGAGCTGACCCCAAAGACCCCACTATTAGATAGCATTGCTGACATAGCCAATACTCTAAAAGAGGGCCTCATACTCATGTAATTATTCCCTACATGATGGACTATGTGTGAATCATACAATATGTGCAAAGTAAGTACAACATTGACCTAGCTTTTAACTTGGCAAATTGAGCTCTTGGGCTATTTATTTAGTAATTCAAACCTGTAGATGTGCATTCCCTATGACTATTATGAAAAATGAATAAGTAGAGAAGCTTTGTTTAATTGAATTCTCTTTGATAGGAATACTTAGTATTATTCTCATGTTGTTAGGTGAGGAATGAATGAGGGTTGATCTTATATTTATATCAATCTATTTGGAGTAATAACTCCCATTAAATAACTTAGATGACCACTAAGATATGTTTCATTTGTAAATTGGATGACTATAGAGCAGTAGACACTTGTGTCAGTTCAGAACACTAATGTTGATGTTAATGTTTTTCCTAGATGTTAGTGTCTAGGGAGCAAGGAAACATGTATAGGCCCAAAACTTGTAAAAGTGAAAGATAAGTACATTTTAAGCATCCTAGGTAAGAGAGAAGGCTTGGGTCATCACTGTAAGACTAGTCAAATTAATAGATATAGGCCAATGGGAATAAAGAGTAGATGTAAGACATGTAGAAGCAAGAAAGGTCTAGAACTGAGAGGAACAACCAAGGTCTAAGTTTGCCAAATGTACAAGATTAAGGTGCTATATAATCATAAAATATCATCTACACTATCAAATTAAATCAACCAATCCAATTTGATAGCTTCAATGATAGACAAATTACTATTTGATAATCATTTTTTGGATACTAGGATAATAAGGTTACCTCCTAATCATCATACCCCACATATTGTCTTCATTGATAGCAAGAAATATCATTTTATAAATATCATCATATTAAAGGGCATAGAGATAAAGGTTATTATGCATTGTAATGTAATATTGAATAACTTGTGGATAAGAATGTTATTACATTTTAAAAATATAATAATATTCCTACATAGTCAATTTATTTTCCTACTAGTTCACACACTAGACAGGCCAATCTTTCTCAAGATTTTCCTATAAAGGAACCAACGTTCATTCATGCTCTCATACAAGGTGAACATAAAATGGGCATTAATTTGATGATAAATAAAAACTTAATATATTTACACTTTGATTTATAAGAGAATCGGGATCCAATGAGCAATATTTATAGCACATGACTACATATGAGAATTTAATTGGGCATCTCAATCTATTGATTCCTCTTGGGCCTAAAATAGTTAATACACTATTATATGTGAATAATGATATTGTACAAGGAAATTAAATTCTGGGACAATCATGGTTGCAAAAAATGAATGCAAATTTGGCTAAGGAAAATATAATCTTATCATCCAATTTCTAAAGTGGTTTACTTACATATTAATGAAATAGTTCACAAATTTTTAAAAAATCCTACTAAGGGTATAGTTGCATTTCATGATACATATACATAGATACGAAAGCAAAAAAGAAATATCGACATATCAAAATATTTTTAAAATAAATAAAAGTACATTGGACAAATGAAATCGATCTCTAGCTATCATTATGGGACATATACATTTACAAACATCTCTAGCAAATTTTTTTAAAAGTACATAATGTGAGTAAAAGTGTTCCTAAAAATTTAGCATCATAGTTACAAATCATAATCTAATTACCTGTGATGATCAACATTATGAATGATTATTATTTTTGAGTGGTTGGTTATATTATTCCATACACACCATTTTACCTTTAATTATAGTAAATAAATATCTAATTAAACAACTATGCATGTGAAGTAGAGATAATAGGTAAGCCTAAAATCAAAAGTGTATAAGAGGTTCAGTTTATTCCAAGTCAACAAATTACTATGCTTTGTTAGTCATAACATAATTTATTGTACATATTTTATTAGTGTTTACTTTATTTATCATCTTTGTTAATCTTCTACTTTTACATATGTGTGTCTTATTCCAAAAATTATCAATGCCAATTTAAGTTCTAAATCAAAATAACATCTCAATCTTTATGTCAAAAAACTGATAGAGAAGACAAAAAAAATTAAAAGATTTCAAAACATGACAAAATTTAACTAAATAAATGTGTAGAACATGTTTGAGTGTGTCCTTCTACTTTGCATAGTGCAAGGGGTAGGTATCTAAACCCTCAATCTATGCAGGACACGTAGATGCACCTCACGAGTCTCACACAGATCTATTTAGACCTCATCTATGTTACCACATTTGTGCACCATGAATAGTCATGGAAAACTAGCTATCCTCCAAAAAAAATTAGATGCATCTATGAGAGTAGGTGTGCCCACACAGATGTGTCTATGTAATAATTAGACATGCATATATACCTGTGATAGCGAGGGCATTACGGTCAGCCCATTGGCCCTCCCAAGTGTGTGCATGTAGGCCTTGATGGCTAGAATTTTCATGCCAATCAATTCAAAGACCTATATATTCCCTGACATGACTCATTTGATTCACTTTTATTTAATATATTTCTCTCTTAGCTAAAAAAAAAGTTCCCTTATTCTCTCCCTATTGGTGAAGCCCTGCCTAATTTTTTCTCACATTCCTAAGAAAGTTTTCAATACCTTATTACTAGTTTAACATGTTTCCTAATTTTCTCCTCCCTCATCAAAACTTTGTTCTAAGATTATTCTACCAATTTTAGGAGCTTGTAATATGACCACTACTTCTCACCCATTCCAAATAATTTAGCATTTCTTACCTTAGGATCCACTTAGACTCCTTACTCTCACCTGTGAAACTACTTTTGTGTACCTAGAACTAGCCAAGATGAAGTTAAAATATGGAGTATGAGTAATTAATAGTACTATACAATGAGATCCCTAAGATCACTAAATCATAAATTAGACATGTGGACTTGGAGGAATTTCACTGCAGCATGAACTTAGAAAATCCAACCACATTGGTTACTTGCCTTGTAGAGAGTGGTCTTCCTCATGTGGTAGGTTTTACAACTTCAATCTAATGTTATGATTTAGTGTTTGCATGCACAAAGCACTATTATCCATCAACTTTCATGATCAAATCAAGTAGTGGATCTCTCGTGTCCAAAGTTGATGACATGAAAATAGGAGTGATAATGAGAATTCTAGTTCCTAAAGACATCATCAACATAAGCATCACCAAAGGACATAAATACTAGGACAAATATGCAAATAAGTGCTTGACTATTATGAACAATTCATGGTTGAATCATAAGAGATAAAGAGTCTCACATTTACCTATGAATTTCTATAGTGTAGATTTCCATGAGGAGCACTCAGACATGATTTATCTCCTCAACTGGATGGTAGGTAATGAATACACTAAGATTTTCCACCCATGGATGTTTATGCCAATGAACATCATCTATCATGGTAATAAATTTATCAATTGGGGAGAGATGATCAGTGACTCCCTATATCATCAGTTGTTAAACATGCAATCAATGAAATAATTTTTTTATGATTTCATACCTTGTGTATTATTTTGCTTATCTAGTGGTCTACCCAATAATTTCACAACATGGGAGTATCACCCATGCCACCCAAGTATATAAATGTTTTCCATGGATAATTATATAAGAAATCAATAAACATTTCACAAGGGAGAATAATGCATTCACCATGAGGGTGGTGCAGATTCTTGGATGAAGATTAGTGTAGAAGGATTTTAGACAAAGTAGCTTCCTTGATCAACTAATATGGCAGCTTCTATCTTCAATATCAAAAGTTAACCTACATCAAATTTGGTGGTTTTGAAGGCTACCCATTAAGACTATCAAATAATAGGATAATATTGATATAGATATGCATAAAATTGGGTGAAGTACATAAATGTTGTAGGGATAGACACATTTTAGGTGTCTCTTTCCCTATTTTATTAGGACATTTCACATACAAGATAGAAGTCAATGCTCAAGACATTGAGTCAACCATCTTCCAATTCATTATTTGATCATATGTTATCAGATCTTTTATGGACATAAAAATATGCCTTGGTATCAGTTTGACCCATGAACATGTGCCTCATTTGGAGGACTATTGGGTAGAATATTCATATGAATGAGGTAGTATAGGTAGACTGGATCTGAATGAACATAGAATAAATCAAATAATTCACTAAAGAATGGGTCCCTTAAAATATGGTGAATGACATGACTAAACTCATTGAACCTAAATACATAAATAGAGTTACAGTTGTTCCCCTACCCATCATAAACCGATCAATAAAATAATTAGCAGACATACATGGGAGGACTCGAAGAGTATGGCTAGAACTAATAAATGGTTTGATAATAAGTTGTCCAAAATGAATGGAGTGGGTAGCTCCAAGAAAGTAAATACTTTAACTACTCCTAAATAAGCTCTCACACTAACTTTGAAGAAGAACAATGTTATCATAACAATTGAGATACTTAACTCTTCAAGTTCTAAATATGGTGATGATGAAGATCCTAAGTAAGGGAAATATCTAGGTAAAACTTGTGAAGAAAGTCATGTAATTGGTAGGAAGAGAGTAGCAAAGAAAATTGTAATGCTATAGTCCTCTCCTAACCCCTTGGGTGATCTATCCCTTCTTATCACCATTTCAACACAACATGTACCTTTAAAATAATCTGATGTGGCCCTTCCTTCATCACCTTAAATTTCTCTAAGTGTTTCTCCTCTCCTAGAAGCTACTCTTTCAAATCAGACCATACCTCTTCCAAGTGGAACCCAAATGACTCCTTTCAATACTATGTCATTCCAATGGAAACAACCAATGCTCAACAAAATAAAGAGGGTGGTGGAAGCATATGTCCTTGAATTCAATGTAGTAGTTAATCTCCTTAAGACTCCTCCTCCTAAGAAGGATTAAAAAAAATCCATATTGGTGTCAGATTCTTATGGTGCTCAATTCATTGAAATTATAGAACCCAATATGGAGAAGGATATATGAGAGATGAATGTGAGTGACTATACTCTAAATATAATATCACTCAAAGAAGAAACTAGGGAAAGTGACATTCATAACTTGAGGTAAACTACTAAAAAAATAATCAAAATATCATAATAGAATGAGTTCACCCAAAAATAACTTCAATATCAAATAAAGTATTTAGTGAGATATGTCAACTACCTCCTCAATCCTATTGGCATACTTATAGCACCTCAGGTTGACACTTCTTCTTGTGTCAAGTATAAATAAGGAATCCATTGCCACAATCAGTAAGTATAATTCATATGGCAATACATTGAAGTTTAGGTAGATGAAGTTTTGATCGGAAGAATCAAATACATTGAGGAAGTGATGGACAAATAATTCATTGATATAATTTAATAGATAAAAACTCACACAAGTGAGCTAAGTATATGGGAGAACGTAAAATAAGGCATCCATGAAATGATTAAAATTGATACATATAGATGAAGTATAATTCATAAAAGATTAGGTAGATGAAGTTTTGATCAGAAGAATGAAATACATTGAGGAAGTGATGGACAAATAATTCATTGATATAAATTAATAGATAAAAACTCACACAAGTGAGCTAAGTATATGGGAGAATGTAAAGTAAGGCATTCATGAAATGATTAAAATTGATACATATGTAATGGTCAAAATTGGGATCTTCGGTAAACTAAAAGATGAGACTTCCTAAAAATGGTATGAATGTATCCTCCAAAATATTGAGGTTTTAAGCTAGGAAATAAATGAATTAAATGAACATAACAATATTGCAAAGGAAACTCATAATATGATCTCTTTTAACTTAGATGAGATTGAATGCGAAATATTCTAGGAAGATGTAATCACCTTGCATACTATTGATGAAGTGAAAGAATAATTCAAAAAGGTTATCATGGAATAATTTTTCAAAGAAATTTCTTTCAATATAGCTTCCATGTCTAT
Organism: Torreya grandis; assembly: GCA_037957365.1. Classification (NCBI taxonomy): domain Eukaryota; kingdom Viridiplantae; phylum Streptophyta; class Pinopsida; order Cupressales; family Taxaceae; genus Torreya; species Torreya grandis. The sequence continues at coordinate 595,521 of JARHVA010003814.1, read as the reverse complement.
AATCAGTGAGATCCATGTCTCAATCAAAGGAATGATTTATTAGCTAGTGATCTGTAAACAGTAATTAGCCCCCTACTAATAAATATTTTTTTATTCAAAATGGATTTCAAAAATATGTCAATTTTCAAAAAAATTAATTAAAAGGAATTAAATTTTAAATCTAAATGTAATTTGTCTGATCAATTATGAATATGATTATTTTATAAATTCATCTAACTTTATTGTTCAGAAAAAACATTCTATTTGTATTTAATCTCTTTGAATAATCCCTTAATTAATTTCTAGTAATTAAATTTTCAGATATCAATGAATAATTTAAAACTAATATACTAATAGAAAACTAAAAATAAAATAGAGACCAGAGATTGTTTACAAGGTTCACCAATTGGCTACGTCCCTAGGTTCATTTAAACCATTCCATTATAAACAAGATGTAAATACAAATATTTAAAACTTATATCCCTAAATGATTTAAAGAAATTTGTAGCTCTATGTGAGATGAAAAACTCATCTACAGCATGTAAAACATTCTTCTCTTCAACCAAACAATATCTGTAAATGCTTATAATTCTCCTATATGGGCTATTAATTCTCTCAACATGAGGAAAAGAATACTCTCAAAGGATTTATAATATATCCTTGGCTTTCACAAATCCATCTCTGATTAATACAGATAAAAAAAGATTTTGAAATAAGCAAAATGATCTCAATTGGGCTATTCCAAAATTTTACCTCTATAAAAATAAACACAGTCAATCCTCTGAATTTAATAACTTGTGTTCTCTAGCATAATAGACTCCATGTCCCTACTTTGAATGTTTTTCCAAATTCTTTCTCTGTAAAGAAAATATACAATTTGTATCCTTATCTATTCTTTGTCTTAGAATAATAATAATTTACAATATAAAATGAAATAAGATCGTTTATAGCCAACATTGGCTAAAAACCTGCTTTACTTGAAGTACAGATCCAAATAAGCTTATACTCTATAAAAATATTGCATTTTTTTTTAAACACAACAAAATCCCATATTTTATGGGGTGGTTGAACTCCATACTTTATTTAGTAAAATGCTTTACCAAAATAACATGGTCCATGTTACCATCAAAACCATCAACCATGTAAAATCTAAGTGGAAGATCTACATGGTAAAATGGGAATAATGTGTGCATGTTAAGGAGGAGTTTAGCGCTAAGATTTAATAATGCATGTTAAGCGCCAAACATAAAAAAATACGTGAAGGTTTTAAAAGCATGTCCCATGTTTATCTTAAACAAAGACCATTATTACCACATTCACCCCCCATGCAAAGTAAAAAGGAATTCCACGTGGGAAAAGGTAAAGTGGGGTATAAATTTTTTATTATTTTTTTAAAAACAATATCCCATGGCTTTTTTTTAATAACCATGAATAAACTATCCACGTGGGAGTGGGAATAGTATTTTTTTGGGACTTGGTTTTAAAATATCCAATTGTTAAATAAAACCATAAAATAGGATATTTAAATTGATATTTAATTTAAAATATATCCCATGGTTATTTAAAAAAACATTAATAATAGGACATTATTAATATTTTGAAAATGGAGGAATTACGATGGGAATAATTGGTTATGGAAAGAACATCCTGGTGGCATTAGCATAATTATATAACAACGTTGATAACAAGGTAATATGGGTAAAGTGGGTTTGGTCCCACATCTGCAACACAACACCCATTAGAAACATAATAAAATAATTCAAATATAAAAAGTAATTGTATAAATTTTTTATATTTTTGCCATGTGTTGACTTTCTTACTGTGATATTTGTCTTTTCCACATTTTTTCATTCAAACCATATGACAAATGAAAATCTTCTTAATAAAATCTGCCCAATAAAACCCTTTTGGTCCCCAAAATATCAAGTCACTCTCTGAATCTACAAGTGGTTCACTTTGCAAAACATCACTACAAAATATCATGGTAACGATTCAAAAATCAAACTAAATCCCTGAAATACTAGTGAAACAAATATCTATCCAATACCAATTTGTAGGTAGAAGCAAACTACCTATACAAACACCACATCTCCCAAAATAGTGCATCTGCCTACATATACAACTGTCAAGGTTTAAAAATGAAGTTTTTCTAAAAAACCAAACATGAGAAAATAATCCAAGTATGATAAACCTATCCCTTGGCTTTTCTTTACCGGTCACTCCAATAAACCATATTTAAATATTAAAATCATTCAAAAATATCTCCAAGTTTAAACATGAGTTAATTCCTTTTCCCAATGCATCAGGAACTCAAAAACTTATTTAAGAGAAAAATATAGAGATTAGCAAAATCACAAATATGAGAAAATAATCCAAGTATGATAAACCTATCACTTGGATTTTCTCACAATTGATAGCTCCAAAAATTATGTTCAAAATTAAAATATGTTCCTTTCAAATTGAATCCCAAAAACTGCTTTGAACATTTGCATGCTAATAAACTGTCATAGCTATGCAAACATGAAACTAAAGAATTGCTTACCACCCCACTTTATCACATTTTCCTATTTAGGTGGTTTAATTTCCATAGTGAATACCTGAGTAGTTGTATGGGTCATATATGAAACTATTAGATTTGAAACAACTTCATATTTGCTTACAGATGCATCATTCTTCATAGATGTCTTCTTGCAATACTTAGGACATATTTGTGGATACAATACCCAACATTTATCATTTCTGTAACCATTTAGATTACAATGAGTACAATGATTATTACCCATTTATTTTTCATTAGAAAATATAAACATTCTAAGAGCTGGTTTTCTTTTCCAACATAAGGTAACACAATGATTATTTAATACACAAAAATTGTATGGATATTTAGACCAAAAATCTTGTGATAATAAGTCCTTATTTTCATAATTGAAATATACATTGGAATATTTATCGAGTTTTTTAGGACTAGTGCAAGTATGAGAAGGTGGAATGATGTTACCTTTTCTCAAATCATGTCTACACACAACACCATATTTTGTGGGGATGGACTTCTTTTTTTTGCATGCTATCACTCTACAAGACTAGTGACCTAAACACTTTGTTGTTGGAAGCTTGTCTTCCTTCAGTGGTTCTAGAATTTTCACCAGCTTCCATTTTCACACTATTATATCCCAAACATGCAAAATGAGGTCTATCCTCTACCTAAATGGGGTTATCATTTTCTTAGCCATCTTTTCCAAGGCCTTTTCCATTAAATCCCATTTTAACATTAATTTTGAACCTATTCCTTTTGTATACTATTCAAATTTACCAAAATCATTATTACTAGATTCAACATGGGAAGGAAAATTAACTTGTGACTCACATTCACTTACAATGCATTCATCTTTCAAGGTTTTTGCATCTAATGTGGGCAAATCCTTCACTTGTTCACCATTTTTTAGTCTTACCAAGAGCTCATCCTTGGCTTACAACTCGGTTTTCAACTTATTAACTTCTTCTTCTAAGGAATAAAATTTTGATCTCAAGAGAGAGTTCTCTTTTTGAATCTATTGATTATATGACTCAAGCTCATCGAGCTTTTCTTATTTTGATAACTTGCCCATAGTTCATTTGTTCTTGTATTCAACACACAACTAAACCAATTGTAATAATTGTCAAATAGCAAACTCTTAACCATAGGTAAACTACACTATTAAATCTTGTTGATCAACTACTCTAATACCAAACTGATCTATAAATAGTAATTATCCCCCTATTAATAAATATTTTTGTATTCAAAATAGATTTCAAAAATATGTCAATTTACAAAAAAATTAATAAAAAATAATTGACTTTTAAATCCAAATGTAATTTGTCTAAATATATATTGAATATGAGTGTTTGGTAAACTCATCTAACTTTGTTGTTAAGATAAAACATTCATTTTGTGTTTTATCTCTTTGAATAATCCCTTAATTAATTTCTAGTAATTAAATATTTAGATATCAATGAATAATTTAAAATTGATATATTGATGGAAAACTAAAAATAAAATAGAGACCAGAGATTGTTTACAGGGTTCACCAATTGGCTACGTCCCCAGATTCATTTGAACCGTTCTATTATAAACAATATGTAAATACAAAAATTTAAAACTTACATCCCTAAATGGTTTAAGGAAACTTGCAACTATGTGTGAGATGAAGAACTCATTTGTAGCACATAAAATGTTCTTCTCTTCAACCAATAATATCTACAAATATTTATAATTCTCTTGTATAGGCTATTAATTCTCTCAACATGAGGAAAATAATACTCTCAAAGGATTTATAATATATACTTGGATTTCATAAATCCATTTCTGATTAATACAAATAAAAAAAGATTCTGAAATAGGTAAAATGGCCTCAATCGAGCTATTCCAAAATTTTACCTCTATAAAAATAAACACGCTCAATCCTCTTAATTTAATAACATGTGTTCTCTAGCATAATAGACTCCATGTCCTTGCTTCAAATATTTTTTCAAATTATTTCTCTGTAAATAAAATATGCAATCTGTATCCTTCTTTGTTCTCTATCTTAGAATAATAATAATATGCAATGTAAAATGAAATAAGATTGTTTATAGCCAACATTGGCTAACAACCTTCTTTACCCGAAGTATGGATCCAAATAAGCTTATACCTAGTAAAAGGCGTGCATGCTTTTTAAACAAAATCAAATCCCATATTTAATGGGGTGGTTGAACATCATACTTTATTTAATAAAATACTTTACCAAAATACCATGGTCCACGTTACCACCAAAACCATCGACCATGAAAAAGCTAAGTGGAAGATCCATGTGGTAAAATGGGAATAATGTGTGCATGTTAAGGAGGAGTTTAGCACTAAGATTTAATAATGCATGTCAAGCACCAAACATAACAAATGACATGAAGGTTTTAAAAGCATGTCCCATGTTTATCTTAAACAAATACCATTATTATCACATTCACCTCCCATGCAAAGTAAAAAGGAATTCCACGTGGGAAAAGGTAAAGTGGGGTATAAAGTTTTTATTATTTTTTTAAAAACAATATCCCATGGCTTTTTTAATAACCATAAATAAACCATCCACATGGGATTGGGAATAGTATATTTTTGGGACTTGGTTTTAAAATATCCAATGGTTAAATAAAACCATAAAATAGGATATTTAAATTGGGATTTAATTTAAAATATATCTCATGGTTAATAAAAAAATATTAATAATAGGATATTATTAATATTTTGAAAATAGAGGAATTATGGTGGGAATAATTAGTTATAGAAATAATATCTTGGTTGCATTAGTGTAATTATATAGTAAAGTTGATAATGTGGTAATGTGGGTAAAGTCGGTTTGGTCCCACATCTACAACATAACACCTATTAGCAACATAATAAAATAATTCCAATATAAAAAGTAATTGTATAAATTTTTTATATTTTTTCCACGTGTTGAATTTCCCATTGTGACATTTGTCTTTTCCACACTTTTTCATTCAAACCATATGACGAGTGAAAATCCTCCGGATCAACTAGATGAATTGGAAGAGATCCCAAATATAATGCTACTAGTCTCTAAGAGATGGATTACATGTTGTAAGCATGTCGTGGTCGCAAAAGGTCATTATGCTACAAAAGCAGTAAATAAGTTCATAAAATTCAATGCTGCTCAAGATGCTGCTCAAGATAAAGAACAAGCCAAAAGTTCTTCAACTACACCAGGGTCTTCAACACCAACCACTACACTAACAAAGGCTCCCTAGTGGAGTCTACAATTTTTTTTTTCTATATTTGTCTAACTTCTATTTTAGGAAATTCATATTTTCATTTTTTTTAAATTGAAAATTGTAAAGGATAGAATAAGATGAAAAAAAGAATTCCAAGATTTATTTTGAATATGAAGGGTCAACCCTCTTGTTATAAATACAATAAATGGCTATTGTAAAGTGGGTTTTTGATGTCTGTAATTCATAAATATGTAAGAGGAATAAGAAGAAAATTTTGTGCTCATTATTTTTCCCATGACCCAAGGAAATACCAAGACTTTGAGTCTCATTTTACTTAATGGGTATGTATTTTTCTTATGTTAATGTATAGTTCATTCCAAGCATTGATTGTTATTGATATCCTAAAGTAATTTATTCTCTTTCATTTTTTCCAATTATGTAAGTGCATGAAATATGTGTTTGACCATTCACCCATGATTCTTCACCTTTCCTCTTTCCATTTTTATTTTTTGTTAAATGTCATAACAACAACCCCCCATTCAACTTGTAAATATTTTACATACTCTATATTAGCTTTTATTGCTTTCAATAAAGGGAACCTCCCATCATAATAGAGGAGAGACTTTTGTCTCTTATACTATTGTGAAATCTAGATTTGCCACAAGTAAAAAATATTTCATCAATAGTTTTTGGTGCCCCATCATGGGGCACATTATGTACTTTTCATGCGACCCACAATATTTTAGTTATAGTCATTCGTACGACTATCGCTAGAAATCAAAACCCAACTATCCAACCAAACATTAATTGGATGCAAGTTACACGAGTAGATATTTATTTTAATTTATGGTAGTTTTTCTAGAATAAAAGGGTGGATAATTCCCCCTTTCAAAGGGTTGTAATTATGCTAAATGAAGAAGAAAAATGTGTTGATTTTTCTCAAATAATAATTACACTTGTTGTAAGAATAGTGCTCAAGGCTATCCACAAACCTCCTTGAGATATTTAAGCATCTTGGCTAATAAAAGGTTCACAAGGTCTATCAAGAAAAAGGGTAGTTTTTATCCATTCTTTGACCTTTAAAAACATTTTAGTTTCAGACTCTCACCTAAATGGACTAAAAAGATCCATCATATAAGCAGAACTTTATCACTGTCAATTTTTTTTTTCTCAGGAGTAATAAATTTTAAAACATGGTTATTTTTGTACTATACAGTGCTCATATAGGCCCATTATCTTTGGGTGCTCAAATCCATGAACTTATAAAAGGATTAAGGAAGAATTTTCCCAATTTACTCTCAATGGTAGATAGCACCCTAATGAACACATAAAATCTTTTTTCTCCACTTGTAGTATTCTTGGTGTTAAACATGAAGATATGGCGGTTAGGTTTTTAATGGAGACATTGGATGAAGGATATATAAAATGGTTTCATCATATACTCATTACTTCCATTCCATATTGGTAAACAATGAGAGATAAATTCAAATAAAGGTTTAAACTAATTGAAGATGAACATTAATTATTATCACAATATGGAATGCTTGGGAAATGGTTAAGTACTTGGTTGTTGATCCTTTGGTTTTTAATGGGTTGAAATCAAAGTGTTAAGGTTATAGGTCTACATGGTGGAACCTTACTATCAACAAACATCCCCTTGCATTAATCATGGGATTCTTGGCCTTTCTTTAGTTCTCCAAGGGTCCGAAGAGCTTCAAAGACCTTTTCTCTCAAAATGGTTAGGCCACTTGGGTTGAAATTAAAATTTGGTTTCAAATTCCTTCTTCATAGCAAAGGACTTATACCCTTATATCTAAAGTTCTCCAGTCAATGAGAGGTGTTACTATCTTTGATGAGGAGGGTGACTTTTAGGATAAAATTAAATGGATTAAGGACCTACCTCTTAATGAGTTCACTATTAATATGTTGTATAATAAGCTTGCTTTCACCAAAAGTGTTTACCTTAGTCTAAACCATTTTTGGCACGTTTTTTATCGTCTTTATAGTTGAATGTTTAAATTTCAAGTGATTTAAGATTCTTGTCTTAAACCTAAAAAATATTATTTTGGGTGGATATTATTGTATAATAAGCTTGTTGTTAGGTTTGTGATTTCAAAATTTGGTTATAGTCATTCCCATTATTTGTTATGTGGTGAATTGGAAACTATTGAGCACCTTTTCTTTAATTTGCCATTTGTTGCTAAGATTTGGAACAACTATCTTAAAATTTGGTGTTGTTTGTTTGGGTGTGATATTATGTGGGTCAACATTGTTTTTCTATTATATTTTTATCTAGAAAGAAGGTCCATTATTTTTTTCAAAAATTATGGTTGGTTTTTTACTGAAATCCTATGGTACATTTAGAAGCAAAGGAACTTGGATTTATTTCAAAATAAAGCCAGGGTGCTTATTAACTTCAATGTTGAATTTACCTCTAGACTTGTCTCTTTGCAAATCTACTTACAACTTAAAATTCTGTAATATGATTTGGAGAAGTTTTTGAATAATCACATGCTTAAGATATCATCTAACTATTTGGTAAACATAGAGGGTACTCGAGAATGAATCCTCCTCTTGACTAGATAATTAATCAAAATATTGATGCAAATGTTTAAGTTTTAGAATTTGAATGGGAAATCATAACATTGGCTTACTTTGATCAAGCTAAGGATCTTTTTTTTGGGTGGTTTGAGTCTTTAGATTTAGATAAGAATGGGATTGATGCTTGTTTGTTTTCAAATAGGGAGGTGCTTTCTGCCTTACAAGAGTATAATTATAAATAGAGGCCTAGATGTGTAGGGGTGTCTTTTGGTGGGGTTGAGTCTGATTCTATTTCACCTCTTGATTTTGGCTTCTAATGTTGTGGTGGCCATAGATATTGGAAGTGGGGATGCTACTCTTGTGATTTAAAGTGGTCCGAGTCCTGAGTATGCTAAAATTATTGATAAATTTGTTAATGAGTCTGCTTTGAAGTTTAACAAGGTGGTTGATAAGGGCAACTTCAAGAATATTGAGGACATAAAAGACTTTGTGAAGAATTATAATATGAATGAGCTACTTGTGAAACTTGAATACTTTCCCTACTTATGGATTCTACTTAGCAAGGACCTATTAGTTTATAAATCCAATCAGAACCTATGATTTGTGATGGGCCTATGGGAAAGCATTATGAGGATGATTGTGATTTAAATTAAATTTTTTGCTAGTGGTCCTTATTGATGACTATTCTATTGGAGTTCTCTCTTGGTTTTGTTTTCTATTTTCGTTTCCTTTCTATTGGTGCCATAGTGTTGTGGCCTTTTTATATTATATAAATGTTTCTTGGATACTAGTTCTAGTTTCTTATTTTGACTAATGGCCTTCATGGTTGGTTTTGTTGAGGATTCATCTTCGAATGTATAGAATTTTGTAAACATTCTTACAACACACACATTGTCTTATCATCATTCTATAGGAATTATTGAATCTCAATGTTTCCCAATATAACCAATTCTTCAATTTTGAAAACAATGCAAAGACCAAGAACAATAGTTTACACAATATGTCTAGATATCAAAGAGAGCAACAAAATATAGGTTTACCATTTTGAATGCAATCCTAGCTCAAAAACACCTTAAGTTTATAACAAACCCATTTTTCCATTTATTTTACATAAGCTCACAAAGATTACTTTCTTTCCACACCGTGCAGTGTGAAACTTTCACTTGGTCTAAAAAGTGCATGCAAAATACTATTCATTTGAGTGATTTCAAACAGAATCAATAAACATGTTTGTACTAAGATGACCTTCAACATCTTTAATATCAAACAACCATATGTTTGTAATTTACATGCAACATCATTCAAGTTTTATGATCATCCTTATATCAAAATAAACAAATGAGGTTCTTTTTTAAAGACTAAATAGTAGTAATTTATGCAAATGCATGCAAGGTATACAACATGGGTTTCATAATCTGGTATTCAAATATATTTGTGAATACAATATTTCTCTCTATATCAAAAAAAAATGACTAAATATCTTTCCAAATGATTGCATAACCACCAAAAATATGCAAAGTGTTGATATTTGCCTTATATTCAAACTTTTCATAATATATTTTTTAATAAAAGTATCATGCAATCCAGAAAAATAAAACATCAAGAAACTTATCAAGAGGACTACATATACCACCCAAAAAGAGAAAACAAATCCTCCTGTCATTTAGCAAGAAAATGTAAAACCAGAAGAGCATCAAAAATCCAACAATACCTTATAGCTACCATGATATAAAAGTTTAAATTGAAGCCACTTGAAATAATTTATCAACTCAAAGATCCTTATCATTTTCTCAAACAATAAGTGCCAAACATAAACTCTAAGAAAGAGAAAACCAAGAAAATGAATTTAAACATTTTTTAATATGCATGCAACTCAACTATTTAGATCCTTGCCAAAAATATTTATTATGCACACTAAGAGGGAGCTTGAAATGGAAATTTTGAAGAAAAATATAAATGAAGAACTATTTGAGCAATACATTTCATATTCTAGAATCAAAATAAATGCATAAAAGGACCACAAAATTTGTCCATCTTCTGAAATAAGCCATTTTATCCTTGTTTCTTTCATCAAAAAAAAACATACAGTGATTTTCCTAATGAATCAGAGATTCATTTGGCAAAATATTCCAATAATGGTCAAATCCAGCTCATTCTACAAATGAATCAACCAAATCATACGTTATTGCTTTAAAACTCAAAAAATGGCTAAATCCCTTAGTCCAACATCCTCACCAAAAACTAACTTTATGTTGAGATTCGCTTTTGCATGTAGGCTTGTTCAAATGATGTAATAAACAAGGAAAAATAGAACTTTTATTCTTTGGTGGTTTCTGTCACTGATCTTAATGAGCCTCATATGACATGTCCATGATTTTAGTGGATATTAACCTTACTAAAAAATGAAATTGCCAACCAAAAATATTGAACTATTTAAAACACTTAGTGATCAATTTAGCCCCTTATTAAAGTTACCACCCAATTAATGAGTTGCAAGACTCATACCAACATTAAAATTTGCATTAAAATCAACTTGCCACCAAATTTGCACCACATCCTATGCAAATCTCCATAGTGTCAATGCTCATATTTAAAACTAAATGGATGCATTAACACTCAAATGCCAACATTTGAAACCTTTGAACATTTAACATTTTTATAAACCCTTATAACTATGTTATTTGTGTTGTGTTTTGGATCCCATTTCTAAATTATAAATTATTTTCAAATATTGTACATTTTTAAATGTACTGTACACTCTATATGTATTCTCATCAAGAAACCATTTTGGGTTGACTTTGCCCATGGTTTTGGTACCCATTATTTTGTAATACCGTTTTGTTGATGTATTATGTATAGATAGATATTTCATAGTAATATATTATGAGGGAAAGGGTTTGAGAAGGAAGAACTGAGTGTGTAAATTTAGGTGTGAATTCAAGAGGGTTTGTTGAGCACAACTCCAAACAATATTTGTGCATTATAATTGTGAAGACATATCTATGAGTAAATGTACTCTGGTGGCTTGTAATAAAATTTGAGCAAGTATTTCTTGATTGATGTAGCCCACATTGGGTGAACCGCATTAAATTTGGTCTTCTTATTGTGCATGTTTATTTCTGTTCTTTATACATCTCTAATCATATCTATTATTGTAATTCTATGAAATTATTCCACATCAATTTTTTATATTTATTTCTAACAACTGGTATCAAAGCTTCAGTTTGTATTTGCTAAAGTATTGAATCATAGTAAGGGTTATTAGTTCAAGTGGTAGCTATGGTTGATGATCATAGATCAAAGGTTGAAAAGTTTAATGGATAGAACTTTGGTTTATGGAAGATGCAGATGGAGGATTACCTCTATCAGAAGGACCTCCATGTTCCACTAAGAGGAAAAGTAAAGCAACCAATGAGTATGGTAGATGAGTCTTGGGAGTTACTTGATAGGAAAACACTTAGGGCCATCAAGTTATGCCTTACATCTTTGCTCACATTTAATATATCGTAGGAGAAGACCACATAAGGTCTCATAAATGCATTAGGAAAGTTATATGAGAAACCTTCTTCTTCTAATAAAATATTTTTAATGAAAAAGTTATTTAATATGAAGATGTCTAAAAATGGTTCAGTTGTTAATCATCTGAATGAATTCAATATGATTGTGAGTATGTTGAATTCTTTAAAAATTGATTTTGATGATGAAGTTAGAGCTTTGCTCATTTTGTGTTCCTTGCCAGAGATTTGGAATAGCCTGGTAATGGTTGTGAGTAATTCAATCTCTAATAATGCCAAGTTGAAGTTTGAGGATGTCATAGGATTAATCTTTAGCAAGGAAATGTGATGAGAAAGCTCTAGGGAGACTTCTACTTCAAGTCATGCTTTGGCAGTGGAGAGTAGAGGAAGACAAAAGTTTAGAGGAAAAGGAAAGTTATGAAAGTCAAATGATCCTAGAAGGTCAAAATCAAGGGACATGATGGTATGTTGGCATTGTGGAAAGATTGGGCATGTGAAGAAGGATTTTTGGTCTCTTCAAAATAGGAACAAAAATCAAGAAGACACCAAGGAGGTGAATGAATAAATAGGTAATGTTTGTTAGAATGCATTAATTCTCTCCATTGATAATATTTTTGAGTATTGGGTTTTAAATTTAGGGGCTTCTTTCCATGCTACACCATATAGGCATTATTTTATTGATTATGTTCAAGGGGATTTTGGACATGTTTACCTTTGTGATGATAAGCCTTGCATAATAGTAGGAAAAGGAAGTGTTCAGATCAAAATTTAGAATGGGATCTCTTGGCTACTAAAAGATGTCAGGCATGTGCCTATGTTGAGACGAAATTTGGTATTTGTAAGATAGCTAGGCAGTGAAGGTTGTATGGTGATATTTACTATAGATTCTTGGAAGGTGACCAAGGGTCCTCTTGTGGTATCAAGAGGTAAGAAGGTTGGTACCCTATATTTATCAAGTAGTGTTGATTATTGTAATTTATTTGCTACAAATGTAGATGTAACTTTATGGCACAATAGGCTCAGTCACATGAGCCAAAAGGGTATGCAAATTTTGAAGGATCAATTGTCTGGATTGAAAGGATATAATTTAGATATTTGTGAAGATTGTGTGTATGAAAAATAGAAAAGGGTAAATTTTCTCAAGGTTGGACCTACGAGAAAGGAGAATAAGTTGGATCTAGTTCATTTAGATGTATGGGGGTCAGCTCAGGTATCTTCTATTGGTGGGTCATCTTATTATGTCACTTTTATTGATGATGCAACTAAGAAAGTTTGGGTGTATGGCATTAGGAGAAAATTTGATGTATTTGATATGTTTAAAATATGGAAAACCTTGGTTGAGAATGAAATAGGTCTCAAGTTAAAATGTCTTGGGTTAGATAATGGTGGGGAATATTATAGAAATACATTTTTTATTACCATTCAAATAATGAAATTTGCACACACAAAGGATGGTTCCAAGAACTCCATAACAAAATGGAGTGTCAAAAAATATCAATAGGACTATCATGGAGCATTCTAGGAGCATGAGGTTGTATGCAAGACTACCTCTTTAGTTTTGGGCAAAAGTAGTAAATAATGTTGTATATCTGATAAATAGAGGTCCTTCATCTACTTTGGATGGAGGCATATCTAAGGAAGCTTGGTCTGTTAATAAGGTTGATTATTCATTTCTTAAAATATTTGGTTGTGAAGCCTTCATTCATATTGATAGGATGATAGGACCAAGTTAGAGGCTAAATCTAAAAAATGCACCTTTATTGGTTATGGTAAGGATGACTTTGGTTTCCAAATTTGGAGTGTTAAGGACAAGAAAATATTTAGGTCTAGGGATGTTTCTAATGAAAAAGTCATGTATAAACAACATTTATAGGATCAAAAAGAGGATTTTAGAAAAAGAGTACATAGTACTGGAGGACATTGCAGATGATAAAGTGTCCAAATAACCAGTTTAGACACCTAATTCACAAGAACCCAAAACTCCTATGGTGAGAATGTCTTATAGGGTAAGAAGGGAACCTAAACATTTTTATCCATCTTTTAATTATTTATTACTCACTAACAATGGAGAGCTAGAGTGCTTTGAAGAAGCAATGTAGGTAGATGTCAAGAAGAAGTGGGAGCAAGCTATGGATGAAGAGCATTAGTCTCTCATGGAAAATCAGACTTTGGATTTGGTAAACCCACCTGAAGGTAAGAGAGTATTACAGAATAAGTGGGTATATCGAGTTAAAGAAGATGATGGAGGCAAGAAAAGGTACAAGGCCTAATTGGTGGTAAAGGGGTTTACACAGAAGAAGGGAATTAATTTTGATGAGATTTTTTCCCCAGTGGTAAAGATGACTTTTATTAGGATTGTTCTTGGGATAGTGGTAGTGGAAGACTTGCACTTAGAGTGGATGAATGTGAAGACTTCCTTCCTTCATGGTGATTTAGAGGAGGACATGTATATGAAGCAACCACAGGGATATGAGGTCTCAGGGAAGAACATGGTGAGCAAATTGAATAAGAGATTGTATGGCCTCAAATAAGCTCCACAATAGTGGTACATGAAATTTGATAGTTTTATGATGGAGCAGGGATACTACAAGTGTTATTCAAACCATTACATATATATCAATAAATTTGATGATGGTGATTACATTATCCTTTATCTATATGTGGATGACATGTTGGTTGCAGGTAAGAACATGTAGGAAATAAAGGTACTCAAGAAACAACTTAGTAATTCCTTTGCTATGAAGGATTTGGGAGAAGCAAAATAAATCCTTGGTATGAGAATAACTCAGGATAGGAAGGAACAAAAGCTGAATTTATCCTAGGAAGAGTACATCAAAAAGGTCTTGGAGAGGTTTAGTATGTAGGATGGTAAACCAGTTGTGACTCTTTTGGCAGGTCATTTCAAGTTATCAAAGGAGCAGTGTCCCAAGACAGAGGAAGAGAGATCCCAAATGTCACATGTACCTTACTCATCAACTTTTGGTAGCTTGATGTATGCCATGTTGTGTGCTAGGCCAGATATTGCCCATGCAGTGGGAGCAGTAAGTAGGTACATGAGTGATCCAAGCAGAGAACACTAAAAAGTAGTGAATTGGATCCTTTGGTATTTAAAAGGGACCATGGGGATAGTTTTAAGTTATGGTAGATTAGACACCACTTTTTGTGGTTATGTAGATTCAGACATGGTTTTAGATTTAGATAGCAGGAGGAGTACAACAAGATATGTATTTACTGTAGGTGACACAATAGTGAACTAGATTTCATGACTATAGAAACTTGTGGCTTTATCAACCATAGACACTGAGTATGTTTCTACCATAGAGGCAAGCAAAGAAATGATTTGGTTACAGTAGTTACTTGAAGAGTTGGGGTGTAAGCATGAGAAAGGGAAGCTATATAGTGATAGTCAGAGTGTTATACTCTAGCAAAGAACTCTAATTTCCACTCTAAGATAAAGCATATATAATTGAGGTACCATTTCATCAGGTTAGCTTTGGAGGAAGAGAACTGAAGCTAGAGAAGATTCATTCCAGTCAGAATCCTGTAGACATGATGACCAAGGTGGTCACAAGAGAGAAACTAAAGCTATGTTCATTTTTGGTTGGCCTTCATAGTTGATAGTGAGAGGTTGAGAAGCCTGCTCAGAGGAAAGTAGTCTTTAAGTGAGAGATTGTTGTGTTGTGGAGCCTATTTCTAAATTATAATGTATTTTCAAATACTATACATTTTAAATGTATTGTACACTCTATATGTATTCTCATCAGAAAACCATTTTGGGTTGACTTTGCTCGTGGTTTTGGTACCCATTATTTTGTAATATCGCTTTGTTGATGTATTATATATAGATAGATATTCCATAAGTAATATATTATGAAAACAAGGGTTTGAAAAAAAAGAATAGAGTGTGTGAATTCAAGTGTGAATTTAGGAGGGTTTATTGAGCACAGATCTAAACAATATTTATGCATTATAATTATGAAGATAGATCTTAGTGATTGTACTATGGTGGCTTGTAATAAAATCAGAGCAAGTGTTTCTTGGTGGATGTAGCCCACACTAGGTGAACCACATTAAATCTAGTCTTCTTATTGTGCATCTTTATTTTTGTTCTTTATACATCTCTAATCATATCTATTATTGAGATTATGTGAAATTGTTTTACATCAATTTTTCTATTTATTCCTATAAATTTGAGTAATGTGGTTTATTCCTAGAGAATATGGGTGTTATGAACAAAAGATATTATGATAATGCGCAAGAAAGTCGATTGCCTTTGAAGAGTATATATTCTAGCTAGAGGAGTGGAATAAGACTAGTTTGTACCTAATCTTCACTTTCAAAGATTAAATGCATTATACAATCCTTATATCACCTTACATCATTTAGATACATATTCAAGTATATCAAAAATACATTTTCAAGACTGAGTATCAAATGACAATCAAGTGTAAACTCCAAACTAAAGTATTAACATGTTGAATTTTGAATACAATTACATATTTAAATGATCAACTTATGTTGTGTATTATCTCAAATTAAAGTCACAAGTATAAATATATCAATATTTCATATTCACATACACACAAAGAAATAATTATATAAATGAATGCAAACAAGTTGGCCCTCACCAATAGATTTAAACTTATGACACAAAGCCATCATATGGTAGGATTTAATCATGTCATGACTTTCATAAAAAGAGGAGGTGTTAAAAATAGTCATAACACATTCCTTGCCTTCTATATATGCCAAAGAACCAAAGCTAGTATTATTTCCGAAAGTCCCTTGATCCTTAAATCAACCCCTTACATACCAAGTCTCAAAGAGAGACAAAATGTTTTCAAGCCAAACACAAGCCCATGTTTTCACTGAAGTCTAGGAATTTAAGGGTAAGTGGGAGTATGCATCTTTAACTTATTTTCACATCACACTTATGAAGGGTCAAAAAAATTCCATCCTTTGAAGGTGATCTTGGCTTAGCACTTTATTATGGGTATCCAACCATACAAAAGAATTTACTTTGTGCAATCTATGTTCATTCTAAATGTTTTAAGACATCACAAAAACTTGACAAATTTTTATAAATTAATCTTTATCTTGATTTCACTATGTATGCATGATTATTATTTCCCACCCATATTATGTATTGTCCAAACCTAGAAGATTTATGTGATAACGTAGCAGATAAAAATGTAGCAGTAAAAAATGTAGCAGTAAAAATGTAGTATGATAAAAATTTAGTATGACAAAAACATCGAGAGGAAAAAACATAGTGAGGAAAAACCTAGTAGTATTGTTAATGTCACAAAAATGTTGTGAAGAGCATGATTGAGACATTTTAGTGAGCGTAACATTGTTTATTTGTTATCTAGTTCATTTTGGTGATAGTATTTAACATTTTATGGTGGAAAATTAATGCACCAAATTTACAAGAAAAATAACAGAGGAAAATGTGATTTCATGAGTTTGGACCTTCAATTGAAAGTTGTGTCATCTTCACGACGTTACCAATACCACTACATTTTTTCCTCATTACATTTTGTCCTCATGATATTTTGTCATACTACATTTTTACTGTTATGTTATTTACTACTATTTTTTTATTCACTACTTGTTCATAGGATGCCAACCTAGTAGTTTCATTCCTTGCCAAAAAATGGTTACATTTAACATTGAAATCATTCTCATGGATCAGACCCTACGTTTCACGTGTTCATGGCATGAGAAAGTACCCAAAGAGTCTCATATAAATATAAAATATGTATAATCATCTTACCCATCAAGAAAGCATCTATCAAGCATACTCAAACACTTACGTGTATATAAATCCATTACCTTATTCTTTTCAAATCTTCTCTCAATCACAAGGAGTAAGTCCTAACAAAGTCTAAATCAAATCAAAGTCAATCCAAAATTATCAATTTCAAAGTATTTAAATTTATATCATAATTTGCATATATTCAAGGAGAATTATCACACACACTTAATAGGAGAACTATGTGTGATTTGAATTCCATCTTCAGAGTATTGGATATATAGGAAGTTCTCAGTCATTCAACAATGATTTTTTGGGGTCAAACTTGCCAACCTTTTTCCCCATTTTTATACCTAAACCTAATTTCAAACATGGATGTGTGGTTTTAATATAAAGAGACATATTTTTGGATACTAC
This sequence comes from Torreya grandis, assembly GCA_037957365.1. Taxonomy (NCBI): domain Eukaryota; kingdom Viridiplantae; phylum Streptophyta; class Pinopsida; order Cupressales; family Taxaceae; genus Torreya; species Torreya grandis. The sequence continues at coordinate 577,575 of JARHVA010003814.1, read as the reverse complement.
GTGTAGATTTAAACCTAAGGATTGCACATATAAAAATAAAATAAGCAGTCACAATGACTTGTTTTAAAAAAAGACAAAATTTCACACACATTAAACCATCAAATTTGGTGATTGGTGTCAAACAATATTGACCAGAGGTTAATTTTACTTTCCAAGCACACCCAAAACTCTAGCTCCTAATCTAAAAAAATCACAGATAATTTTACTTCTTTTTCTACCACTTTTATTCACTCTCAAAACTACATAGTATAAAAAACCATTAAGTATCTTATCCCTCTTAGTACTTTCCATATTTAGCAAGTGCAATTGTTAAGTCAAGTTTTGCCTTTTACATTCATATTTATGTATCATTGTAATAGACTTGACAAATTCATTATAATATACAATTAAGTCATCCACTTCATATGACATAAATTCTCAACCTTAATCTACATCTACAAGAACTAAAGTGGCTTATGATCAAATTAAATTTTTGTCTCGTTACCTAGAATGTAGTTCCACCATTGCTTTACAAGTGTATATGATTGCAAGTTTATATATTTACCATGAGACACTACCAGGCTAAATAGCTCAAGTTATGAAAGAGTAGTAAGGAGGTTTATGTGTCTACAAGACAACACATGAAGATGCATAGGTTCAATATCACAATACTAAACCCACAACTAAATTGATGTACTCTCAATACGAATATTATTTATTTTTATCAAAGGTGAATTTTGATTTTCAAAAAGTTATCTCTTCCAAAAAAATTATTTCAAAAACTACATGCTTTACCATTAATGAGACATTTCAATTTCTTAAAGACATATGCAAGAGTCAAAAGAACCTTCTTTTGATATGGAATGAAATAGGATATCAATTTTTTTATCATGTAATGTGATATATGGCATCATCACGAGGGAGAGATTGCCCATACACCAGCCACTTTACAACCATTAATAGTCCCTACTATAGTCTAGACTGAAATATCCATGGGTATGATTGATGGGTTTCCCAAGTCAGGTGGAAAATTAATGATCTTTACAATTGTTGATCATCTCTCTAAATTTTCCAACTTTTTTTATATGGCCAACCCATATAACCTTCCATCGTGGTACAAGTCTACATGGACCAAATTTTATGTATCCATGGTATGTCCTCTTATATTATATTTGATCATGATCCCACCTTCACCAGTAACTTATATAAACAACAAGGAACATAAATTTAAATGAACTCATCATGTCACATGTACATTGATGGTCAAATAAAAAATTCAACAAATTTTTAGAGATGTACTTGAGTTTTTTGCTTCAAAACAACAAACTCATTCGGCTATATGGATACCTCTTATTAAATGGTGTTATAACTCTTACCACATCTACACCAATATGACATTATATGAAGTTGTGTGTGTCCAACCAACACCATTTTTCATGTCCTACGTTCTCAAAAGCTCAAAGGTTCAAGCAGTCAACTCACCTCTAAACTATCAAGAGACTTTACTTCAAACTCAAAAGGATAACCTCATATAGGCCCAAAACCATATAAAGTAACAGGTAGATAATATTGTTCAAAACCCTCATTCTCCATAGGGACATGGTTTTAATACACATAAAACCATATAAGAATAATTAATTGAATTTAAAAGGTAGTGAAAAGTTATCTTCCAAATTTTATGGATCATACTGAGTGCTACATCAAATTTGGAAAGTCGCATACAGATTAGACTTACCTCCATATTACAAGATTCATCTTGTACTTCATGTGCCATGTTTTACAAAAGTCCTCAGATAATGTGTTCATATTAAGATGGCCCTTCATGAGTTGGATGAAGATATCTCCATCATCCTTGAACCTGGGGTTATTTTGGATAAACATATACACTCACTATAAAACTAAAGCATTAATGATTTTATGTTCCAATGTTGGGGTTTGCAACTAGAAGTCACCACTTGGGAACATCTCTAGTAGCTTTAACAGAAGTTTCCACAACTCAAGCTCAGAGGACAAATATTTATGTATGGGGAGGGTATATTAGGACCCCAATCTTGTAACCATATGTTATTATTTTTTGCATTGTAATAATCTTAGTTAAAAATTAGGTGTTGATTTCTACGTAAGACCTACCCTTAAGAAATAAACATAGTTAGTTAATTAACTTAGGTTCCTATTTTTATGTCGGGTCAACCCTTGAGTATTATGGTTAGTGTTGTAAGGATAGTAGGGTTAGGGTTTAAATTGATATATTGATATTGTAATGAAGTAAAAGTAGCATATGTATTTTTCAATCTAAGTTATGTTCTCAGGGAGGTTTTCACTCAAAGAGGCCTAAGATATTTTTTTATTAACAAGGTTTTCAATTATTTATGAGTTCAATGAATAATCCATTCTTTTTCACATATTTTTACCCTGTTTGGTTGACTTGTGAAAGTAAGAAAATAACATGTCTTTAACAGTCTATCATATTTATTTGTTTTCACCTTTTGGGTCTTATTCATCTATTTTTTGAGAAACTTGCCTTCATTCTAGACATTTAATACTCTAGGGGTAGATTTGATGACCTTCTAAATTTTTATTAGGAAGATTTGGTGACCTAATGAATCCATACTCTATTTTTTTATGGATCCTCACCTCCTTGGCCTCATATCCTACAACGTCTCTTTAGCTTATTACAATCTTCATGGTCAGACTTGACATGTCTTGTCCTAAAGATTATATATATATATATATATATATGTATTCAAAAAGAAAAGTTTCAGCATCTTTTATACTAATATGTTAAAAAGATACAACCAGTAAACACCATTCCAGCAGGAATGTGTAGACAATAAATAGTTTCTTGAAGGATCCGAAGAGAGAAAGTGCCAATGGGTAAGCTTCCACCTTAACCCAAACTATAAGAAAATAAAAACAACTAAAAGTCAGCTCTATGGAGATAGTGCTGACCAATTATCTAAGGGATGTCTCTCTCACAGTCATAGAACCATTAGCCTGTACAACCATGATCTTTACCTTACCTCCTTCCACGTTGCATGCTTCTTTTACCATTCAATCTACCTCCATGTTGTGCTCCTTGTAAATTTGGGTGAAAGTTATGTAATGGAATTATGATGTAAGGGCTTTAATCTAGTCTATATGGTGATGTAGTGTGATGTTGAGGCACTGGGCCTTCCTATTAAGCCAATTGTAGACATTCAATGAGTATGAAAGGACATTTAGCTCTGAGATCCCTTTGTCTAGTGCTATGTTGATGGCCATGTGAATAGCTTGCATTTCATCCATGTTATTTATGCTCCACCCTATCCCATGTCTGAAAGTGATGCGTAGCCCATGGTAATGTAAACAACCCCCAATGCCACTTTATCCTGGATTGCCTCTTGAGGCACCATCATAGAAAACATGTTGACTATTTATGTCAATCTAAAAAGTAGTAATGCATCTTTGTTTCTTTCCCCTATTAAGAATGGAGGGCATCTAGGAGTGTTTGAATTTGTATAGTGTTGATAAAATCAAGGGGATTTTATCCTTGAAGATAAGTTCATTCCATGTGGTCCATATGGCCCAAGAGAAATGTAGATGAAAAAGCAAGTGGGAAAAAATGTGTGCTTATATTCATGGTCAAATAATCCCAAGCTTCAATCAATGTAACACCTTCCAATAATGAGCTAGTCCACGATGCATTGGTGGCATCCCAGACTACCCGAGTGAAGGTGCAATGTACTAAAAGGTGATATATAGATTCATTACTTTCCCTACATAGGAAACACATTCCTGGCCCATGCCATCCCCTACATTGAAGATTATCCCAAGTTAAAACTCTTATGTGGAGAGTGATCCAAAAATGTAGGATAGTTTTAGGGGGTACTTGAATCCACCATAGCCCTTTCCACCACCATGGATTTAATTCATGATGCTAAGGTTATAAGGAGGTGTACCCCAACTTAACCTGATAGTCTCTTCCATCTCTATTGTAAGCCCAACATAAATCATCCTATCATTGTGTGAGGTGGATGCCCAAGTCAATGAGGGAATTCCTCTAGTTATGCCAATGAACTACATGTTAACCTGTAAGCCCCAACCTATCTGATGTCAACCATTCAGTGCTCCATTGGTTTTCATGTTTACTATCATAATAATCTACTATGGAAAGTATATTATGATATTGTAGATCCTCCTTCATATCCTCTATGAAAAGGAGATCATTTGGAATCCCATAAATAGCATCTAAACCTAATTAAACCCTCGTACCATTCCTTGGGTTCCAAGCCAAGTAGTTCCTAATGGTGTCAAAGGTTTGGATGATAGCTTTCTAAAAAATAGACCCTCCCATATGTTTTTTTGGTTGTTGTCTAATCCATTCTAGAATAGAGAGTGGATGAATGTATTTATGGAGCAAAATATTTTTCCATAAGCCTTCATGTTTAATCAATTTCCAAACTCCTTTTATTGCAAGGTATTTTGAGAAGATATTTAGGTCCTTTATACTGTAACCACCATCTAACTTGGGTTGGGATATAGTGCTCCATTTTATCAAGGGGATACTATTGAGTTATTTACAGCTAGTCCAAGAAAATTATGTGAAAATAGTTCTGATATTGCTCAATATCTTCTAGGGAAGATAGGCTGATGTAAACCAATGTACTAGGATAGCTTCAAGAACATGTTTTATCAACACTAATATCCCATCCATTGATTACACCAAAGGGTGATTTGTTCCTTTAATATTCCAATAAACCAAGACCAATCCTCACATCTATAGGCATTGGCTTTTAGATAGTAACCCAAGTATTTTATGATCGCTTCAAGTGTTGGGGTAGTGAAAGGTAGCAGTTTATGGATGAGGTTTTGGTGTTTTTGGAGAGATTGAAGAAGTGAATGTAATATTTTTGCATATTGATAATGATACCAGTAGCAAAGGTAAAGAGCTTAAAAATCCTATCATAAACTTTTGTTTATTGTACTGTACCATTACCAAAGATGAGGATATCATCTACAAAAAGAATATGTGAAAGGAAAGTGTTGGTAGTCATTTTTATACCCAAGATATTACTAGCATTATGCTCATGTAGGATGTGTCGGTTGAGTGCTTTTGCAATGAGAAAGAAAATAAATGGTGAGAGTGGGCAGCCCTGGTGTAAACCTATAAAAGGGGAAAAGAAAGAGGATATTGATCCATTTACCATAATAGTATAAGAGACAGATTTATAGCAATCCTCAATCCAATTTATAAAATATGGTTCTAATCCAACCTAGGTTAAAATAAGTCAGAGGTAGAGCCAGTTGACATGATCAAAAGCTTTTGATAGGTCAATTTTAAGGAGAAAGGTAGACTAAAATTTTGTTTTGATAGTATGAAGGATCTCTTGTGCTAACCCAATAGCATCATGGATATTTCAGTTGTCTAGGAAGCCAAATTGCTTGAGGGATATGTGCTCCAAAATAATTGGTTTGAGGTGAGAGGCAATGATCTTAGAGATGATTTTTTAGATGCAATTGCAGAGGGAAATCAGTTGATAGTATTCAAAATTGGATAGGTCAGTGCCTTTTGGAATGTTAGTAATGAATGTGGTAGAGAAAGGGTAATGGATTCTACCAAATATCAATGATTCCTCTACTACCATAAGTAAATCTTCTACAATGAGATCCTAAAAACCTGTGAAGAATTCCACTATCCATCCATCCTATCCTGGGTCCTTCCTCAGCTAAAGAATATGGATAATATCATGTAATTCCTGCATTTTTATCAGCCTCAAAAGAGATTGATTCTAAAATTCATCCACCCATCTATCAAAAAATGTAATCATTGCCATAATATCCCTGATATTTTATCAAGGGGGTTCTATGTAGATGTGTTGGTAATGTGAGACAACAACCTTTGAAATAGTGGAGAAATCATTACAATTCTGACCTTGACTATTTCAGATGTTCCAGATAGTGTTTTTAACCCTTCTGGCCACTGCAAAATGGTGAAAGAATTTTGTGTTGTCCCCTTTTGATAACCATGTAATCTTGATTTTCATTTTCCATTTTGCTTTCTGCCAAGCTAGGAATCTATATTTTTCCCTTTCCAAGTTGTCCAATTCACTAAAGAGTTCTACCCTTTGATCATTCTATTGATAAGAAGCCACACAGTTCTAAATTTTGTCTTCCAATTGAAGGAGTGTTCATTCGCTATCCTAAAAACTCCTAGCCCAATTTTTTGCAATAGACTTTGTTTTAATCAAGTTCTTATGTAGATAGACTATAGCATGTTCACCCTGTTTAGAAGAGTATTTTACCCATGTAGACTTGATCAAAGCCTTGAAATCCTCATATTCTAGCCAATGTGGATTGAATTTGAAGGTGCACGAAGCTATTTTAATCCCTTGACTAATTCCAATTAGATGGGGTGATGATATAAAGTATGTTATTTCGAAGTTGTAGCTCTATGAGAGATGAATTGCAATAAGAGGGCTTCTTTGATCAAGAATTGATCAAGCCTTTTAGAGATACCTTGAAAACTAGGTCAATGATTTAACCAAGTAAGATCTATTGTTGTAGGTGCAGCATCTACCAATTGGTACTTAACCATGAAATCTAGAAAGAAGTTTTCCATAGGATTTACTCTGGCATGTGACCCTCAAATGTTAGAGAGGTATGTAGTAAAGTTCAGATCACCTCCCAAGATGATATGTGTCATGTCAAGAATGCCCAAGGACCCAAGTTCATCCCAAAATTTATGCTTGCCATGTGAGGGTGCATAAACATTGAGAATGTCCAAGTCTAAATTATGTTCTCTTGAGTGGAATGTGTCCAGAATGTAGTTTGATGTTTTAAGGATGTATGCATCACCATGAATGTACAAGTCTAAATTATGTTCTCTTAAGTGTAATGTGTCCATAATGTAGTTTGATGTTTTAAGGATATATGCATCACCATACTATGTTTCCACCCAATTACTAAACCTCCTAAGTTGCCCACAAAATTACATATCAAAAATGTCCAATCCAGGAGACATTTCTTTAGGTATTTTTGTGTATCAACCTCAGTGCACATTATTTCCTAGAGAAGTAGTAAATCAAGTTTTTGTTTATAAATCAATCTTTTTAGGGAACTTTGTTTGGCATCTATCCCTAAGCTTCTAATATTATGAGATATGATAATCATTTGGAAACCATCTTTGGGGCTGATTTACTAAGGGCCCTATTGATAGTTTGTTGTTTTCCTACAAGAATGTTGCATTCTGCCTCTTCTTGTGCATGGGAGAAAAGAGTGTGGCATCCCCTATTGGGATAGGTAGTATGAATCTTATGCTCATTTAAACCCCCGATGTTAATGTGGAAACTTTGATCCTGAGAAAGGGTTTTTGATAGAGATCTAGTTAAATACCTTTTTTCAGTGGATGACCTTGGATCACTATAGGAGGTGGATGACCATAAGGGATATGTTCGATCTTGATGTTCTATTGTTTTGGTTGTGAGATAGCTAAGGAATCATAACAAATAGAATCTAACTTTATGTAATGTGCCTAGTCACCAATTTATATAGAGTCACTGTAAAGGGGGAGTCCCTCTGATGTGGAAAATTGACATCCTGATACCAAGGATGTTATGTTTGTTGTGTGGCTTAGTGAGGGGTCCACCTACATTAAAGGGGGAATTTTGACCTTATTGTGAGCTTTTAGCATCCCTGATCCCTAGATGATGTGTAAGTCCACCATTATGTTGACATTCCTATCAGGATTAGGGTTCTTGTCTAACCACCTTGTGGTGATAGAGGAGTTATCATAGTGGGGGATCCTCACTGTGATGTAAAGGAAAATGGGGAGTGTTTGGAAACTCCAAAACCTAAAATGTAATTGGTGAATCCACTAGGAAAGAAACCTATAGTTCCTCCTATTGGGATGAATTTCCATGATTGTGTAGATATTCTCCCTCTACATGCTTTGAAATTTTCTTTGAGATATTAGTGAAAGAGGTCCCTGAAGTACCGTATTATGTCTCTGGATCTATCAGGGTTTAAGTTTGTGCCAATCATACCTCTGTATTAAAATCACATTGATTTATGTCCACACTTGATCCAAACATGTTCTTATTTTTTGAGGACATATAGCCAAATGTATTCATCTATCTTAGGTTGTGATAATGTGACTTCACAAAGAGAAGTGGGTAGTTGTTCTTTAGATGGCCATGTCTATAGCATTAGGTGCACTGAAAGGGAATGTTAATATAATCTAGGGTCTTCTCGATAATAGATCATTGACATTGATTTGTATAGAGCCTAACAGACCTTTAGAAAGGTCCATTTCAACACAAATAAGTGTCATCATGGTATTTGATTACACAATTATCTTCTAGTGTGTTTTTATGAATTTTCTAAGCAAATTACCAATACACTGGAAGATCTCTTCCACCTAAAGTTCTAGTGTTAGACCCAAAAGTTTTACCTAGATAGAAGTTGAAGAGATGTGTTCCTTTTTTTGGTTCAAATTCATCATGCCATCTGGTGATAGTTAGGGTAGAGTTTCCCCAGAACCAAGGTCTTCCCTCTTCTATGGACTTTCCATCTTGGATCGATCTAAAAGTAACACAAAAAAACCTCTCACACCCCTCTATATGGTGGGAGTGTAACCCAAAAAATATCCCAATGATCATTGCATCCATTGTTTTAGACTACTATATGTGATGTAACGTGCATGAAATCACCTAATAAGGGCTTGCTCAGTGTATTAAATTACCTTATCTTTACAGAGTCCTAGGTCGATGCTAACCTGATAGGGTGTGATGGAGAGTTTAATGCACTTATTTTATCTCTATCTAGGGTGTTTGGTGGGGTAGATAGTTGGCTCTAAAGATGTGGGGATTTATTCTTCAATACCAATCTAATCCTTCCTAAAATCTATGTGTTATCCCTTTTCTAAATTGTGCTAAAGGAAAGAAATGTCATTTTTTACTGGAGGAGATCGACTAGGCTCGTTTATGAGAGTGTCGATGCTCCTTCCAATCCAATGTGGTTAGAAAAGGTCTCTTTCTATTTCTGTGAATTCCTCTAGTAATTCCTATCCACCATCCTTTATCTAGAAAGGGAGCTATTGTATTTATGTTGTGTCTAGTTCTGAAACCCTAGTAAGAATCTTTGTGCTCTTCCTAGGTCACTCCCATTCCATCTCTAATTCTCCTTTTTATCTATATAATTCTCTCTCTCTCTCTCTCTCTCTCTCTCTCTCTCTCTCTCTCTCTCTCTCTCTCTCTCTCTCTCTCTCTCTCTCTCTCTCTCTCTCTCTCTCTCTCTCTCTCTCTCTCTCTCTCTCTTTGTGTGTGTGTGTGTGTGTGATTCCTTTTTATTTTACCATTTTTTGCTAAGAGTCAATCAAGTACTGAGTAAATGGTGAATTTTTCCCTATTTTCAAGTTAAAACTTTCATTGATCATATATTTTTTTACACTTATGATGAAACTTGCACCTTAATACTGAAACCTTATTCAAGCCTTATGACATCATGTACTTGTACCAAAAGAGTGTTTAGACAAATTTTCATCTAGTTTGCATTGTGAATCCTTCCCTATTTTCAAGTTAAAACTTTCATTGATCATATATTTTTTTACACTTACGATGAAATTTGCACCTTAATACTGAAACCTTATTCAAGCCTTATGACATCATGTACTTGTACCAAAAGAGTGTTTAGACGAATGTTCATCTAGTTTGCATTGTACATCACTAAAGAGAGGAGGAAAAACTTTCACTCGATATTCCACTTGCATGCATACCAAAATTACATTGACTATGATTCAAAACATGTGGGGTATGTAGCTATAATTCATCAAAGTGTATCCCAAATAAGCTAAATTTTTACCCACTTGTCTTGTTATGATTTTCAAGAGTTAGATCAACGAGAGAAAAGAGGACAATTCATTACATTCTTCCTATTTTTTCTCGATTGTGATTACACAATAATGTATGTCATTTGATAATGCACTTTCAGAGAAAAATCATAATCTAGAATAGAGCATAGTAAAAACTTGGCATCTAAGGACATATTTGAAGGTTACAGTCAATACATGTAAGATAACTTTCTAAATTTGCATAGTACAAATTTTTTGGTTACAGTTGAAACATTGAATCCATATTTTCAGAGTATTAAAATCATATTTGATACGAACTTACATACTAACCTATAAAATTAATTCCACTTTTAAAATTTCAAAATAATATCTAAATGTTAGATTATAATCTTCTTTATCATTTCATTGTTATTATTATCTTAATTAAATTATTTGTTAAATGAATCTTAATTTTTTAAAACTTTAAATTTTAATTTATTATTTTATATTATATTTACTTTGAAATTTTTTTGTTTTGTAACTTGACTCATTTTACATTAAGTCAATTACCCGAGTATACATTTTAGTTAAAACAACTACCTAATTCACTAACTTTTTTGGTTGATAAAAGATTTTGTATAAATATGGAAGCAGTTTACATTGCATCATTTAATCTACAGTTCATATTGTTGGGTTAAAATATTGATTAGTCTTTAAAAAAATTAAAAATATAAAATTTTACTAATGAGAAGTTGAAGGTGATTTCTTATAAAATATATCAAATACATAGTTTGTATATCGATGAAACAACTCTTTTGGATGAGGTTCATAAATATATTGATGCAAGAAAAATAGGCCAACCTTCTGGAGGCCATAACTTTTAATTCATACCTCTATTTGAGCTCTTTCACACACTAAAACTACCATATCAAAAAGTTTAATTCTGCCCTAATCCGCTCTATCGATTTAGATTTGATTTCGATATTTTTTGGAGTCCAAACGTGATCATTTGAGAGTCCAAAATTAATGTTTAATGATTTTTTTGAGAATTTTATAATTTTAAAAATTGTATATTTTTATAACCAAAAGTCAAATTTAGTTGAATTTCATTCCATAGGCTAATTTTAGTATTTAGGTTATTTCAAAAAAAAATTAGAGCCACACGTGCTTGCATGCAAAACTTACTATAGCGGCTGCTAAAAATAGACTCTTTTTTTAGAATTTAGATTTTTCAAATTTTTGCATGTCAACTCTAAATTCTAAGTTGAGGCTTATTTAAGCATGGTTTGGATTTGTAATTATTTCAAGTAATCAATATGAATCAATTCTGAGTATTGTTTCAAGATCTTGGCCTATTGGTAATTTTATTGTTCTTGATAATTTTTGGGTTCATTATCTAGTATCAGAGCAAGTTTAAATCTTGGAGGAGTAAAGAATGGCAAGAGGACAAGGAGGTGTTGAGTAGATGAACCAAACTATATAAGAGCTATAGAGGCAAGTTTAATAATTAATATAAGTTATCACCAATCAGCAAAGAAGACAAGGTGGTGATGAGATAGACACAAATCATGATAAAGAAGTTTAGCAAGGAGAAGAACAACAAGAGTAGCCACCATCGATGGAAGAGAGGATGGTTCAGGATTTAGAGGGAAGAAATGAAGGAATCAAATTGATGTTCTAGATTATTGAGGTAGTTTAAAACTAGAGGAGTTGATAGATTGGATGAATAGCTTGGAGAAGTTCTTCAAGTGGAAAACTATGAGAGAAGACAAGAAGGTAAAGTTTGCATGTACAAAATTGAAAGGTCATGCAATGATTTGGTGGGATTGCCTATAGAAAGAGAGACAAAAAAAAGGTAAAGATAATATTAATTTATAGAAAAAGATGGAGAAAAAGCTAAGGGAGAAATTTCTTCCTATGGATTATGCATAAACTTTATACAAAAAAATTTAGAATTTGAGGCAAAAAGATCATAGTATACAAGAGTATACAGATGAATTTTATAAACTTTCCATCATGAAATAGAAAAAAAATGGATGCAAGGTATGTAAATAGTTTGAAATTTTCTATTCAAGATGAATTAAGCATGCATAGAATACTTAACATAGAGGAGGCTTATCAATTAGCTTTGAAGGCAGAAGAAAAACAAAATAGATAAAATTTTAGAAGGAGATCTATTGGTCCAAAAAGAGGTGGATCCCCTTCAATAAGGGGATGAGGTGAGTGTGATACCACCAGAGGTGGCTTTAATGCCAATAAAGGTGAATCATCATGTGGTACAAAAAGGCAAGATGATAATAGGCAAGGGTTTTAATACCAACAAAGAGGAAGAGGATTTCAAAGAGGAAGAGGTTATGGTGGTACTAGAGGATAGTTTTTGAATCAGCATAGATCTTAAGTCTATTATAGATGTGAAGAAGAAGGGCACATAGCATTTGAGTGTCCACACTATCAAGATCAAGAAAGGAGGCAAGAAGATAGCCCAAGAGTAAATCTAGTTGAGGCTGAAATAGAAGAACATAATACTAAAGTTGCACCAGCTGATGTTGGAGAGAATCTCATGATGAGAAGAACCATGATCACTCCAAAGAAGGATCAAGTGCAGAATAAAGAAAGTGGTGATGCATGGCTGCAATTAGATATTTTTTAAACAAGATATACTTCTGGTGGAAAGGTATGCAAAATAATTATAGATGGTGGTAGTCGTGAAAATATGGTTTCTAAAGAAATGATTGAGAAACTAAATTTGTAATGTGAAAATCATCCTAACCCTTATCGAATTTCATGGTTTAAAAAAGAGAATGAGGTTACAATAGATAAAATGTGCTTAATCAAGTTTTCTATAATAAAAACTTATAATGATGAAATATGATGTGATGTTATTCTGATGGATGCATGTCATGTGTTATTAGGGAGACCGTGGCAATTTGACAGGAAAGTAGTTCTTGATGGAGCAAAGAACACATACATTTTTTTGAAAATGTGGTACAAAGGTAGTTTTTTTACCTCTTAAAGAGGAAAAGAAGATAGAAAGCATGTTTTTTACAAAATAATTTATCAAAAATATGAAGGTAGTAGGTTATTGTTATGCATTAGAAGCAAAGAATGAAGACCAATAAAAGCAACAAGAGTGTTGAAAGAATATACAGATATTCTGCCTGATGAGTTACTAGATGGTTTACCACTAAAAAAAGATATTCAGCATCACATTGATTTGATTCGAAGATCAGCTCTACCCAATCAAGCAGCTTATAGGATGAGTCCAACAGAACATACAAAATTAAATAAATAGGTTACTGAATTGCTAAGGAAGAAAGGGATAAGAGAGAGTATGAGTCCATGTGCAACACCATCATTTCTAACTCCAAGAAAAGATGAAGGATGGAGAATGTATGTGGATATTAGAGCAATTAATAAAGTCACAATAAAGTATAGGTTTCCTATACCTCATTTAGATGATATGATGGATGTGCTTGCAGGAGCTAAATATTTTACCGAGATTGATCTAAGGAGTAGTTATTATCAGATTCAAATTTGTGAAGGAGATGAGTGGAAGACTACATTCAAGACTAGGGATGGCTTATATGAGTGGATGGTGATGTCATTCAGATTATCTAATGCACCTAGCACATTTATGAGGGTGATGAATACAGTGGTACGAGAATATATTGATAAGTTTAGGGTTGTTTATTTTGATGATATTTTGATATTTAGTAAGACTAAAGAAGAACACTTACAATATTTGAGAATGGTAATAGATTTGTTAAGAAAGAATAAGTTGTATGCAAATTTGAAGAAGTGCAGATTTATGCAGAATAGTTTGGTATTTCTAAGATTTGTAGTTTTAGTAGATGGTGTGAAAATAGATGAAGAAAAGATAAAGGATACTGTTGAGTGGCCTATTCTAAAAAACATTATAGAAGTAAGAAGTTTCCATAGTTTAGCATTTTTTTATAGAAAATTTATTAAAAAATTTAGTAATATTGTGGCACCAATAAAAGATTGCATGAGAGGGAAAGAATTTGCATGGACTAGAGCAGCCACAAAAAGTTTTGAAATTTTGAAGCAAAAAATTACAGAAAGACCAATGTTAGTATTAATGAATTTTAACAAAGTGTTTGAGGTTGATTTTGATGCCTCATTCGTAGGAATTGGTGTTGTGCTGAGTCAAGAAGGAAAGCCAATAACATATTTTAGTAAGAAATTGAACGAGGTAAGAATAAAGTATTATATTTATGATGTTGAACTTTATGCAATTGTATAGGCATTAAGATATTGGAGGCATTACCTAGTGCCTAAAGAGTTTATACTATTTACAGATCATGAGGCTTTGAAGTATATGAATACACAAAAGAAGTTGAATAGTAGGCATGCAAATTGGGTTTCTTTCTTGCAGGGGTATACTTTTGTGTTGAAACATAAATCAAGAAAATAAAATCAAGTAGTTGATGCATTAAGCAGGAGGGTAGCGTTATTAACTATTATGGTGAGTAAAGTAGTTGGATTTGAAGTTATTAAAGAATTATATGATACTGATCTATATTTTAACAAGGTAGTTGAGTAGTGAAGGAATCCATTAACATGTGGGACAGATGTTATTCGTGATGAGTATCTTATACAAGAAGGTTATCTCTTCAAAGGGAAACAATTATGCATTCCAATTGGGTCTTTATGAGACAATATAATAAGAGAATTACATAGTGGTGGTTTGACTAGACATTTTGGTAAGACAAAGACAATAGCTTTGGTGGAGGAAAAGTATTTTTGGATAAAGATTAAGAGAGATGTGACAAGGTAAAGGTGTATAATATGTTAGGTGGTTAAAAGACATCCATAAAATACTAGACCTTAAATGCCATTACCAGTTCCAAAAGGACCATGGACAGATTTGAGTATAGATTTTGTGTTGGGGTTGTCAAACACACAGAGAGGTAACGATTCAATTTTTGTTGTTGTAGATAGATTTTTTAAAATGGTTCATGTCATTGCATGTAAGAAAACCAATGATGCCACTAGCATTACAAAATTATTTTTTTTGGATATTGTGAGATTGCATGGTGTTTCAAAAACTATTACTTCAGATAGGGACATGAAATTTCTAAGTCATTTTTGGAGGACTTTTTGGAAAAAGATGGGTACTAAGCTACAATTCAATAGTGCATATCACCAAAAAACTGATGGATAGACAAAAGTTGTGAATAAGAACTTGGAAAATTTAATGAGATGCGTAGTGGGAGAGAATCCAAAGCAATAGGACTTGGCTTTACCACCAGCTAAGTTTGCATATAATAGTTTAGTGAATAGATGAACAAGAAAGTCACATTTTCAAATTATTTATGGGAGAAATTCTATGGGTATTTTAGATTTGATACAATTTCCAATTATAAATCAAATTAGTGATGATACAGAAGCATTTGCAAAGCATATGCAGCAGATGCAAGGAGTAAGAAGAAAGTTTCAAAAAAGTAATCAAAAATATAAAGCAGCAGTGGATGTCAGAAGAAGATTCAAGGTATTTGAAGAAGCAGAGTTGGTAATGGTTTACTTGAGGAAAGAGAGGTTTTTAAAAGGCACATACAATAAGCTAAAATACAAGAAAATTAAACCATGCAAAATTGTGAAAAAAATCAATGACAATGCCTATGAGGTAAGTTTACCATAGAATTTTGATATATCTCTAGTATTTAATGTTTCATATGTATATGAATTCCATAGATAAGATGGTGAAGATGACGAATATGAAGAATTAAATTAGGAGCAGCAAGTTCCAAAGAAGAAGAAAGAAAAAATAGTGCAAATTTTGGATATGAAGACAATGAGCACAAGCCAATGGTGTAATGGGAGGGATTGCAATAAGAAGACAACACTTGGATTATATAATGGGAGCTGAAGAAGATTGACAAGGAAAAATGGCAGCAGTATAATCAGGGCAACTTGTAGGAGCTGAGTTGTTTTCAACTAGAGGAGATTGATGCAGGAAAAATAGGCCGACCTTCCATAGGCCATAACTTTTGACTCGTAACTCCGTTTGAGCTCTTCCATGCACCAAAACGACCGTATCAAAAAGTTTGATTCTACCCTAAGCCACTCTATGTACTTAGATTTGATTTCAATATTTTTTGGAGGCCAAACATGATCATCTAAGGGTCTGAAATTAACGTTAAATGATTTTTTCAAAAAAAAATTATTTTTAGAAATTATATATTTTTAGAACTGGAAGTCAACTTCAGTTGAATTTTTTCCATAGGGTAATTTTAGTATTTAGGTTATTTCAAAAAAAAATTAGAGTCGCGCATGCTTGCATGCGAAACTTACTATAAATAATCGCTGCTAAAAATACTTTTTTTTTAAATTTTAGATTTTTCAAATTTTTGCATGTCAATTCTAAATTCTAAGTTGAGGCTTATTTAAGCATGGTTTGGGTTTGTAATTATTTTAAGCAATCAATACAAATCAATTTTGAGTATTGTTTCAAGATCTTGGCCTATTGGTAATTTTCTTGTTCTTTATAGTTTTCGGGTTCATTATATATTAATATGATGGAGGCATTCAACTTTACATATCATGAAATAGAGAGGGAATAGGTTGGACATAATAATTTGGAGTGTAGTTATTAATATATTTAAATAGATAAATTATAATAAAAGATTTTTTTTAAAAATTGATACATGATAATTATGGTGTTGACAAGTTCACATTTGATTAGAACATAAATAAGGCTTTACTTTTCATACTTTCATTAAGTCAATCTGTTAATATATGTCCTTTGTTGGAGCATGGGAGTGGGCTTGGGTCTGTAATATCTGGGGTGTATCCTATTTGATACACGTGGAGAAATGTAACCCTTATCTCATGGTGTCTCCATGGCCACTTGTTGAAAGTGTTTAATGGGCTCAATAAGAATAGAATTTGGATTGGTGATTACAAACCACTTGTTTCTTACCACTAACCGAAGTCTTTGAACCCAAAATTTGACATCTACTTGATACACATGAAAAAATATAACCTCCACCTCAAAATATCCCCATAAATACTTATTAAAAGTATCAATAAAAATGAAACATGAATCAATAGTTATAAACTATTTATTTCTCACCTCTAATCCAAACTCTTAAATCCAAAAAAAAAAGTTTTAAATTATATTTAATAATTTTCATGTTTCTATTAAAAAAATTAATTGTTAACATTTATATGCATACACATGTCTCACACAAAATTGATTTGTAAAATTCATAAAATAATTTAACATTAGTAATTAACATATGAGAATACTTATTTCACATACAAAATGACTTGTAAATTTGTTGATCTAATCTAGACGAGAATAATTGTCCAACTTGCATGAAGACTTTTGTAAGATTATGATTTAAGTGATCAGTCTTTTTTAAAAGTATATGAACAGTTTTTCCACACACAATTGACAATATAAAAGTAAAGTACAAAATTTATAATTAATGTATAATATATCAAATTATTGAAAAAACTCATAATAAAAAAAATCATCAATTATTAATGTACCTTACATTCAGAATCCTAACTTTGACATCAAATAATATAATAAAATAAAAAATAAAAATATATAATAATTTAATTTAATATCATAAAATTATACTTTGTTTGATAAATACACAAGTTCAGAATTTTATTTATATATGATATATCTCAGTTTAATATTATATCCTCTAAAACATATATGCATGTGGCCGGCCTTAGACACTCCTATGTAATGGATCTCGTGGGCAATTTTTTTTCATCCATACTGAAAACCGATTGTAACAAGGATTGCCCTTTATTTGTTTCCATTAAAGTTGGTGCTACTGAAGAATTTGCTAATTCTAGTTTTGCTTGACTTCTGTTCATGACCCAACCAATGCTGCATGTGAACTCCAATGGCATCCAAATACACTCCACTCCTTCCATGGAATCCAACTATCTTCCCTCCAGTTTGTGCAGACGTGAAGAATTTACCCAACTCCTCTCCAAATGGCCCATACTTTCCCCTGCTAGAATATAATGTTAAAGACCTTATAACTTTGGGATCTCCTTCCTGCCTATGACGACTGTAATATCCACTGACACATGTCAGCACCTCGTTTGGATAATCGAATTTTATCTGCAAAACAATGAAAAAATTTATCAGTTTAAACTGCTAATGAAAAAAATTAAAAAAATCCATTTAAACTGTTTATAGTATTTGTATTTAATGGATAAGCATATCCATCACATATGTTTTGCAAGTTTAATCGTCCAATAATATGTTTTTAGTATTTTTGGATACTAATCTATTATTAGATTAGATTAGGTAGTATTTAACTGATTGTTACATTAGTTAAAAGATTTAAAATAAAAATAAAAAAATTTGTAGTTTTTGGTGAGGATGATAGTTGCTTATATCTATCCATTAAAATATAAATCTTTCTAGACATGAAAAGTCAAGTGATTAAGGTCAGGATCCTTCTTCTTGTTATCTTGTCAAGAGATTAAGATCAAAATCGTATTCTGCATGATTTTGATGACTTGGATACCCATTACCCATGATCACCCAGACATTCTATATAATTCAGTAATTTTATATAATACTTTTAAATATACACTAAAAAAATTATTCTACAAACATGTATGATAAATAAGCTCATCCTAATAAAATACAATGGGGTTGGAGTTTGTTTACTCTGTTAGTAGTCTCTCCCCCACTGCCTCCATGGCGCATGGACCAAACAGATTGTCCATTTCTGTCATATTCAACTTGGATAGAATTTATAACTTCTTCTCTGAAGATGATAATCTGTCTTATGCCAGAAAATACACCATCATCCCATGGTTTTCCTCCATCTCCTCCCCAGGGCCCTGGTCCTAGAGGTACTGGCTCTCTAACCACTCCATGAATTACCTGCATCCACATATTAAAAACTCCTGTTATTTTACCAATTTAGAACCCAAAAAATTATTTATTTCTCAATTTCTTAATAGGCCTGTTTATAAGGTCAAAAGCACAGAGAACTGTTCACCTGTTCAAATTGAGGTCCACCAACTGGGACCATTTTATTTGACCATTGCATATTGTCACTCTCTCCGTTATAACGGGCAAATGATACATTTCCTACATCATCCACCATAAATGGCTTCCCAGCAGGATATAGCCTATCAGAAACCTGGCCTTCAAGGACATGCACCCCAATTGCATCCACTGCCCACCCTTTCCGCCCATGAAATCCAACTATCATTCCTTCTGCAAGCTTTGAGTTGAAGAAAATACCCTGTTCTTCTCCATAGGGTCCGTGCTTTCCACGAGTAGTGTGGAATGTAAGAGATTTTATGGCAGTCGGACCCATTAACAGAACAGTACCATAGTATCCAGTGATGTGGGTCAATATCTCAAAGGGATAATCAAATACTATCTGCATGCAAACCAACAATTGATCATTTATGTTAATTGTTGGACAAAGGGATAATTAAATACTATCTGCATGCAACCCAACAATTTATAATTTAAGACATCTGCATCCAATAATTATATAGAAACATATAAAACTTTAAAAACTTATTTTTTCAGTACATATTATTATAGAATGAGCTTTTAGATAAAATTGTCACAGATTTTGAATCAACATTTCTAATCATTTTTTTTCTATAAATACAAAATTAATTCAAAATCTTCCACACAATTTTATCTAAAAACTCAATAACATAATTTATTATCAAATATTTCTAACAATTCAATGAACCATAAACCTTTAAAGTACTCAATGAAATCTTGTACAGCCAAATCAATCGTGACCTTAAAATGTCAGTCAATCAATTAGAAGACAGTTCTAATTTGCTTAGGAAATCAAACATATTTTATTCAAATCCTCTGGTTACCATGGAGGAAGGACCTAAGAGAACACCATAACAAGAGAGTAGTAGTTCATCTATAAAAAATCAGAAATTATAATATAAAAAAATATTTGCATATATTTATTTTATTTGATTTTCAATACTCATTTCAATAGTTATAACTTTAAATTTATTTTATTTAATCTTTAATTTTCATCTCAATAGTTATAAGTTTAAATTTATTTTATTTTATTTTCAATTTTCATTTATAACTTTAGATTTATTTTATTTGTTTTTCAATTTTTATTTTAATAGTTGTATTTTCAATTCTATATTTTATCATTTAAAAAGATATAAAGGATAAATAGTCTTTTGGATCTTTTCTGTTAGAATGGAATAATTTCCTAATTTAATTTGATCTTCAATTTTCATTTCAATAATTATAATTTTAATATCAAATATATATTTTATTATATAAAAAATATATAAAGTATAAATAATTTTTTCAATCTCTTCTGTTGAATGGAACAATTTCTCAGTTTAAATTGATCTTTATTTTTCATTTTAATAGTTATGGAACAATTTCTCAGATTTCAATAGTTCTAACCCTAGTATCAATTCTATACCTTACCATATTAAAAATATATAAAAGATAAATGGTCTTTTGGATCCCTTCTGTTCAATGGAACAATTTCATAGTTTGAGCACTTTATGTGCACTAATAAATTATAAAGGAGAAGAAAAGAAAAAAAAACTTCGGTATTCAAAATGTTTGAAATTGTTTTATTTAACATGATACATCCAAAAATCAATATATCTAATGTTTGTCATCCTGAAAGACCACGAGTTTAAGATAAATAGCCATTAAATGTTTTAAAAGCAACATGCAAAATCTACAAATAATTCTCACCTTATCAGTTCTGATGCCACTTGAAGTTCCCCCATGTCTGTTTCCCCATATGGACTGGCCATTTCTGTCATACTCAACCTTGATAGAAGCAATGCCTGCACCTCGAGTTAGAACTATCTGTCTGACACCAGTGTAAATTCCATCGTCGAAGATACTTCCACCATTACCACCCCAAGGCCCATACACCACTGATGATCCTACTGCACTGCTTTTCTCTAAGCTGCTGTATATTGGTGATAACTGGAGAGCCCCATTGTAATTTATTTATAAGAACACACATAAAACACACACAAATGTAGACTAGTGATGAATGACTTTGGAAAAGTATTGAAGCCATACCTTTGTGCTCAGGCTTTCATCTAGTCCTCTGGTATTGAAGGAAGGCGAAACACTCTTGAAGGAAGCTGGTGAAATGCTATCCAATCTGGAGCAATGAAGTTTCACATTATCTGTGCTATCTCCAAGTGCAAAAAGTATGTTATATGTTTTGTTTGGATTCCCATCTAATGATCTCATGCTGTCAGAGCGCATAAGCTGTGGACTTGCAGGCACAATGGATAGATCATTGGGTGACATATTCCCCACTGGGGTATATAAATGGGAAAGATAAACTCCAATTGAATCTAAATACCAACCACTCTGACCATGAAAACCTACTATCTTTCCTCCTACTATGGGGAATGTAAAGTAAGCCCCTTGTTGCACTCCATATGGTCCATATTTCTTAGAATTGCTCTCAAATGTCAGTGACCTTATTACAGATGGGGAACCGTGGGAAATGGAACCATAATGCCCACTCATTGAAGTGAGTATTTCTGTGGGATAATCCAGTTCAATCTGCTCATGAACACAATACCCATCTTGAATGAATTGAAGCATTGATTACTCTAAATATAAAGAAATAAAATATAAGCTGCAATAACAATAGATTATGGTCCTTATTGGCTTGTTGCAAATTATGTTTTAGTAATGATTTGTCTATAATGTAACCCAGAAAAAAATATTTTTTAATCTACTCTTTATGGGTTCTTGTCTAGCTTTTCTTATTAGTTTGGTTAGGATCAAGCCTTATCAGTTTTGTGTCCTCCATTTCCACCATGCCTATCAGACCAAACAGCAGTTCCATCTCTGTCATATTCAATCTTAATAGAATCTATGGCAGCTGCATGGACTAGTATTATCTGCCTGATCCCTGTGTACGCTCCATCGTCCCATTGAGTTCCACCACTGCCTCCCCATGGACCAACTGAGATGGGCTTATGGCTCTGCAGAAAGAACAAGAAACACCCCCCAAAACATTACCTACTGGAATTAATTTGAACAATCTATATTAGAATGAATTTTGTAGCAAGACCTATATTTAACATGAAATCCATTATTTTCCTTCTATAATGGAAATCAAGTCTACAGAAAATATTGAGGAAGTACGTTCAAAATAAACTCCCTGAGCAAACCAGGTTAAATAACCTGAATTAAACACTCAAATACACGTAAAAGTGCTAAGCTGTCCAGTCTTTAATAGCAGCTAACATCAGGCACAATGTTTTAAAAAACATGATTCCCTTCATCCTCCAGCAAACATTAAATAATATGATACTTCATACCGAAATATAATAAAATATTCTAAAATTAATGATTTAGAGATACTGTTCTCTCTGCAGTTAAAACTATAATATAAAGAAAGCAAATGGGCAGAAGAATTTTTCAGCAGGGTTGGAGAGATCCATGGGAAGATCTAATTTTTAAAACAATGAAAAAAAAGATGCGCAAATGCATTGAAATTAAAACAGTAATTAATCTACTTGCCATGGCTTCTTGAATTGGTTTCTATCCTCCTCTGTCAATTATTCTTGAGAACTTCACCGTCTGTAATTTACCAACTCAAACCATAATTCTTGTACACAAACTAAGATTATCAGACAATTTATAAACAGATCTTACACTGCAAAGACAATGAGAAAAACCAAAGAATCTGAACTCATTGTGGCTCTACCCTTGTTGGTGCAACCTTTTGGACTTCCAGATGAAAGGTGGAGAATAAATATTATATGCTGCAGTACTTTGCACTGGAACAATGTATTGATATGGAACTTTTAAGGAAATGAACGAACGACATTCTCCATGGGAGACGAAACAAAAAACCAAGAACATCTCACAGTTGTAAAGATCTTCGTGGTATAATGTTCCAGCCAATACCCACCATAGTCAAAAAGAAAGTTATTCTTATTCTCAGAAAAAATTCGAAGGGAACCTGGTAAAGCTTGTTCTTCATGCACCGTGGTCTCTTTCTCATTAAACAAAAAGTCAAAATCATGTCTATGCTTTCTCCACAGTTTAAGCTCTTCCAAACTTTTTAAATCATATTTGTTTATTTTTATTAAAGGGAATCAATTCTGTTTTGGTATGGGGAATCTTTTAGATTGGTGAGAAGTAATGTTTTACTTGAAGAGTCAATTCCTAATTATATAGGAGATTGATATGAGATTTGTTATGTAAAACTCATAATAATTTATTTTTCGATCACTTTCACATGGACGAATTTTTTAATCATCTTTTATTACTCGTGCTTACAATTTATAAATTATATTTTAAACAGTCCTACGCTTTTTAGCTGCATATAACTTCTCCAGAATTTTTACACACTTTTCATGGCCGCGCAATATATTTTTTCTTTATGTTGTATGCTAATATATATATTAATATATCCCTCAGACCAAAATAAGTTGTCCACAAACATACGTTTGACCATGTCATTTTAGAGCTAAACAAATGAGGGTTTAATGCAGAGCAAATCAGGATTATTCAGAGAAAAAGATTTTTATTTGTAATGAGCAAGTAGATGTAAATCATTCATATTGAATTTTAGTTTAAAAAAGTTATACTGAGTTGTAGTATAAGAAGGTGATTAAACATTTTAATCTTTTTAAAGAAATTATCATATTTAATCACTTCACACATACAAATATAATGACTGTATTTATAGAGGTTATATTTGAGATGTGTGGTGGTGAAGGTATTGATAAGAAAATAAAAGATGTTTGAGTTGTGAGGAATTCAATGCAATGGCACATTAGGATTTTCTACTGCGATGAAGACATTGTTAGAAAATTGATGGAAGTGTGTATGTGAAATCCATAAATTTATGAAAATAAATGTTTGGACAAAGAAATAACATCAAAAAAGAACTTCTTCTTTTTCAAAAAAGAATACAAACAGCATCAAAAATATTTGATATTGTAAGCATAAACCTTGAAGGGAATGTTCTTCCTTCAAAAGAAATTTTCTAAGAAGTACAGGACATATTTAGATTTCATTATAGAATGATTTATGTTACTATGTGTAAAGCATGTTTTATTAGCTCAAATTTTCTCTTATTTAAATATTGTGTAAATCAAAGGTGCCATATGCTTCAACATTTGAATATTTTACAAGAATATTTTTCTCTTTTAGACCTTAATGTGTATGATGTTAGTTTTTTAAAGTAGGTTGTTTATTCACATTTAATTGGGGAAAAAATTATATTTATTCATTTAAAATTTTAGCTCGATAAATTTGATGTAACAACTCCCATTTAAAATTAAATCTATGAAAATATTTACTTTTTTAACATTTTATAGAGTCAAGAATAATATGTATATATGGTATGTGTGTATTTGTTGATATTTTTTAAAGTTTGTTATCTATTTATAATATCATGTGTGATTTGTTTCCTATCATCATAAAGTGTGCCAGTATTCCATGTTTCTAATCTTATAATAAGAGCTCATATACATGGAGAACAATTTTTTTTTAATTATGAATACTAAGTCGTTTGATTATGCTTATATTATTAAATATTATTTCTATATAATATTGCATTATAATTTATTATTGTAAATACTTAATTTTAGTACAAATCTTCTTATTACAATGGTTTTAGCATTATTTTGTGTATATGGGTCATCGCATTGAACTAGATTTTATTGGTGCTCATTTCTTTTTATTTGTCTTCTTTGTGTAATCTCGCAATCTCTTTTTCTTTTTTTTGTCATTCCGTTGTATTCCTATTTTGATCATGAGCTTGTTTTCTCTCTCCTCTTTTTATTCATGTGTGTTTCTTACTATAGGATAGGAATAATGGTCCACTAATCCTATCATAAGTAGGATTGACATGCCCATCAATTCTATCCTCTATGTTTTTATGAGCTCTTATGCCCATGGCCACATCCTTTTGGTGTTTGGATCTATTTGTTGCTTGTTTACCTTTTCTTTTGTTATATTTTTCATGTCAATAGCTCTTAAATTCAAACCATGATATGTTTATATATACAAATCCTTTTTAGCATTGTAAACATCCTTCATCTCCCAAATCAGTTGGGAAGTACCCATATTTATCTTAAAGTATAAGTGAGTTTTTAGACAATTTTCCAATCCAAACTTGCTCATTTCAAATCTAAGCATACTCAACATTGATATATATTTGTTCAAGGACTTGCATCTTATACCAAAATTGACCTAGACGAGTAGAGCTAATTCTATCAAAGTTCTTCATTCACACTACATATGAACTATAATGGGTCTAATTCTAAAACACAAGATAAGTAGTTGCAACCCCACCTTGGTAGCTATTCGACTAAACTACTTCTTCCCTTTTCTTTTTCTCTAACTTCTTATGGAAACCTAGGTCAAATACATTGAAATATTAACTCAAATAGTTTTATCCACTAATTTGGCAAAGTGTAGGTATGACATATATTAGCACACATGCACATAGGAAATTAGAATATGAAAATCAACAAAAGACATGATCAACATAGAATGATAGGTATGGTGATCATACCAATTGACCAATAAATTACCCTAAGGCATTATTGATGTAGGCGGTGATCCCATCCTTACATGGTTAGAGGCCCATATTCTGTACAGAGGTAGATACATCGCTGGATAATCTAGATACACTCTCATAAATCTAGAAAACATCAAGTTCTGATGATTCCATCATTTTTTTATCTTTTCTAGTTTAATTGTAGATTTTAGTAGTTTCCATTTGCTTGTTTACATATTTTTAGCAACTATGAAAGATCTAAAAGTACTAATTTATGTTGTTGAATGGTATGTCTCCCTAGTGCATAAGTTTTGTCTCATTTCATTGATAAACACTTAAAACACTTGTATAATCTGTAGATTACTAAAATTTATACTTGTCAAAGGTAATTATTTTAATTTGGGTTACAGTCAAAGGCTTTAAAAAGGGTCACATTGGCATTGGTTTGATTTTAGATTATGACGGTGGACATAATCTAACTACTATAAGCAAAGGTCATGGTGAGGTTATACATTATTTGCACCCTATAATACATCAATAAAAAGAAATAAAATAAGGAAAAACAAATCCAATGTAGTCCGAATGCAGATAAATTGAAGGGAATACAATCCTTGAAAAAAATTGTGATACGTAAGTACACTTAAAATATGTTGTTGAGTTATGGACTATGTTGTTTTAATATATTGTCTACTTATTTGTTTAGTTATATGTACATTTATTTCTTTGAGAAAGAATGATGACATACAAGTAGAATGTAAATTTTTGCTTGTAAGTTTTATATCTTTAATATTCAAGTATTAAGGTATGCATATATCCAATGGGATAAGATCAATGAATTTTAATCTCTATTTAATTTTATCGAGATGTAAAAACTAGCTACATACATGTACACTATTGATGATGAAAATATATAAAAATACATTTATAGATGTAATGTATGTTTATATTTTTCCATGAAGAAACCCCTTGTTTAGACCCCTTAAAATAAATAGTGTTTCATATTTGTTTTATTTTATTATGCAACATGGGGGTACTTTCAAGTTTGCAAAAAATCCTAAAAAGAGACACACACACACGTGTATACACACACACGTGTGTGTGTGTGTGTGTGTGTGTGTGTGTGTGTGTGTGTGTGTGTGTGTGTGTGTGTGTGTATGATATATAAGTGTGTGATATATGTATATGTATATATATGTATATGCATACATCACACATATTATATATATATATATATATATATATATATATATATATATATATATATATATATATATATATATAAGATATTATCACATAAATATATACACATATGTATAGATATATAAGATATTATCACATAAATATATACACATATGTATAGATCCATATATTATTACACACACACACACATGTATATAATCACACACACACACACATATATATATATATATATATATTATATGTATATAATCACACACAGATACATATATATATATATATATATATATATATATATATATATATATATATATATATATATATATATATATATATATATATATATATATATATTATAAAAATATATTATATATATCATACATGTGTGTGTGTGTGTGTGTGTGTGTGTTATATAGTTATGTGTGTGTGTGTGTACATATAGATATATGTATCTATGTATATGTATATATGACATATATGTGTATACATATTCATACATATATACATAATATGTCTATATGTATATATAAACATATATATGTGTATACATATATATGTTAATATACATATATATCATATAGATATATATACACATATATAGATATATATGTATATATACAGATATAGATATATATGTGTGTCTATATATACATATAAATATATATGAACCTATATATAAACATATTTGTATATATAAATGTGTGTGTGTGTGTGTGTGTGTGTGTGTGTGTGTGTGTGTGTGTGTGTGTGTGTGAGCTATGTATGTATGTATAATATATTGGTGTAATATATCACACACACATATATTATATGTGTGTTTGATATATATATCACACCAATATAATACATATATGTGTGTGTATCACACATATATGTATATTTGTATATACATATATAAGTATGTATATATGTATATTACATATATATATATATATATATATATATATATGTTTGTATATACATATATAAGTCTGTATATATGTATATTATATGTGTATATTATATGTGTATATATATATTTATATATACATATATAAATATGTTTATATATATATATATATATATATATATATATATATATATATATATATATATATATATATATATATATATATATCACACATAATATACATATGTATATACTTATATATGTATATACAAATATACATATATATCATACATATGCATATGATATATACATGTGTGTGTGTGTGTGTCTGTGTGTGTGTGTGAGAGAGAGAGAGAGAGGACACATATATGTATGTGATACAAATATTATATATTTGTGTTTATGTATGTATGTGATACATATATTATATATGTGTTTGGTATATGTGTGTGTGTGTGTGTGTGTGTGTGAATGATATATATATCACATATATGTGTGTGATACATATATTATATGTGTGTATGACATATATGTATATATCATAATCAGATGATTTATCTTCTGATTCAGATTCAACTATATTTATATTTATTTTATTATCATCATTATCAGATGCTTCTCACAAAATATCTAATTCATATTGAAGATCATCTTCTTCTAATACTAGCACATATTCATCTTCATCAATTCCATAGCTATTCAGAAAATTTAATCTTTTTAGATTATTTTTTCCTATTAGGACATTTATTAGTATGGTAATCTCCTTGAAAAATAAAACACTTAACAGGTTTCATTTGATAACCATGTTTCTTTTTTCTAAATATCTTCCTTGGACCAAATTTTCTTTTTCTAAATTTATATCTAGGCTTCCAAGGCTTATTACAAGTGAACTCTTTTCCAAAAGAAAATCTACAAGAATGATATTTCTTCTTCCTTTTGTACTATTTGTATCTATGCACATCCATACAACAAAAATTATCATCTAGATAATTGCACTTCATAGTTTCTTCCTGTGCCTTTCTTTCTGCACATAGCTTTTCATTAACTACCTTAATGTTCTGGTTTATTCTTCCAAAGGACATGGTTGGAAGATTGTCACCCATAACAACTTTATACTTGGTATAAAAATATTTAGAAAATAATTTTATATACCTAATCTTTTATGTTGGATTAAAGATCTCTCCAAAATTATAGAATAAGTTTTCCATGTAGCACATATATTCATCAAGCCTAGTCACACACAAGTGAGCTTTAAGAAACTTGGCTTTGTTTGCCTCTTTGTCATTATCAAGTGTCCCAACATTTTGAGACTAAAGCATTGTAAAGTGTAGAGATTAGTTTTGGATGAGTGTAAATGCTTTTATGAAACATTGTAAAACTAGCATCCCACCATTCCTTGATATTTTCTATGAACCCATTTGTAATTTGTTGGCTATTACTGAAAGGATCTTTTTTAAGACCATGAATCTACACACTAGCCCAAGCTAGCATTGCATGAATCATTTCTTTCCTTTTTTTTGGTCGTTCACAATTGAATTTTTAAAAGAAAGGTTGAATATTTAAAGTCCTTATTTGAGAGTCTAATGGAGGTTTTGATGTAGAAGATTCTCCAATCTCAAATTAACTTTTTGTTTTAGCAGGCTCTATCTTAGCCATGCCTACTTAAAAGAACTTATCAAGATATTTTTTTGGATCAAGAAGACTCTTTGATTTAGACTTTGTAAATGATTCTCTTTGTAATTTTAGAACATTTTTGTAGGAATAGATATTCTGACTATAATCAATATTTTTTGGAAAAATTATTTCTGGTTGTGGCTGAGAAGATTGGCCTTTATCCTTTATTGAATTTAGTATCTTAGGAATAGCAAATAAGCTAGAACTATGATTTACTACTTTTCTTTTTATACTATCAGAAGCTAAAGATAATTGTCTGATTTCCTGGTATGCTTCTTCCTATTTTGTCTCAAGAGTAGACATTTGATTTTTTAAATTTGTTTCAAGAGAAACTGCACTAGACTGAAGTTGATCTTGATTTTGACTGATAACTTTTTCCTCAGTAATCAAATTATCTATCTTTACTTCAGTAGATTGTTGTTGTAGTCTAATGCCACTAGACTCACTATCTATTTCTTGAACAAGCTGACTATGTTGAGTAGAAACATTATCATTCAAAACATTGATTACTCTAGTAAATTCTCCTTTTTGATATAACTCAATACTTTTTAACATCTTAGAAACCTAGTCAAGACTCTATTTTATTTTTGAGACTTTATTATTCAATCATTTGATTGAAATATTATTCTAGTTCATTAACTTGACTTCAACAGACTAACCAAGACTTTTGTCAGATGTTCTAAGATAATACATTTGTGCTCTAAATTTTCCATCAAGTGAATATTGATTGAAATCAGTAAATTTTGGGAATTTTTTTTCTGTGTATGATTCATCTCCTAAAGGAGTTTTCCATACATGACCTTCTTCATCTTCCTTTTTAGTCTTTTTTCCAGAAGTTCCTTCCATATTGATTCTTTTGGCTTCAGCAAGTAACTTCTTATTTCTCTCAAGTAGTTCTTGAATGGTTAAATCTCTTTTAACCATGTGCATACTAGACTGATTTGGATGACTTATAATTTTTTGACAATCAATACAGAAGTATGAATCTATTTGGGGATCATGGATTTTTTTGAGATATAGACAATGATGATTGATTGAAGGCAAGAATTGCTACAATTGTATGCTCTGCATATGATCTTTCAAGTCATTGTGAGAGTCAAATCTAATGATAAATTTGTTTGACAAATATTTTATAGATGTAGCAAAACATAAGGATTTTTTTGGCTTTTGGACAAAGTCTGTGTCTACTATCCACTTTCTTGGAAACTTAAGATCTAACCAAGAAATTGATCAGTAGGAATTATCTGACTATTTTTTGTTTCTCTACACACCACACTTTTTCCTTGCGTGGGAGTATGCTTGAAAATAGGATGAAGAGTATTGGTTAAGAGATACATGACTTGGTATTTAATAGCAAGAGGACAAGATCTAGGGATCATATCTAATCTATGAGTTTGGAGAAAAAGCTTTAGGACTTTATTTAGATTTTCTTCTTGATGGATAGCCACTAGATAATTTGGATAAATAGTTGTAAATATTAGACTATCATGAAGCCCAATTTGGATAGCATTCTATAAACAAGCACTAAAGGTGGAATATCTATTATCTAGTAAACATCTTAAAATACTGTCATTCACACCTCATCTAAATAAAGGGAAAACACCAATAGAAATGACACCAATATGTAAAAATTTATATTTAAACAAAGACTTTAATTAATGAATAGTTTTATCATCAACTATTTGTAGGTGATACTTATAATCATCATTTTGTTTAACTTGGATAACATTTTCAAAAAAAAAATATGGAAGTTTTAGCAATAAGATGAAAAGGAGAAAGCTTGTCGTAACCATCTGTAGGCTTAAGAGTTGGAAGTTTCCATTCAAGGCTAAGATTTTTTTCATCAAATTTTGTAGTTACTTTATTTACAAAAAAGAATGAACTAGTAGATATATCAGAAAGAGTACAGACATCATATATACCTATAGTATCTTAAGTTATCTAGTTAGATACATCCATAGTCTTCATATCATTGGTAATATATAAATCCACTATCACGCCTTCCTCACAGATTTACAAGATCATTCCCTTTTCTATTGTCTGAAGAGGATATGGAAACAAAAGACCAAAATAACAATAGGATAGATACAGATAGCAAGAGATGAAAGTATAATTTTATTGATATATTGAAGAGATATTACAGAAGCAACGTGCTTTAATAAAACCAAGATATAACTCATAATAAATGGCTCATGGCTCTGATATCATTAAAGTGTAGGATCATTGTATTACTTAAGACACAGAGAGTTTAGAAAGCTTTCAGAACAAACTAAATAAATAATAGACTTAGGAAAAGTTTATGTTTCATAGGTTCCCATAGAAGGGCAAACGAAGAGCATACGCTTATTCTTGACTTGTTAAGACATAACTCTAGACTTGACTCTAGAATCAACTCCAGGAATTCAATGTTTGTGACTCGAAGAAATCCCCATATTTATAGAATGAAATGAGAAGATCGACAGTTGACATAAAGATGTTGAATCAACAGACACAAGACAAGATGCCAAAAGTAGGTGGGTTATGGGTCCACTACGCACAACCTAACAAGAAAAGACAAATAAGGAATTTATCAACACAATCAACAAAATACCACCTTTTATAAGTGGTGAGGTCCATAAGACTAAAGGAGGGTAAATGTGCCCACATTCATGGCTACAGATAGACCCCATAACTAGTCATTAGATTAAATCAGTCATCATCATTGAATTTATATTCTCCTTGGGAAGAATAGTGGTTGTCATCATCAGAATCAAAGTTGATGTGATCCATGTATAACACTAAAGGAATCCTTAACATCCAACCACCAGGTGTAGGAAGAAATATAGCCTGATGACTTATTGTAAACCATTTCCAAAGAGTGGCTAACGGTTGAGCAGGAGCTAAGCCAGCATGTAGATTAGCTTGGAAATTTTGAACTGAGAATATTTCAAACTTAACCTTAAAAGGTATCCTTAATTCAATAAATATATTTCATACTTTATCAAGAGGGATATGGATAGCAGGATCATCAAAAGCTTTCATAGGCATAACATAATCCAAAAATTCAAATAAATAATCTAGAATTTCAGCAAATGACTAAAAAATTTTAGTAGTAGGGTTAAAGCTTGGCCAGAAAGTAGACCATTGAATTAGAAATTCAAAACCATACCTATAAATGAAATTCTTGAAGGGATTATTTGTGCCAATAATCCTTGGATTATTAGCTTCATGGTATAAAATTATAGTAGAACACCATCTTTTACCATCAAGCTCTTGAAACTATGATGTCTATGCCAAATGAGTGTTATTAAGTTCAACAGAGGCTTCATGAGATTTTTTGGTGAAAGAATTCATATCATGTGTTAACTGATTTGCAGCAGATGGAGTGGATCTCCATATATGCTAATGGAACTCTTCATGTACTTCTATAATTGTTACTACTATGACTAATTTTTCTAAATTATTTGAATTGAATTCTATGGATATAAAATCAGCAAGACTATTTTATTCCCTGGAATATGCTCAATTGAGAAATCAAATTCTAATAGAAAAGTTTCCCACTTGGTTAACCTACTCACATATCCTTTCTTCAAATTATCAGTAGAATGAAGAATACTCATAAAGTTATTTAAATTATATCTAACAAAAAAATTCTTTGATCTAACAAAAAATATGAAAGATTGAATAGCTTTAATAACAGAAAGAATTTCTTTATGAGTAGAGTGATCATTTTTTTGAGCCTGTTTAAAATTTCTAAAAGAAAATATGTGGGGCTTCTTTGAGCCATCTGATAATCTTTTTTTAAGAATATCACCCCAATATTAATCTAAGGCATCTGTCTCAAGGATCTTTAGACCATTATCAGGTAGAACTAGAGGTGGTAAATTCTGACAATTCTGCTTTATCCTTTGAATAGATTTAGTCATCTCATCAGACCATGCTAGAGGATTCTTTGATAACCTTTTATTTAAAAGAATTTTATCCTATGTAATGTTATAATAATATCTGATTACATAGTTTACACAGCTAAAAAATCTCTATAACAATTTTTTATCTTTTATCTCATTAGGAAAAAAAATTATATTCTTTAAAACATGTTCTTGTACTGCAACTTCCCCTAGTTTTATAGTAACCTATAGAAACTCAATTTCATCTTTAAAAACTAATATTTTCTTCTCAGATAGAACCAAACCATTTTCATACACAATTTGATAGAATTGATCCAGATGATTGAGATGTTCTTTAGGTAATCTTTAAAAAACTAATATATCATCTATAAATATAATGATAAAATTAGAGTATGCTAAAAAAAAATTATTCATCATTTCTTGAAATATACTAGGAACAGTTTTCAGACCAAAAGGTAAAACATTCCATTTGTATTGGCCAAAAGGAGTAAGAAATATAGTTTTGTACCTATCTTGTTATACCACTTGTATCTACTAGAATCCTGATTCTAGATCAAATTTACTATAAACTTTATTTAAATTTATTCTTTACAAGATTTCATCTTTTGAAAGAATAGAATGTTAAACAGGTAAAACATATTTATTAATAGAAAGATAATTTATAACTAGTCTCTTCTTACCCCTTATCTACTCTGACCTTTTATTTACATAAAATGCTTCACATGCCCAAGGGCTATTGGAATCCCTTATCAGACCGTGTTCTTTCAACTATTTTGTTTCCTAAAAACATTCTTCCCTAAGTGAAGGAGACATTCCTGAATGATGTGCCTTAAACTTAGGTTTTATTTCTTTTCCATCTGTCTTTTATCATCTTCAATTCAATTCTACATTCATTTAGTTTTCTATTTCTAAATGCTAAAAGATTTTTAGAACAACAATCCTTTCTAAGCTTTTCAATTATTAGAACAATACTAGCATGACAAAGATTTATCTTTTGTTGTATCCATCTGGTGTCAACTGATTTCTTTGGCTTTTATTTCAATAGAATTCTACATTCATATCTCGATTTCTTATATAAAGAATATTTTTGTGCAAGAATTATCTCATGTGGCTAAATTGTGATAAGATAGAAAGTTATCAAAGTATCTAAACCAATCATCATATCATACATTGGCATTTCATACTGGACTATCTTGAAATGATAAATAGAGTCACCAAGCACAACAAATATGGCTACAGACAATTCTAAAACCATAGTTTTTGTATTAAAAGTTAGGCGATGAAAATTATCTTTTCACATATCAGCAAGAATAGAGTGATATCTAGCAAGTAAAATATCAGCACCAGTATCAAGCAAGACATCCAAACTACATGGTTTAAAACCATCCTATTTAATTTGAATTTCAAAAAATGAATTATTAGTATTATATACTGATATCTGATAGATATTTGAATTATTATGAGAGGTATCCCCCCCTTCAAAATAAGATTCAATCTCATTATTAACTTAGAGTAGCTCTTCTTCAAAGAGGTGTTCTTATTCATTAGTAAGAGCTTCTTCCTTCAAGAGATCTTGTAATTCAATCTAAGCTTTAGCAAGAAAGAGTTGAATCTAAAAGATACGCTTCTTTCACCAAGTAGCTCTATCATAAGTGTCAGGTTGATAGGTAGCTTCAACTAGAGATGCTTTCTAGTTTTTAGACTAAAATTATTTGGATAAAATATCTTTTTACCTTTTTGTTGAGTTAAATGAAGAAAGTATTTTTGCTCAGCAGTTACAATTTGTTGTTGCATAAACATTATTTCAAAGATCATGTAGGCTAGAGTTTTGTCATATCTTTCTTTAAGGAAAGATATATGTTGAGATAAACTTAAGGCGTCTAGAAAAAGAGCAAAAATCATATGAATCTAAAATCCTATATCAAAATTATAATCAGATGATTTATCTTCTAATTTAGATTTGCTAAATTTATATTTATTTGATTATCATCACTATCAGATGATTTCAACAAAATATCTGATTCATATTGAAGCTCATATTCTTTTGATACTGGCACATATTCATCTTCATCAATTCCATAGCTATTCAAAAAAAAAAAAAAATTGGATTCTTTTCTCCTATTTTTATAGTGATCTCCTTAAAAAATGAAACACTTAATAGGCTTCTTTTGATAACCATGTTTCTTTTTTTTTTAATATCTTTCTTGGACTAAATTTTTTTTTTCTAAATTTATATCTAGGCTTTCAAGGCTTATTATAAGTGAACTCTTTTCCAAAAGAACATCTACAAGAATGAGATTTCTTCTTCCTTTTGTATTGTTTGTATCTATGCACATTCATACAACCAAAATTATCATCTAGAGAATTGTAAAATTTTGCACCTATATGTTTATGAAACTTCATAGTTTCTTTTTGTGTTTCTTTCTACACATAACTTTTCATTAACTGCCTTAATGTTCCGGTTTATTTTTTCAAAGGACATGATTGAAAGATTGTCACCCATAGTAGCTTTATACTTGGTATCAAAATATTCAGAAAATGATTCTATATACCTAATCTTGTATGTTGGATTAAAGATCTCTCCAAAATTATAGAATAAGTTTTCCATGTAGCACATATTTTCATCAAGCCTAGTCATATCACACAACTATGCTTTAATAAACTTGGCTTTATTTACATGTTTGTCATTATCAAGTGTCCCAACAAATTATGAGATTAAAGCAATATAAAGTACAGAGATTGGTTCCGGATGAATGTAAATGCTTTCATGAAACATTGTACTACTATCATCCCACCATTCCTTAATGTTTCCTATGAACCCATTTGTAATTTGTTGGCTAACACTGAAAGGATCTTTTTTAAGACCATGAATCTATACACTGGCCCAAGTTAGCATTGCATGAATCATTTCTTTTCTTTTTTTTTGATGGTTTATAATTGAATATCTAGAAGAAAGGTTGAAGATTTAAAGCCTTTATTTGAGAGTCTAATGGAGGTTTAGACGTAGAATATTCTCCAATCTCAAAGTAACTTTCTGTTTTAGCAGGCTCTATCTTAGCCATGGCTACTTGGAAGATCTTATCAAGATATTTGTCTAGATCAAGTAGACTCTTTGATTTAGACTTTGTAAATGATTCTCTTTGTAATTTTAGAACATTTTGTCAGGAATGGACATTCTGACTATAATCAATTTTTGAAACAACTATTTTTGGTTGTGGCCGAGAAGATTGGCCTTTATCCTTTATTGAATTTAGAATATCATGAATAGTAGATAAGCTAGAACTATGATTTACTACTTCTCTAGCTATATTATCATAAGTTGAAGATAGCTATCTAATTTCCTAGTAAGCTTCTTCATGTTTTGTCTCAAGAGTAGACATTTGATTTTTTAAATCTATTTCAAGAGAAACTACACTACACTAAAGTTGATCTTGATTTTGACTAATAACCTTTCCCTTAGTAATCAAATTTTCTATCTTTGTTTGAGCATATTACTATTGTATTTTAATGCTACTAGACTCATTATCTATTTTTTGAACAAGCTGACTATGTTGAGTAGAAACATTATCATTCAAAACATTGATTGCTTTAGCAAGTTCTCTTATCTGATATAACTCAATACTTTTCAACATCTTAGAACCCTAGTCAAGACTCTGTTGTATTTTTGAGACTTTATTATTCAAGCATTTGGTTGTAAGATTATTCTAGTTCATTAACTAAACTTTGGCAAACTAATCAAGACTTTTGTCAGATGTTCTAAGATAATACATTTGTGCTCTAAATTTTCCATCAGGGGAATATTGATTAAAATCAATAGACTTTGGAAATCTTTTTTCTATGTAGGATTCGTCTCCTAAAAGAGCTTTCCATATATGACCTTCTTCATCTTCCTTTTTAGTCTTTTTTCCAGAAGTTCCTTCCATATTGATTCTTTTGGCTTCAACAAGTAACTTCTTATTTTTCTCAAGTAGTTCTTGAATGGCTAAATCTTTTTTAACCATGTGAATATTAGACTGATTTGGATGACTTATAATTTTTTAACAGTTAACACAATAGTATGAATCTATTTGGGGATCATAGATTTTCTTTAGATGCAAACAATGAGAATTAATTGAAGGCAAGGGTTGTTGCAATTGTATGCTCTACATATGATCTTTCAAGTCATTGTGAGAATCAAATCTAATGATAGATTTTTTTGGCAAATATTTTATAGATGTAGTAAAAGATAAGGATTTTCTGGGCTTTTGGACAAAGTTTATGTCTACTATCCACTTTCTAGGAAACTTAAGATTTGACCAAGAAATTGATTTAGCAAGAATTATTTGACTATTTTCTATGTCATATATATATATATATATATATATATATATATATATATATATATATATATATATATATATATATATATATATATATATCTCACACACACACATATCACACATATATATGTAAATATCTCAAACACATGTGTATCTTACATATGGCAGTATATGGGACACATAATATATACATATATAATATTCACATGCATATGTGTGTCGCATATTGTATGATATATATGACACATACATGTGTGTGATTCTCTCTCTCTCTCTCTCTCTCTCTCTCTCTCTCTCTCTCTCTCTCTCTCTCTCTCTCTCTCTCTCTCTCTCTCTCTCTCACACACACACACACACACACACACATGTGTGTTTATCATATATATATATATATATATCACACGTATATTTATGTGATATATGTGTGTGTGTGTGTCATATATATCACATGTATATGTATGTGATATATATATATATATATATATATATATATATATATATATATATATATATATATATATATATATATATATATATATAAGTGCAGGTAATTGGGGGGTCAAAAGGGCATCTTAAGTAGACATGTTTTTCCTGCAAAAATAAAACC
Organism: Torreya grandis; assembly: GCA_037957365.1. Lineage (NCBI taxonomy): Eukaryota > Viridiplantae > Streptophyta > Pinopsida > Cupressales > Taxaceae > Torreya > Torreya grandis. The sequence goes on along the minus strand of JARHVA010003814.1, from coordinate 539,688 downwards.
TCGATTTGTACCAATTATTTGAGATATCTACACTCACAATTTGAAGATGTCATAGGAAGATGAATTGTAGCATTTTAATTATAGTTTCTAAACTAATAATTCTTTTAGAAATGGTTAAGTATAAGTAGGTCAAACATCAAAAATTCAAAGAGGTGATATTATGTTTTATAAAAATCATGCTAGATAGTTGATAGTGTACCCCACCATTTTTTGAACATCATTTGCTTTTTATTTATACCACTTTTTAGAAAGATATGTAAGATCATCTACTTTGCAACCTATAGTTTTAAAAAATAAATTAATGAATAATTTTTTTACTAATTTTACAAGTCAATATACCCTGAAATATGATCAAAAATGTATAGTTGACCATGCACCCCCTAACTACCTCAAAAAATATCAAAAAATAGATTTTTCTTTTTTTAATGTGTATAGAAGTAGGTATAGTTTTCAACCATATGCATTTTTTTGGTTTGGATCAATGAATCAAAAAATACATAAATAAATATCAACATGAATAATCATGGCATATAACGCTATAAAAGACATACTTAGTCAATATATATAAATAACAATCTTAAAGCAATAAAAATATTTAAACACACACACACATATAAGATACTTAGTCGATGTTGTAGTACTGGTTTTAAGGAAAAAAATGATAAAATGGATAGTGTCTAGTATGGGCAAAGTTGTATTTTTTATTGTTGGTAGAAAACATGCATTCGGTTATGTGTGTTTTAGGTCCATCCCTGAGGCTCAAGAATCCAAGATATTCTTGATCCTTAAGGCATGGGCTTGAAAATTCAAGCTAAAAAATTGCATACATGGAATTAACGCATACATGGAACTATGCATATGCATAATTGTCATGCATGTAAAACTTTCACCTATGTAAAATATTGTACATAGATTCTATGTATGTATTTCACTATCTTATGGTATGGCCTTATAATGTTAAATAGTTATTAACATTAAAGTTTTATATATCTAAAAAATGTAAACAAGTAATTGATAATTTAATCTTGATGTCATTGGCTTGGTTAAATAGATTTGTGATTACAAAATGTGACTTTCGGCATAATTAGCCTAACGTCATCACAAATTTATCAAATCAATAAATCGGGCCAATAATTAATGTGATTTGTACTAAATTGTACCCTATAAACATAATTATTATTGTAAAGGATGTTAAGTGGGGTTAAATAGATTGGTTTAATGTTTGGGGAACTTAAAATTTAGGGCTTAGGGCTTAAGGTATATAGGGTTAAATTTTTAGGGTATAAGTTCCAATCATTGATGCAATAGGTCATAAATTGAATGTTTTTTATTGGGGATAAAATAATTTGTTTAGAGTTAAGAGTTTACAATTTACGATTTAAGGTTTTGGGCTTAGATTTTGGGGATTGGGGCATAGGGTTTATGTTTTAGAGTATATAAGGTCTAATCACAAAGGAAATTGAGGCCAAATTTATCTTTTTGAACCTATTTGTGACTACAAAATTATTTTGGGCTTAGTTGGCCCTTACATCACCACAGATTGAGTGAATTAGTCAATTGGGGCAATGAGTGATGTGATTTGGGCCAAATTAAGCCCTATGAACCTAATTGAACATTACTATAAAAGATGTTAATTATGGCTAAATAATTTGGTTCAGGTTTTATGGATTATATTTTTAGGTATATACAATATAGGGTTTAGGGTTTAGAGTCCAATTGTGAAGATAAGTGAGGATAATTTGAATTGATAGAACCTAAATCTGTGACCACAATGTGTTTTTGGGCATAGGGTTTATGTTTTAGGATGCATTAAGTCTAATCACAAAGGTATTTGGGACCACTTTGAGCTCCTTGAACCTATTTATGACTACATAATGTGATTTTATGATCAATTGGCATCTAGGTCACCACATATTGAGCAAACTAGTCAATTGGGGTAATGAATGATGTGATTTGGGTCAAATTGTGCCTTGTGAACCTAATTAGTATTGTACATGATGTTAATTGGGGATAAATCATTTGGTTTTCATGGTTTATGATTTGGGGCTTATGGTTTGAGGTATATACAACATAGGCTTTAGGGTTTAGGGTCTAATAGTGAAGGCAATTGAGGATAATTTGAACTAATTAAACCTATTTTTAACCAAAATGTGTTTTTGGGCATATAGATTATGTTTTATGGTGAATAATGTCTAATCACAAAGGTAATTGGGGCCAATTTAATCTCCTTAAACCTATTTTTGATTACAAAATGTGATTTTGGGCTCAATTGGCCCCCAAGTCACCACAGATTGAGTAAATTAGTCAACTGGAGCAATGAGTGATGCGATTTGGTCCAAATTTAGCCTTATGAACCTAATTAATATTTTAAAGAATGTTAATTTCATAGATAAATCATTTGGTTTAGGGTTTACAATTTAGGGTTTTGGGTTTAAGGATTAGAGTTTTAGGTATATGCGATATAAGGTTTGGGGTTTAGAGTCTAATCGTAAAGGTAATTGAGGATAATTTGAGTTGATTAAACCTATTTGGGACCACAATGTGTTTTTTTGCATAGGTTTTATGTTTTAGGGTGCATAAGGTCTAATCACAAAGGAATTTGGGGCCAATATGACCTCTTTGAACCTATTTGTGACTATAGAATATGATTTTAGGTTTAATAGGACTCCAAGTCACCACAAATTGAGTCAATTATGACAATGAGTGATGTGATTTGGGCCAAATTAATCCTTGTGAACATAATTATTACTATAAAGAATGTTAATTGGGGCTAAATTATTTGGTTTAGGGTTTTAAGAGTTTATGATTATGGTTTAGGGTTTTTATGTCTTAGGGTTTATGGATTAAGGTTTAAGGTGTACATCTAGGTAAAAGGTATAGGATTTAGGGATTAGGATTTAAAGTGATTGAACCTATTTTTGAGTACACAATATGTTTTTGGTGGTATAAGGTCTAATCACAAAGGTAATAGAGGATAATTTGAGTTACTTGAACCTATTTATCAGCATGCAATGTGTATTTGGGTTTGATTATCCCCCATGTCATCACATAATGAGTGAATTAGTCAATTAGGGTAATTAATGGTGTGATTTGGGCCAAATATAACCCTTTTAACCAAACTCTTATTCTAAATGATGTTAATTGGGGCTCAAATTATTGGCTTAGAGCTTGAAGAGTTTCTCATTTATGGTTTAGGGTCTTTAAGGCTTAGGAGTTTGGGTTATCTTTTAAGGTATATGGTTTTTGATATAAATTACATAGGGTTTAGGGTTTATGGCTTAGGATATAAAATTTAGGGTATAAGGTTTAGGGTTAGGTTTTATAGTTTAGGGTTTGAGGTATAGGGTTTAGGGTTTACAATTATGAGTCTAAATGATTGTAATTAGCCTGCTCAAATGATTGGTTCAAGGTTTTAAGAGCTTATGATCAATATAACTTAGGGTTTATATGGCTTAGTATTTAGGGATTAGGGTTTAGGGTATAGGGTATAGGGTATATGGCTTAGGGTATAGGGTTTATGACCTAAGGTTTAGGGTATAAGGTATTAGGTATAGGGCTTAGGGCTTCTAGGGTATAGTGTTTAATTTTTATGGTGTATTTTACATTCACTAAATACCATGTATGTGATATTATAATGTATGTGGTTATTTTATTCATAATAAAAAAACACCAACAATCATTTTTTTTTACTTTGAGAGTATTGTCCCCTATTCTATTACATTCTGTACACTACAGGTTTGGTTATAATTGATTAGAATGTTGTCCACACCCTCAAAAGTATAAGTAATTATCTACTCACATGGTTGACTAAAGAGTACATAAGACTATTCTTAATTATTTTTGAATGATTAGACTATTGTCTCCACTTGGTATTTCACATCAAGCAAGTCTATTTTGGAATAATTGAATTGTTGTCCCCACCCTCAAAAGTTGAAAACTTTATGCAATCATAGGTGACATCTTTTGTAGTAGTAGTAAGAATAATTCAAAGTTTGGTGAGAGAAAAAAAAAGGAAGTGAATGAAAAAACTTTTTGCAAGTAAGTCTACTATCCCTAATAAATTGGTTGTCATAAATAATGTTGAAATGAACAATGATACTATACTAAATTGTGAAACTCTAATAGTCATTTTTGATAGTATACCCAATTATAATGTGAGTCCACATTCAAATTTTAATATTTTTTATTTTTATGATGATGATAGTATGCATGATTATGTGAATTGCATAGCAACATGCATTGGAGAAACTACTAGTGATGAAACTAATATGGAAACAGCTATTGGATAAATTTAGAATGAAGAAAATAATATGGGAACATTGTTGAATGAAGAAACTACCAATGAAGAAAATAATATGGAAACACCAAAACAATCAAATATACCATTAATAACACCTCCTATGATTTATAGAAGAAAACCAATGTATTTAATTGGAATTGATGAATCCATTTTGAAACCAATGCCCTAAAAAATGTCTGAGCATCATATGAGAAGAAAATTTGGAAGAATTTGGGAGTGGCACTTTTAATATTTAAATGAAACTCGAAGATTCCAATTATTTGTTACATTGATGAAAGTACTTAAGATGAGACCTATAATGAACACCATAGGACTAAGAACATCTAATATTGATGGTGTAAACAAGGTAATTGTTTCAATTTTTCATAATGCATACCATCAAGTGGGTGTGAAGAAATGCACCAGAATGGTAACGTTGTCCAACATGTTATTATAACTTATTTGGTAAGTAGTAAAACAAAGAATAAATGATTGATTAGAAAAACAAGCCAAGCTTTGCACGTAAATAATGAAAGTAATTAGGATACATAAAAGACTTGATGTTGATGATAGCAATCACTTGTGGGTGTTCTTTAGTAGACTACCATAGAAAGATAAGGCTATAGCCAATGTCCTCAAAGATTTAATTGTAAAATTTTGGAAAGATAACACAAGGGTATTGCCTAACTATTAGATATATAGTGAAAAGAAGAGTTGGTTCTCATAATAGTGAACCATTATTGGGTGTGAAGCTAATATTCATAGTCACTATTCATAATCACTATTCATGGACATTATTCATTGTCATGATTCATAATTACTATGCATGGTGACATGGCATGCAAGTGACATGTCATGTGGATGACATGCCATGTGGTATGCAGGTAATGCATGGTGATGTGACATGTGGTATGTAGGTGTGGCATGGTGGTGTGGTATGTAGGTGATGTAGATGATGTGGTATGTTGGTTATGTGTCATGCAGGTGATGTGGTACGAAGGTGATATAGTGTAGGCCCATGGAGGGTCCAAGTATGATCAAGATGATGTAATGGGGAGTGGGGCATAATAATCCACTAAGGGACATGGTTCTGTCCTTAATAATCACATGTGGTTTGTCATGTATTGAAAATGATAAAGGGTTGGTAGTGGGGCACATTTCTTGACGTTTCTTTAGTTTTCATGTGTTGAGATAGTCTAAAGGTGATTGTAACACCTTTTAGACTTGTGTGATCACATGGAAGAAGAAGATAGGAAGATCATTGTTGGTGATTGACCTCTCATGTGTGAGTGGGGTACCATATTTGGAGTCACATGGAGTGGCTTGATATCTTGTCTAATGTAAAGCATCCACTTTGTTGACCCTTGGAGATGAAGATAAGAAGAACACTATGAAGTGTTTAGACTCACTTGTGGAAGCGAGGCATAGGTTTTGGATCCACTTGGAAGTGGAATAGTTCTTATCTAAAAGAGGATCTTCTTTTATGACTTTTATCACATGATTACAACTACCACTAAAATCTATATACGCCCACTCATGTGTGGTGCATTTTTTGGGACACTATGCATTCTCTCTCTCTCTCTTATTTCTCTCTTTGTAAATGTTATTAATAGCATACTTTCTCCTTTGTTTTGTAATACATTTTTTTATCCTTGGATGGATTCCCTTTGAGGGTCCATGTAATCCTTAGGCTTGCATGTTAGGATGTTAGAGCTTGTAATGCTTGGGATCTTAGCTCACCTAGATGTTTGGGTTGTAAGCATCATTCTTGTTTTATTTTAAGCATGGATATCTTTGAGGTTAGAGGTTATATCCTCTAAGGCTATGTTAGCTTGGCTCACCTGGTTGGAGACTTGGAGCTTAGAGGCTTGTTACCTCAGCTCATGTAGATGGAGGTTGATGCTTGGAGCTCACCTTGGATGCTATGGTTGTTAACATTGTGTAAGAGTTGCATGTTGAAGCAAAGGATTTATTGAGAGGAGATGTTATAAGAGAGGATTTTTTTATGTAATATGAAGTTTTGTAGTTGTCATTTCCCTATGGTTTTTCCATTGCTAGTTTTGTAAGGGTTTTCATGTATATTTTGTGTAATGTGTTCTCTCATGTGTATTATTTTTATAGTTTGTTTTAATTTCCACATTTATTTCTTACACATGTTTAGGATTATGTTTTGGTTCCTAAAAAGAGGTATCATATATATTATTTAGTTGTTGGTACATAAGCCATGGATGTTGTGTTGATCCTAACAAGTGGTATCAGATCCATGGTTGTTGGCTAGTTTGTGAAATTGGGGCTACAGGTGGAGAGACCAAGATATAAAACAAAAAAACAAAAAACAAAATTTATGGCTGGTATTTCTCTTTATGGGAGATTCAAATGGAGGATGGAGGACAAGTTGAACAAGCTTTACTAGATAGATCAACACCAACACAGTGTTCTTGATGAAGAAGTAATTGTACAACTTATGGTAGAGCAAGTTGGTATCAATTGGTGTAGATGGAGATTGATTATAAGGAATGTACCTTGTTTGTTTTTTTTTTACTGGTGAAGGGGTATAAATTATGGTATCTTACTAACCACATGATTGTTAGTTGAGATGTTTTTTTTTTTTTGAAATCCATGCAAAGGAGGAGGTACAATGTAACCTAAAATTATACATGTTGAACTAGTTTAGGATGATAGAGAAGATAAAGTGAGACCTGAGGTTCCCAAAAGGAGAGGTAGGTGTTGAACCAATCCAAAAATTAGAGATGCATTTAGTGAAGTGCTTGGTGGATAAAGAGTAGTACAAGCAAGTAGCTAGGAGGGTTGTGGTGTAGCTGATGTGAGTAGCTAGGTAGACTGATGCATGAAGTAAATCTACATATGAATTGGTTTGAAATGTGGTATAGTAGAATTTAATTCACCTATGGGATCAAAAACTTAGTAGGTGCATTGATGCATTGAGTAGTACAATGACTTCCCTATAACTATTGACAGGTGCCATGTTGAGCATGGTGGGTAGCAATTTGTTATGTGTAAAAGTCAAGTGTTAATTTTTATGGGTTCTTATCTCTCTTATTGTAAACTACTATCAAAGTGAGATGTGCACTTATTATTATTATATATTGAAGTAGTGAGTTTCCTACATGGTGATTTCATGATGATATGGAGTAGCTAGATGGCTATGTAGATGAGGACAAGAGTTGTTGGTTTGTAGTTTGAAGACTATGTAGGCTAAAATAGATGTGTAGATGAAGTATAATTGTACCTTCATGGAGATCCAAGGTTTTAGTAGATGTCTCAGCTATGGATTGATGTCATGTTGGTTGTAGGCATGAACATGATCAATATCAATGGTGTGATGGCTTGGGTGACTAGGATGAGATGAATGAGAAAATAAAGGATAAAGATGCATAGGACATGAAATCAAAGAGGAAATTATCCCTCTTCTTGTAGTATTTAATTTTTCTTCTAGACTTTCCTATAATAGAGGAGGGGAAGACATGGTTATCATTTATATTGTATTCATTGGGAGTAGAAAGCCTCATGTATGCCATGGTGTACACTATATCAGATACTTCCACATAGTGGGATTAGTGAGAGTTTTATGGAAAAATCCTTGGATTAAGGATGGGTCTATGGTGAAGTGGGATTAACTTTGGTTGTTGAAAATCTACTATGAAATATTAGATGTTGATAAACTTGGTGAGGGTAGAGAATTTTTATTATTAAAAAAAACTTCAATTGGGTTTGTTGTATGCACAGTAATGGGTATGGATGGTAGTTGATGGCAAAATATGCAAGTGTGGTAAATCCTATATATATTAAAATCAAATGGGATATTTTTGGGTGTGAATCCAATATTCATATTCACTATTCACAAACATTATTCATATTCACTATTCACAGACACTATTCATTGTCACTATTCTTGGTGACATGGCATGCAAGTGATATAACATGCATATGATGTGGCATGTGGTATGTATGTTTTACATGGTGGTGTGGTCTACAAGTGATGAAAATTATGCAGCATGTTGCTGATGTGACATACAAGTGATGTGGCAAGAAGGTGCTGTTGTATAGGCCCATAGAGGATCCCAAGTATGATCAAGATGATGTGATGGGGAGTGAGGAGTAACACTCCACTAAGAGACATGGTTTTGTCCTTCGTAATCACATGTGGTTTGTCATGTGATTAAAATGGTCAAAGGTTGGTACTTGGGCACATTTCTTGATGTGTCCTTGATTCCCATGTGTGGAGATAGTCCAAAGGTGATTGCAACACCTTTTGGGCTTGTGTGCTCACATTGAATAATAAGATAGGAATATCATTGTTAGTGATTTACCTCACATGTGTGAGTGGGGAACCATATTTAGAGTCACATGGGGTGGATTGAGATCTTATCTAAAGTGGAGAATCCACTTTATTGACCCTTGGAGATTAATACAATAAGAACACTATGAAGTGTTTAGACTCACTTGTGGAAGTGGGGAACAGGTTTTGGAGCCACTTAGAGGTGGCACATGTTCTTATCTAAAGGAGGATATTTTTTGATGAATTTTGGCACATGAGGATAACCAACACTAATATCACTATACACCCACTCATGTGTGGTGCTATGCATTCTCTCACCCTCTCTTCTTTCTCTTTTTGTAAATGCTATTAATAACATGCTTTCTCCTTTGTTTTGTAATCCATTTTGTTATCCTTGGATGGATTCCCTTTGAGGATTCATGCAAGCCTTAGGATTTCATGTTAGGAAGTTAGAGCTTTTATTGCTTGGTATCTTAGCTCACATACATGCTTGGGTTGTAAGCATCTTTCATGCTTTGTTGTAAGCATGGAGATCCTTGAGGTTAGAGGTTAGATTCTAGAAGGCTATGTTAGCTTGGCTCACTTAGTTAGAGACTTAGAACTTGGAAGCTTGTTACCTCAACTCATGAAAATGAAGGTTGATTTTTGGAGCTCACCTTAGATGACATGGTTGTTATCATTATGTAAGAGATGCATGTTGCAACAAAAGAGTTATTGAGAGGAGTTATTGTAAGAGATGATTTGTTGATGCAATATGAAGTCTGGAAGCTACCATTACCCTATGGTTTTTCCCTTGCTAGTTTTACAAGGGTTTCCACATATATCTTGCGTAATGTGTTCTCTCTTATTATGTTGTATTTATAGTTTGTTTTAATTTTTGCATTTATTTCATATGTTTAGTATTATGTTTTGGATCCTAACAAGAGGTATCAAAGCTAAATTTAGTTATTGGTACCTGAGCCATTCATGTTTTGTTGATCCTAATAACCACATCATAAATATTTTTTGAATATGACTCAAATGTAATTATACTCTAAATTTGTTGAAAAATATCCATAGATTTATATTAGTCAAATCTATTTTGAAATGGTCAAACCCTTTTATGTGAAAATCAATCATACATGCACTATTTGTTGTTGTAAGCAACATGTTGAATTTTTTATGTATTATGATATTTTTTGTCATGTTCATTGTAATTTTCATACTAACAACATTTTTCAAGAGTGTGGAGTGGAAACCCCACCAAAATCAGAAAGAGAATTCATTCCAACAGTTTCATGTACCCATGTGGAGAGTAAACATGGAATTGGATAATAATTAGTTGGTTTTAGTAAATATAAATGTGGTATATCAAATTAAATATGGAAATGAATCTAAAAGGTGTGATCTTGTTACAGAACAAATACCTATTTCCAAATCTATGGACAAATTTAGGGATCAAATTATATATAAGTTTGTAAGGCACACACACAGGGTTGGATGGCTAGAATAAAAATTTAGGTTAAGTAAGGACACATTTCTAATTTTTACTATTATTTCATTAGTTGACTTTGCATATAATTACAAATTACAACCATAAAGAGAGGTCCAATCACAATATTAAAATTCATTACAGGTTTCACTTTTTATGCATATAACATTCATGCATTCACCTGATAGTACAAATAATGATCAAAAAATATTAAGGGAGTACCAATTTCATGTCAATGATGATCAGACACATTTTTCAAAGTATGTTCAAAGTTTTTTTATTTATTTTATGGAAATTTGAGTGAAAGGAACATTACTTTCAATCAACATTATATATGTTCAAATAACTACACATCATAACTCAAGGATGCATGAATGTTCTATTGGCTAAGCAGGATGCACGTGAGCATTGGTGTACAATGTTTTTGGAGTTTCACCAAAGTAGGCCATGGAAAATGGGAGCATAATGGTGTAAGAACATGTGTAAGTGCTTGTAAGAGAGGAGTTGAAGTTTAAAGAGGTTGGTGATTTGTCTGATGTAAATAACATACTTGAATGGTGTAATGAATATATGGGCCATGGTGCTCAACAAAATTCCACTATTCATAGATATTTTTGGCTTATGGAGGATGAACAATTGACAAGCTATCAATAGTATATGATAGTAACAAGATCAATTAGTTACAATCATTTCATAGTTCAAATGCAAGTTTTTGGGTGGTTTACATGCATTGACTTTATTTGGAACAAGTGTGGTTAATAAGAATGGGTGGATGAATAGATTTATAGGCCTATAGTTCCAATTGACACTTATCAGGTTCCACCAGCATTATAACTTATAGAGCTAACATCATCACATAACTTTGACCATGTGCCTGATCTAGTGAAACCAGGGACCATATTATATTTGACATGTGTTTCATGTACTAAATTTGGTAAATGTATTAGTAGATCATGTTATTAAATCATGTTTTATTTTGAGATGTAGAGCATGTTTATGTAGTTATTGTAGATGAGGATAACAAAAGGGGGTCAAACTACTACTTATGCTGGTGTGTAGAGGAAAACATAAACTACCTTCCATGATCACAGATGGGGAAAAAATCACTATACCATTGGGTCGATTTTAGTTACTATAAATTGGCTTTGATGTTATCCTATGAAAAATTCAAATGGATGGTTGTTTGAAGATTTTGAAGTATATAGGAAGATACTCCACTACTCAAACTTGGTTCTTACAACTAATTTTTAGCTGCACAAATATTAGGGTAGGCCATTGAAAAGGACTCTACAGAAAGTTCATGAATCTGACCATGAAGTAATTCTTTATTCTATAAATATTAGATTTGATCCTAGTGGTTCCTTAGATTGAACCCCCTAGTATGTTTAATTTTCAAATGTGAATGTATTTACTTTTATCAAATTTTATTTATTTCTTAGGTTTTACATGTACATTTCAATTTAAATAGATGATAACATATTTTTTGTAGGTTAATGGTGTCAAATTAGATTCCATATTCATGTGGTTATCACTATTAGTAGATAATTCCATATTATCAAAGATAAGAGAAGCTTTTGGTTCTTGTACCTCCAATTATCGATTAACAACATTTGTTGTCAATGTTACTTGAGTCTAGAATGGGTGCTCTATCTCCTAACTAGGCATGATCAAAGGCCAATAATGCATTCCTATATTTTATTCACCACCCTTGATGTGGTGGAAATGTTATTTTTCATCCATGAGACTGTAGAGGTAGAGATCTCAAACTTAGATCGCATGTTGACAATATTTATTGTTAATGTTGCGTGAGATCAGAATGGGTGTTTTGTCTCCTAAATAGGCATGATTCGAGGCCAATAATTCAATCATAGATGTTAATCACAACCCCTTACATGGTGGTGACGCTTTTTTTTATCCACAATACCTTGGAGGTAGAAATATCCAACTAGGCTCGCATGTTGACAACATTTGTTGTTAATATTGTTCAAGACAAAAATTGTTACAGAATTATGTATCTATACAGATTCTAAGGCCATAGTAGTGTAAATGCATGTAATTTTCACATATTGAGGTATTATAAGTGACATATTTATAATCATAGATCTAGAAAGTGGAAATGTCTATTGGAGGCAAATAACATGTCTCTTAACTACATTAAAGTTGCATTGTAGGATTGATCACAAAATCTTCTTCCATGAATTCATTGATTCTGATCAATTTATGGAATTTAGGGTACACATAAATTAATTATACATTCACAATATAGTTCTTTTGGTTCATGGATATGACTTATGGTTTCCATTTTATGCCTATCCAAAGTTTGCCTAAAAAATAGCAATTTTGCCTTATAGAGAAATGTCACCTTAAAGCTAGAATGGGTGTTTTTAATCCTAATTGAGAGTGATAAGAAGCCAAGAATGTTTTAATAGATGTTAATCACCACCTCTGATGTGTTTTTGATTCTATTTGTCAGTCATGATGCCCCGAAGATAGACATCTCCAACTTGGCTTGCATGTTGTCAATGTTACTTAAAGCCAGAATGGGTGCTTTGTCTCCTAATTGAGCATGCTTAGAGGCCAAGAATGCAATATTATAATCATTGATCATAATTTTTATACTTGAATCAATGATAATCCACCTCAAAAAGAGATAAAATGATCCCAAATCACTTCAAAACAACTCTATGTCCCCTACGGGGCAATATACAAGCAGTTTAGAAATATTTTTTGTTTGGTAGTTTTATGGAAAAAAATATTTTTTTCCAACTCTCATAGGTATACCCCATTAAAAAATATCTAATTATCCAAATAAGGGATCTAGGTGAGCCTTAAAACTCATTTTTTACTCCTTAACCCGATTCAGGGCTACTCGAGGCCTAGAAAGACCAAATTGGGCATTTTTGGGTGTTTCAAGTGGAGTAGAGGAATAAAAAATTGCATGGAGTTCTATGCCAACATTAAAATTATGTTACAATCCTCATTATTCATATTCTCTACCAAAATCATGAAAAATCACCAAGTTATAGGTTTTCACTAAACATTTGGCAAGCTTGGTAAGATGACAAAGTGAGCATATGAGGTGTCATACATGTTGCATCATTTTGAGGAGTTTCACATCATCTCATGAGGTGTTAAGAAGAGATATAAACATGGTTAAGGTAGTTATGTAGGTGTGTAACTCCTTAATTAAGGAGGGTCAGGTAGTTTCAAAGGGTAAATGACACATCTCCTATGATAATTCTCTAGAAGGCCATCGTGACACCAAGTTAACACATGTTGAGAGGGATGATAAAACTATTTCTTTCCTCCTTTGAATAGTATAACTGAATTCATGAGTAATATGACATTCATCATGTGCTCCTTCCACACTCACCTTCTCTTTCTCTCATTTGTTATATATAAGTGATATAAAATGGCTCGTAAAATGATCTTGAATCTAAGTATGGTGAAGCCCTACTCAAATAAACATTTATACTTCACCTTTGAAGTGAATATATGTTAATTTATTGCTTCTCAATGTTGCATATAGTGTATACTTCATGGTTAGTTGATGAATGCTAGTGACAGTGTCTTAACTCCCTCTGATTTGACCTCTCCTTCTTACCTATTTGTAGGTTGCTAGTCTCTTTTTAAATCATATGAAGTGTGTTACATGGTCCTAAATTGGCTTAGTGTAGATATTTATTCACTAGTTCCTCCTATGATACATCTTGATCATCCCTTTTGGTTAGTGTCTTGATGTACCAAAATGTCCATAACTTGTGTTTGGTTAGTATAAAGGGCATGAAATTGTGTATAATAGTGAGAATATGTAATTTTCAAGTTTTGAAGGTGTTTTTGAGGTTGGGGTAGGTCTATGAGAGGATATATGGCCAAAACTCAATCCCTAATAGTCCTACAACCCTAGTGGGATAGGTCCATAAGAGAGTTTAGTTGTTAAGTGAGATCAAGAAGGGTATTAAGATATTAAGAAGAGTTGTAAGTAATTTTGAGTGATATTTTTGAGGTGTTTCAAGGGTCATTGGACTAATAAGAGAAGGTATATTAGTCATGGACATCATGAAGCTTCATTAGGCCTTGTGGGACTAAGATCCTAGGATAAAGAAAGGTGAGAAACTTGAAGGGATAGATTTTAAGGTTGTGAGCATAGTTGAGTCAAATTGTAATGAATATGAGTATCATGGAAGGAAGGTTGGAAGTAAGTAGGAATGCCCTAGAGTCAAGGATGAGCAGTGAGAGAATGAGTAGTGAGAGAGCGAATTAGGCCTATTAGGCCTTGTAGCCCAAGTTGGGAAACGTGTGAAATAATAAAAGGGAAGAGTTGAGGTAACTACGGTAAGTTTGTGGGCATGTTTAAATTCATTACAGGATGTTAGTAGTTATTGGAAGTGGTTTTAATTTTTAAGTGTAGGTGGAACGCAACTAGGCCAAGACCTAGACTAGAAGGCAAGTGGATATTTTGAGGAAAATTGAATACAACAAGCAGAGTGAAGATTTTTGAGTGATTTGGATCTTGAGATGTTACTAAGGTAAATATTAGAAGTCTAAGGAAACATAAGGTAGTGTTGGTGTTGATAAGAAGAGGGTTTAGAGAGAAAGTTTATTTAAACCTAGTGAAAAGGAGAAAGAATATAATATTAAGTAAAGGGAGTTTTTAAGATTAGAATTTTAAGTATAGGTATAGATGTGTGTGAGTAGTTTTGAGGTGGATAGGAGGTGATAAGGTGAATGAGTTGTAAGGTTGCAGGTCTATCATCTAATATTGTATGGGATAGTCATCAAGAAGTGGAGAGTTTTACATCTATTAAGTCTTGTCAAGTGGAGAATTGTGTGAACAAAGTGGTAAGAATAGTGTTAGGTTTTGTTGTAATTATAAGGAAGTTTGAATAGTGTGTCCAAGTGGAGATATCAAATTTTGAATGATTTCAACCAAGTTAGGTTGTTAAAACCCTATTTGAGGGTTTGGAGCCATAAAAAAAGCTATGTTCTTCTATTTAAACCATGGAAAGAGTGTGATTTTGTGTATAAGTATGTGGATATATGAATTTCAAGTGTATAAGTTGAATTAGAGGTTAGAGAAGGTCTTTGAGGTGAATTTTCACCAAAATTTAGATAGAGGCTTAAAACCCCCAAGGGACAATCCTAAAAGGGGACAATGGTGCCAAATGAGTTTGAGCAGGGATTTGAGACTTTAGGAGAACTTGATATAAGTTTTGAATAAAGTGTTTAAATAATTTAAAAGTGCCATTTTAATAATATACAAGGAGATAAAAGAGAAAGTGACATATTATAGGCCTAGTTAGGCCTAGTACTTGAAGCCAATAAGGGGAAATAAGTGGATAAGGTGGAAGAGTGGAGTTCTAAGCTTGTAAGAATAGTTGTTTCAGATTAAAATGAGTATTATAAGAATGAGAGTTGGGTCATGAGTGATAAATAAGGCCTCAGGGGAAAGAATAAGATTTAAGAATGTGAATTAGACCTACTAGGCCTTGTATCCCTACTTGGGAAAAAGTGGAAGATAGGTACAAGGAAGAGTTGGGGCCTTCAAGGAAGTTTGGTTGGCATGTTTTAAAATAGGGTATGAGTTTGGTAACTATTAGAGGTGACTCTAAGTGCATAGATAAGGTAGATAAAAATAGGTTTAGACAATCTTCGAAGTTGCATTGAGAGAGTGAGACAAGATTGATTACAAGAGGAGAGTGTAGATTCTAGAGTGATTTGAACCTTGAAAGGTGACTCAGGGGAATATCAGAATCCTAAGGAATCATAAGAGAGTGTTTGTGTTGACAAAAATAAAATCTAGTGAGGAAGTCCATTAACCTAGTGGAAAATATCAAGGATAAAGAATTGAGCCAGGTGAGTTTGGGATCAACATTGTTATCATAAGTATTAGAGGTAGATGTTTTACAGGGGTTTATAGATGATTAGATTTTACTTACATCAAAACCTATTGGCTTGTAAGACCAATCCAAGAGAATATATTATGAAAGATTGTAAATAGAGGTTTCTAAAAGAGTATAAAATATATTCAATATCAGAACAAATTGTTGAACAATATATTAATATAATTATACATAAATTTTCCATGCATTTTAACAACATTCAACAGACTACAATGTTTAAAAAGTAAAATGTTGAACAATATATGCATATATATTACATCCATAAAATCCATAAAGGTGTACAAAATGTGAACATAATATAATATTAGAGTTCAATACCATATAGTCATATTTAACATCCCAAATAAATATACATCAAGTCATATAAGCATACAATAAAATGTCATAAGACATGATCTCCTAATCATCAAAATACATCACTCTATTTGTCTTGATTGTCGAAGCCTCTCCCTTAGATTCCTTGCTTGCAATTAAAGGTATCTAATTAGATTGACTACGATTCCCCTTCATCTACAAACTCTCATGTAACTCCAACTATTCATATATAAATATTTTTAGAAATTGTACATGTTGCAACAAGATACTTACAAAATTAACATGTTAAATTTTTCAAATCATACAAAAAATTATTCATATGTGCACTTACTGAAATTTGTTATTCATGGTCAATTTGATACTGGTGCTCAATAGGGATGATGATAGCTTTATGTTAGTAAACAAGAGTGTGAAATAAATCACTACTATGATTTGGTGACCTACTCCTGATGATGGAAGGCATAGGTCCCTACAAATGCATATATACATACAAAATTAAAATTAAAAAATAGATCATAAAATAAATCATTGAAATATAATATGAAAAATTACAAATTAAATTATCTAACTATACCATGTTGCCCCTACTAATCATTTCAACAGGACCAAAATACATCACCATAGGAGTCTACGTAGATAATTGTTTTGTGCGTCAACTATTTACACAAGTATAGGGAATAATTAAAAACACACATCCATATTTATAATTAAACATTATGTAATACATAACTAGACCATATACCTTGAAGAGTTACTATGTAGATGAAATCATAGCAGCAACACCTACATTTGTTCCCTCCCTAATAAATAGTGGATTATCTTATATGGTCATCAACTAAACATACAAAATATCATTTTTAGTCACTTTGACATGCACATATATATATAATATATATACATTAAACAAAAATAATTAATCATTATAAATTACCTTTCTATAAGTATAAACTGCAAGTGCACTATGAGTAACACATGTACTCATCCAAACTCCACAAACTTGTGAAATATAAAAATAGTTCATATACCTCAAATTACCTTTTAAATTGTACAAATATTTTATATTTAACAAGTATGGCATTTTTTTAATAATTAAAATATTAAACATACCTGGGAAGTGGTAGTAAAGGAGACCAGATGAAATATAGATGGTTGAAACATAGAAATATTGATATCATCTAAGCCCATTAAAAAACTAATGTGAGTGGACTGCATGAAATCTTCCTCATCCTCATTAGGGCTAGTGTATGCAGAACCACATAATATGCATAATTGAGCTCATTGAGTAGTAGTGTTAGATGAATCCTCACCACATCCACCCTCCTTAAGAGGAGTATGAGAAACTTAGCTTGTATATTGGATGATGGTGTCAGTAAGGACCTTAAGTGCATTTAAGGTATCAATCTCTATAGTCTCCTTAACTATAGAGGGTATTGTCTTGGGAGGATGGATTTTATCAACATGTGATCTCGCTTGTTGATTAGGTACATGGCATGCCCCTAACCTGTCCTACACAGAGACCTTTCCCCTACCCTAGGACTCTAAGAAATCAAGATAATTTGGGATTTCATTCAGCACAAACTCATAATATAATTTTATTAGAAAATTTAGTGGGACCTCATTATTTTTTCAAGGTGGGTGATAAAATACCTTCCACCATCGGTCCTCAAAATTTTGTTTCAGCAAATCATGAGTGCACTAATGGATTAGAATTCATTTAGTTGTCACATCAAGCAGTGCACCAGTCTTCCCATTGACGAATAGGGAATACATTTGGGCTTTAGTTACGTGTTTATCTTTCACAATGGTTATCAATAGTTTGTTGGAATAGTAAGTCCTACATTTTTTCTATGATCATCCCACCTATTAATTTGACCCATTAATGACTCAACTTGATCTACTAATATTTGTAGTGTGTTTTCTAAGGAAATTTGGTGAGGGTTGTTTGAATATAGATCCCTTAATGACCTAATAAAATTCTCAAGTTTGAGCTTATTTTATATTATGTGGATTCATAAATACTCTTGACTACTTTTTGGGTCTTGAGGAACTACATGAGGGCTAGGAGGGTTTTCCAGGTGATGAGGGATTGGAGGGTTTGTCAAGTGAGGAAGGATTAGAGGGTTTTGGGGGTTAGGTTTTGGAACATTAGTCATTGCATATGAATATATATGCATTGAAAAATATAAATAATTTCAAGAAAAATACAACAAAATTGAAAAAAATAGTGTCTAATTACACTAAAACATGTTTTTAACCTCTACTTCAGCATGGCATTATCGAATAGAAGGGTAGGTGGCTCCAAAATGTGAATTCCTACTTGCTCAAACTTGTTTCTCTAAAACATGGGTTTTCCCTTCTTGCTCTTGCTTGTGTTTTTTGTTGTGTGAAATTCCAAATGATTTGGATTTCATATTGTTTTTTGGTTTTATTGGGTAAAAATTGCATACATGGTTATTTCGCATATGCAGTTATTCTATGTACACAGTTATTTTATGTATGTGGTTATTTTGCATATGTAGTTTAGCCTTGGTAATGATTGAGGCTAAATTTAAGAACTGTGTACATGCTTTTAATAATTGTGTATATGTAATGGTTGTTGGGGGAAAAATTAGAATTATGTTTGCTTTTTGGCCCCCAAACATCATGCATACACCCATATCACCCTCATATATGTGTGTCATATATGTGTGTGTGTGTGTGTGTGTGTGTGTGTGTGTGTGTGTGTGTGTGTGTGTGTGTGTGTGTGTGTTGTGTGAGTGTGTGTGATATATACTTAGTAGGGTAGATGCAAGATAATGGGGGGCAAAAGGGGGATTAAAGCGACATTTTTTTCCTAAAAATAACAATAGTTAAACTTGGAGATAATTTTAGAGACACTTAGAAGAATAATTTGACAATGATGCATTAATATGAGTTGTATAATTTTAAATGTAGATTCTAAATATATAAAAATTTTGTAAATCAAGATGATAAAATTGTATAAAATGGATGCATTTATGACAATGGCTTGACACTTTTTTGTAAAAAGATAAGGAGACTACATGTGTACAAACACACTTTTTTGAGTAAACGAATGAATTATTATATGTAATTTAATATATGGATAGGTTAAATCTCACATATTGTTGAGAATATTTTTTTATTAATTTTTTAATATATATATATATATATATATATTACAAGTCAAAACAATTGAAAAATTTAAACTGCAAGTGTACAAACACAACTTTTTAACCTTAACTTCATGAAAATTAGTTTGTTTTTAAATCATAGCTAACAATGTGTAGATTACTGAGATATAAATTTTATAAACTTTTAATTAATCATCAAAAATTAATAAAGGTATTTTTCACAATATGTATATAGTCCATAATGAGGTATGTTATGTATAAATTAAGTAATAATTATAAATAATAGTTTAACATTGAAAACATATATATATTAAAAAACTACATTTTACCCTCTATAAACCCATAAAATCTTTTTTTAAATGTTTGATCACATGTGTTGGCAAAGATGGAAAAGACACATAATTTTTAAAAAAATCATATGGGCTGGTCCATGACAGGTTTTAGGCTAGGTTCAGACCCCCCAAACCTCAAACCAAGCCAAATTTGGAGGGGGAAATAAAAAATGGAAATATTAGAAATCTTAAAATGATGTACACCCTTTGAAATACCCTATTTTTGAGGGAAGAGGAAAAATTTTAATTGCAAAGAACGTACACCTTTTGCAGTCTGATTTAACTATTTTAGGAATATTGGTGTATAATTCCTAATTTAGTTAAAGGGTCTAAGTAAAAATTAGTAAATAAATATGTAATAATTAAGTTACTAATTTGTATAAATTAAATTATAATTTTGACCTTTTTAAAAATAGTAATAAGATGGAAAAATTAAGACTTAGCTGGAAACTAGCTGATACAGCTAAAATAAGGTCTGAGATTCACTATGCAAGACTAGGACACTATCACAAACTGAGATCTGACCTTCATTTTATTATTAGATAGGAGTGCCAAAAGTGGACAATAGTGGCACTGGCACTATATTCCACCTCTACCATTGTTGTTCTGAGGATATAAGCTTCTTGGGTTTTGTTCACCAGGTCTATGTGACCCTGTCCATGAAGTTTTGACAGCTAGAAGTATCTAGAGTTCCTTGTAAAGTAGATTTTCTCTTCACACCCTATACTCCATTGTCATTTTACCAATTTAAAAAAAGAGAGGGGATTGTGTGTGTAAGATTCACTGAACGTGTATCCACACCCCTTCTATAGGCATGTTTCCTACATACTAATACTTTGAAGAGGGATCAAGCCATATATAGTTCTCCCACTTGATGTGCTTTGTGCAATAGTGTGTATGAAGATGAAAAATGCTAAATTATATGTACTTTATATGGATAGGGACTAGTGTAAGGATTTGAATAAACTTGTAAGTATATTGGTTGGTTGTATGCAAAGAATAGGGAAGATTGCTTGAGTAGTCTTGCTTGTATTCTTGCTTGCTTAATGATATTTGTCAACCCTTTCCAAATGATTTTTTAATAAGATTTTATAAGGATTTATTGGCCATGGATTGAATGTTCTCACATTAGGTTGAAAAGGATAAGGATGGGGAATCAGAAGCAATTGACTATTAGTGCCAAAATTGCACTTGGATAGGAGCACCAAAAGTGGATAGGAGTGACACCAACATTAATGTCCAAGTGTGGCACTATTATCTTGAGATAATAATACCTAGGGGGATGGATTAATCATGGATAAAGTAGTTTATCTCAGCTAGGATTAAGTTTGGAATGCTACAGATGACTGGGAATTAATGAAAAGATGCTTATGAGGGTCGTGAGAGCAAGCAAGAGGGACTTAAGGGTTGGGTATCATTAGCCATACTCAAGTTACCAATTTTAACATTTTATATTACTATATTTTCCCCCTATTCTAGTGATTTAATAAAGCAAAATACTAAGATAAATAAAAAATAGAAAATGTACCTGAACTTACTTACAAGGGTGAAGCTCACAAAGTTGTATGATGTTGGGTGTGTATAGAGAGAGCACGCTATGAAATATGAATCTATAATAAAACAAAGAATTTATTAGTTCTTACTAGATATGTTATATCTAAAATAAGAATGTACAAATCTAGGTAAGAGAGAGAGAGATGAAGAAAAATGAATGAATACACCTCACTAGCTACATGGACCAATACAAAACCTATTGTGATGTTGAGTGATGTTGGATATGTTGGGTATGTTATACCAAGAGTAATATCATGAACGGAGCTAAGTACTTAATTCCTCAAGAGTGAATCAATAATGCAAAGGCTAGACCTTTGGCTCTATCATCACCCACTAAGTGAAGTTAAGTGGTCAGACATGTGTTAATTAATGTTTGGACTGTGTCCAATCCCTCTGAATAGGTGGCTCAAGAATATAGCTAGTCCTTTGGCTCCATCATTGCCCTATGAAGTGAAGCTATAAATTGATGCCGATATAAAATATATGCCATATAAGATGGATCCTGAAGCCCATGAATGCTCTATAATCTAACAATGTTGGCATGGATAGTTGAATGTATGCTAGAAACTAGGCCACTCTTGGCCACTTCAAAATATGGAGATTATGCTTGTATGAAAGCCACTCCAAAACTGGTGTACTAGGATTGTATGAAATCCCCTCTAAAATGTGGAAGTTAGGCTTGTATGAAAGCCACTCCAAAGTGATTTC
The DNA here is from genome assembly GCA_037957365.1 of Torreya grandis. NCBI lineage: Eukaryota > Viridiplantae > Streptophyta > Pinopsida > Cupressales > Taxaceae > Torreya > Torreya grandis. Next base: position 517,695 of record JARHVA010003814.1, on the reverse strand, counting down.
AACCACTTATATATGGAATAAGGCACATAATTGCTAAGAATGTTTGGTTAATGCTAAACTTGGAAAGAAAATAAAACAAATGTGCCACGCACATTACCCCCAATAATTGGTGTCTGAAACATGGATTCTAATCTAAAAGTTATACCAACTACCCTATCTAAAACTAGAAGTGAGAGCCATCATTCTAGGTATAATGCCCCTATATCTAGATTCTCTAAGCAAAAGTGTACTAAAAACCACTGATCTTGAATTGGTTTGACTATGCAAATCTATAACTAAACCTACTTTTCTTCTTACTTCTAGAAAGTTTGTTTTTTATGTCATTTGGATAGGATCACAAAAAATTAATAGTATTAGCACCATTGCTATAGTCCAATCTTGGAGCTATTGTCCTAGGCCGAATATGATAACTATCTTGACATTTTCACTATCTATCTAGTCTATTCTGATTGGTTTGATGTCTATTTGTTATTTTGGGTGTTTTTAATGTTGGATTTTTTACCATTAAGAGCTTTGATCTCTATAACAAAACCCCTATTTTTTGCCCCCTCTTTTGATGGTAGGAATGAAGACCCCATAATGACTAACCTTAGAATAAAAAGCCTTGTAAGTGTGTTATGCTATAAAGATACATGATATAGAAATGATAATTGACAAGATATCTTAAGATATAGCATGGTTTGTAATGAATGATTGTTAGATGAACAGGGGTATGCCTAGATAGAGATAACAATGTAATGGCATGTTCAATGTACTAAACTAGAACTGGAAGTCTAGCTAGTTGTTAGTTGTTAGTTGTTAGTTGTTAGTTGTCATAGAGAGATAGAACATGATGTCCATCATGGCATCCAAGAAATCAAGAATAATGTATGATGTGGATCATGAAATTTTAAATAATGAGAAGCAAATAAGCAAAAATCACACAAGGCAAGAAGCATGAAGCATACAAGGGTGGCCAAGGGCCAAGCAAATAAGGGACATGGGCACATGTCACTCAAACTGAAGCAAGCATACAAGGCATGTTCAAATTCCACATACACATATAATTGAAACAAGCAAGGTTAGCATGAAAGCCACAATCACATATAAGAGTACATGAAAGGGACATTGGCAAATGTCTAAAGGCACACACATGAATAGAAGCAAAGGCCATTGGAAAATTTCCTAAGGCACATACAAGAGACAAATAGGAACTGTAAAATATAATCACATCAAGCTACACTAAGCAAGAAAATAAAGCACGTAAATATTGGAAATATAATCACATCTAACTAGTCAAAAGAGAAGTAAAACTATGCAAGATATATTAGTACAATACTAGGTATATGCTAAGAAATACACAAGTGCTATATACTAGTGATTGTCGATAAAGTAATCTATGTAAACTAGTAAGTAATGTACATCAACATGATAACTAGAGTGTGTGGTGTAGCAATGACATAACATGGATGGTGTAGTCATGTAGAATATGCCCCCAGTGGGTATGTCTATTAATGTATGTCTCGATGTAGAAGTAGGATGTCCCTTAATGGGTAGAGTGAAGCAATCAAAGAGTCAAATGTCACTGCACACACTCAAAGAAGAACAAGTGAAGCATGGTAATGTAGATAAATTTAAAAAATAATAGCATAGAATAATAAATGTAAGTCTAGCATGATATTAGAAATGTAAAGCATGGATGATGGATACAATCAAAATATTTTTGGTGTTTTTGAGTTATTTTAATGTTTTTGAATTTTTGATATATTTGAATATTTTTGAGTTTTTGAGATGTATTATTTTTGCATTTTGAAATGTTATGAACTATGTACAATCAATCATAAGAAGACTATGTACAAGAATTTGAAGCAAATAATAATATACAAGTAAATAGAAAAAATCTATGTACATACATTGGAAAAAAAGGCTATATACAAGCATATGAAAAGCAATATGTACATGATGACATAAATGACTAGGTTAGAGGGGGTAAAGGGTCTAATGACGGAGCTCATTGGGGATGGAGATGGAGGAATGGATCATGGCCATCATCAAATTCCTCAAGATCATCATCATAAGTATCATCATATGTTGTAAAATCTATGTACATGGTGTCATCCTATCGAAGGTGAACCAAAGGTTGTTTTGGTGGTGGACATGTTGATTCCCCTTTGGGATGTTTAGCTATGGTAGTAGATTGTTTTGGTGGAAGTGGAGAAGATAGTGTTGGTGGTGCTATAATCTAAATAATACCCTAAACCTATAGTTTATCCAATTTCTACTATAAAGTTGTACATGATTTTGTATCATGGCCTATGATCCTGTGAAAAAGATAAAATGGAAAACCATCCTATTATGATAATCTACTAATAGATATATATCATACTGTAGGTAATGTGATTAATCCATGATCAAGTAACATTTATAACATAATATATGGTTGATGTTGTGTGTTGTCTACCTAAATATGAATGACTAGCTCTATATCCATAGAGGTAGCCATGTGAACTATATGTGTCAAATAATCTATCTGTGACCATGAATGTGGAGTATATCTTGAGAGTGTAGTGCGAGATGCTAAGAGTGATGTAGGATGTCTAATGGGAGATCTAGAGTCATCTTGGTACTCTCCTGGGCTAACTAGTGTAAAGCTTAACCCACACAAATAGTCATCTATGAGTGTGGGTGTCATATCATCATCTGAAGAAGCTTGGGAATCTCTATCAACATCATGTACATATGGTAACTCAAAATTTACCACAAGGGGTAACTATGATATGGGAGTCTCATCAACTATAGTAGTAGAAGACAATGGTGCTATGAGAGTGTCTGTAATTGATGGAGTAATTGTATCTATAGAATTAATTTGTACTACTATAAATATTATTGGAAAATGTATAATTGCAATAGGTGTAGGAATCATGATTGATGGAGTAGCTAAAATGGTTCAAGTTGATGTGATTGGCTTAATATCTGGAGCTAAGGGTATAACTATAAGTGGAGGAATGTGAGAAGTGATACTCTCTCCAACCTCATATTTATATATCTGATAAAGATAAATGCAATGAGGTGGTGGCTAAATTATGATATGAGGTGTCCCATCTAAAAAAATAATCAAAGATGACTCTGTAGTTTGATAATATCTAAATGGTTGGTTATCTATTGGACATGTGTTTAGGTATCCTACATGGAGAAACTTAACATATCGATGAAGAGTAGAAGGAACTACCCCCATAGCATGTATCCAAGGTTGTTCGAGTAAAATATTATAATGAAGAGGACCTAGGATGACCTAAAACTATATAAAGAGGGTTTTGGATCCTATAATGATATCCAAAGCAATGGTGCCCAATGTCTATCATGGTATATCATCAAATCCTCAAATGTTTGTCATGTCCACACCCATGGTCTATACGAATGTAATATTACATATATTAAGTCTAAGACCACTATCAACTAGAACTCTCTTAACTATGCTAGTTTTGACTTGACCTTGTATGAATAGTGGTAAATTTTGATCAAGTAAAATCTGAGATGGCATGTCATCATAATCAAAAGTGATAGCATCTTCTATAGTTTTTAGCATGTTAACCATTGATGCAAAATAAGAAGGCTCTGAATCAATGAGCATAGAAGTCTGAGTAAGTGCCTGATAGAGAATATCCTTGAACACATTGGCTTTTTGAAGTAGATTTAACATGGAAATCTTAGTTGGTGTGTTTCTCAACTGATCAAAAATATCATATGCCTAGTGTGGATCTACCTATGCTGGTGGGTTGGGCTTGGGATGGGAAGGAATGGGAGGGTGGTGGGGCTTCTGATTAGGTGTAAGAGGCATGGTTACACATCGAGTAATCACTCTAATCACATTATCCACTATCTATATAGGACTAGTAGTAGTTACGGGAGGAGAGCAAATATAATTGATAGGTCGAGGTGGTGGAGGGACAAAGGGTGTCAACTGGGCTCACTAGTGATGGGTAGTGACCTAGGGAAGAGCAGAATGGACCATACAACATGACATGGCATGGGATAGGGGATCCAAGGGAGGTGATACAAAAGATATCTTAGCAAGTTTAATAATAACTTTCTTAACATCATCCCATATTATAAAAAATAAGCATGAAATACAAAGAATAAAGATTTGTATTAACATATGGTAAACTTCATCATTCATGTTCATGATAGGACCAATGATGGTCTCCTTATTTTTTTCAATAAATGTAAGAAAAATTTGTAAATAAGTGAGATTCATATTTAAAATATGATTTTAGAATGTAAGGTGATACCTCAAGAAGCAATGGGACCTAGTGTATTCAACTAGGGTTTGTAAAATGATATTTTTGAAAATACTATGAAATTTTGAAAACAAAAGTGGATTTATGATTTAAATATGCAAATAAAAATTCAAAAAATTATAGGAGAAATTTGGGATTGAACGGGACCTAGTAAAGGTAACTAGGATTTTGAAAAATAAATGTTTTTGAAATGTACTATTGAATTTTAAAATTTGGATTGAATTTTTTATTTTAATATGCTAGTAAAAAATCATAAAATTATTGGAAAATTACTGGGAAAATATTATGACCTAGTATAGATAACTAGGGTTTGAAAGAAAATTATTTTAAAATTACTACAAAATTTTAAAATTTAATGCTAATTTTTTATTTTATTATGTAAGTAAAAAATATTAAAAATAAAATAAAAAATATTAGGAAATTTACCCTAGGGTTTCTAAGGTTTTTATGCACAAACAAAGTAAGTTAGGTTCACCAAATAGTTTAAAAGTTTTGGGAATATTGGTGTATTATTCCTAATTTAGTTAAAGGGTCTGAGTAGTAAAATTAATAAATATATATGTAATAATGAAGCCACTAATTTATGTAAATTAGATTTCAATTTTGACCTTTCTAAAAATAGTAATAATATGGAGAAAATAAGACTTAGCTAGAAATTAGCTGATACAGTTGAGATAGGATTCAAGATTTATTATGCAGGACTGGGACACTATTGTAAAATAACATCCAACCTTTATTTTATGATTAGATAGGAGCACCAAAAATGGATAAAAGTGGCACTGGTATTGTATTCCACTTCTACCACTATTATCCTAAGGATCTGAGCTTTTGGGTTTTGTTTGCTAGGTCTATGTGACCTTGTTTGTGAAGTTTTGATAGCTGGAAGTCTATAGAGCTCTTTGTAGAGTAGATATTCTCTTCATACCCTATAATCCATTTTGATTTGACCAATTTTGAGAAAGAGGGGGGATTAGTGTGTGTACGATTGATTGAATGTGTATCCACACCCCTTATGTGGGCACGTTGCCTACATACCAATACTCCAAAGAGGGATCAAGCCATATATAGTTCTCCCACTTGATGTGATTTGTGTAATAGTGTGTATGAAGATGCAAAATGTTAAACTGAATGTGCTTGAGGTGTCTAGAGACTGGTGTAAGGATTTCAATAATCTTGTAACTATATTAGTTGGTTGTATGCAGAGAATAGATAAGATTACTTGAGTATTATTTCTTGTATTCTTGCTTTCATAGTGATATTTTCCAACCATTTCCAAATTATCTTTGAATGGGTTTTTATAGGGATCTATTGGTCATGGATTTAATGTGCTCACATTAGGCCAATCAGAATAAGGATGGGGAACCATAAGGAATTGACTATTGGGGCCAAAATTTCACTTGGACAAGATCACCAAAATCAAAAAAGAGTGGTACCAACGTTTGTTGAAATTCCAAGTGAAATTGAAGTGAATCAAAGTCATCAAGAGTGCATTTGATTATAAAAATGCTACCCATTCTCTATTTACATTTGAGAGAGTATTGATCATCCACATTCCACGTAAAGAGAAAATTTACCATTGATCACACAATGGAGAAGGTGACAAACTTTAGATGTGTTTGTAAGTAGTTATTTTGCTAGTTTAGTTTATTCATTTTGTTGTTGCTCTATCTTGAGATTATTTGAGTTTAAATTAGGATTAATATCATTTGATTTCTTAGTTTAGTTGCATAAATATTTACGTCATACATTTTGGCATGCCCGATGAGAATTTCCCTCATCTTTTACATCTCACAATCATCATAGGTTCATTTAGAATCTTTTCAATTGATTCTTGTAATTTTTCTTGTGCATATATATTTTATATTAGTCTTGGTAGTTTTATTTGTAGTTACAATTCATTTTATGGAACTTGTGCATATTTTATGTGTAACTATGAATTCGGAGACTTTGGTAGTGAAATTATAATAGAGAACTATGAAATCATCATTTTCCCTAATTTTATAATATTTTTGATAGTTTTCTCCCTTCTATCATATTTTTGCTTCATTTCTTCTCCTATCTATGTTTTCTATTTTTGCAACTCTTTGTTTCTATGTAATTATGAATTCAATGAGTTTGACAATGAAATCAAATCCTTTGACTACAAAATCATTCTCCAACTGTGAAATTACTCTCTATGTTTTTTAAATTTATGTGTAACAATGAAATTGTTTAGGTTAACCGTGAAATCGTTCTCTTTATTTTTTTATAATTTTTTACTTAATAATGAAATTGTTCAAGTTAACTGTGGAAACGATGACTCCAATCCAACTTTGAAATCAGGAAACCTAATATAAAATTCAATTATTTTAAATTTGAAATCGTTTAATAACTATAAATTCATTCTATATCTATTTTATGTATTTTGTTTAATTTATATTTCTAACTAGTAGCAATTTCATGATTCTGTTTGACTATGTATTTATGGATTTGTCATATAGCCTTGTTTTTCTCTTGTTTTAGTATTATTTTCTTACTTTGTTATAGGTTTCCTTGACTCTTAGCCAAAACAAACTTTATAACAAACTGTTTGTAGGCCACTACTCAAAGAAAAGTTGCAAACAGGCTAAAACAAAACCAAAATCTTTCCATCTTTGTTACTAACATTTTTTATTTCAATTTTTTTTATTGTTATTAATTACCTCCCACATGATTTATTGGAATTAATTTATTTCTTTTTTTCATCATTTTGTGTGTTGTGAAGTTGTGTATGCTCTTCCCTTGGAGTCATATTGGTGACAATACTTGGGAATTAAAAACAACTTTATAACTTTTGTGTTACCTAAGTTATGCTTCTGTGTATGTTCTTTCCTTAACGTCACATTGGTGATGATACCTAGAAATCAGAGACAAGCATCAAATGTTTATTATTACTTTCCTATGAGATCTATAGAACATGGATTTTACCACCATATGGTAGGCCAAATCTCGTGTACCAATAGGTATATAAATTGAGTGTTAAATTTTTAAAGGCCTAAGCAATTGTATGTTTTAAGCACACCATGATGTGAGGATATTTCATGCTTTAATAGCCAAGGTTTCAAAAATTACCTCAAAGTATGATTTTATCGATGTCAACACATTGAGACCCCTACGACTATGTTGGGCACATTGAGATAATACCCAATAGTGTGAATCTACTTAATTGACTTATTATACATATCTATCCTCAACATACCACAAGGGATCTCAAAGGATTCCCCTTTAGATAATCTTATAAAAACTTTAATCCTAAGAAAGCCTATAATCATTTGACTTTAGTGCATCAATTAGTGGTTAGTACTAAGAAGTTACGTTCCACACACCCTTGAAATAAATCTTAGTGGGTCATGAAAATGGAAGGATCCTACATGGTTAGTACCTAGAAATATTAGGTTGTGGATAAGAGCACAAATAAGTAGTTGACATCAGAAGGCCCAAAAGTTGTTCACTACCTTAGTTGTAGATTTTCACTTTTTTGTGTAATTATGTGATTGTTTAAAATAGGAATTGTTTTTTGTTTCCTTGTGCTTTACCACATACTAAATAATACTTGAGTGAAAATAAAGCTCTTTTGAGTCTTAAAGCTACCAAAAATCATAAAATTAAATTTTCCTAAAGTTAAATCTCAAAAGTAGTTAAGTAGCAATCAAAAAATCTCAATCCTTTTGGTTATTGTTCTTAGTATAAATTTCTTTTGTTTGAGTCCAATCTTTTTCCCTATCTATGTCTTACATAACAAGGTACATGGCCATGATTAATAATCTTAATGTAAGGGCTATGCCATTTGGTAATGACCTTTTTAATTTGGAATCTAAGACCATCATGTAGAGATACATGAAATTAATGAACATGAAGAAGAATAAGGAGGGGCATACCAAGATGAAGGTAGACCCAAAGCTATATTACCTCCTAATTCCATTGACCAATACATCACCACCAATAAAAATGAAATTTTTCTTCAAGCTTTGAGCTTAGGATCCAAATTTCCACCTTATTTTAATGTACAAAACTTGTAATACTTGATTGTAAGTAAATATCCTTTACCCTCCATTCATGAGAAATCCACATTGAAAGGATACTTATAAGATAGTAATGCTTTCGTAGGATCCTCAAATCCCAATCCCCACATTTCTCAAGACAAAGGAAAGCCATCCTCCATGAGGAATATTCCCAAGCAAGTCATGGGTTTTCTATGGAAACCCATGCACACCATGTCAACTAAGAGATTATGAATCTCCAATCCTGTCAAGTAAATAATCCTTCTAGTAATTTAAATCTTAATAATCCTAATGTGAATGTGAATTCTAATTCACCCTCATATATTATTCTATCCAATTCAAGCTTGAATATGCATTTAAGTTCACTAATCATGAGTCCAACTAACTAAATATTGAATTTTCAATCAAGTTTGCCAATCATGCATCCAAACAATCCAAACTTGAATATACATTCAAGTTTTCCAATCCTAAATATGATCACCTCTAACTTCAATGTATATTTGAGTTCAAAAATTCATGATCAAACCAATCTAAGCTTGAATGTTCATTCATGCTCACAAATCAAATAAAATTTGAGTCTCTAAGGCTCACCAATCATCGTCAATCCAAATCAAAATCCAAGCTTAAATAATTGTTCTATCTCAACAACCCACTCATCCAATCTAAGCTTGGGCATTACCACAAGTATGCCCAAAAATACTAATCCAAATAGTATTTTACAAAATCAGTTTTCTCATTCCAATTATCTTGCTGGATTAGTTCCATCCAATCCAAATATAACAACACCTAACAATCTCTTAACATTAACTCAAATACAAATCATTCCTTTAACCCTAATATCCATGTTAACCATATGAGTAGTTTGCATCCAAATCAAAACATAAAACAAACTAACCTAAACAACCCCAACCTAAAAACAAACCTTAACCCAAAAAACTTCAACTTCAACACAAATTCTAACCCCATTAAATTTAGCCTTAACCCAAACCAAAACCAATTTAACTCAAACCAAAACCAATTTCACCCAAGTCAAATCAACCCTAACTTAAACATGAATTCTAACCCACCCATTTTTAACTATAACACAAATATACATCAACTTAATCCCAACTTATTCAACCAATCCAACTTTAATTATAATTCCAATCCAAACCCCACAAACTTTAACTCTAACCCCATTCCAACAAACTTTAACTTTAGCACAAATCCAAACCAATAAAATCCAAACATTAACTTTACAAGCAACCCCAATACAACAACATCAAACTTTAACACTTATCCTAATATAACAAACCTTATATTTAGAACTAACTTGAATAATCCTAACCCCTTTTCAAAACCACAAAACACTAAATTTTCCAGCCATCCTCCTAATAACTTCAACCCACCACTTAACCATTTTACACAAAATCAACCCAACACAAATATTTTCATGGGTCAACCACCCAACTTTTATATTTCCTCAAGTAAAATGGACAAACTATCACCATACTTTATACAATAATTTTGAAACATTAAAGATATGGTTTAAGGTTTATAAGATGGTTCTTATTCTATATTAAAATAATTTAAATTTGAGGATTTGTTCATACCCCTATGACTTAATTACCATGACAACATCTTTTCCTAAGTACTCTCAACTCCTAAAATTTGACAAACATAAAGGTAAGGGATATCCTAAGGAATACCTTACATGTTCAAATGTTTCTTATATCAACAAGTATATGTTACTATTATTTCCACAAAGTCTCAGGGGTCAAACCCTTGAATGGTTTTCACACCTTCCTAAAGGATCAATCTTACTTTTGATGACCTTTCTAAGAAGTTTGTTCATCACTTTTCCTACAATATTTAAAATGACTTGACCACATTATACTTCATAGCACCAAATAACGTAATTGAAAAACCTTTGTTTCCTTCTTACAATGATAACAAGAATCAGTAAGTCATTTTACATGGTCATTTTCTAAAATTGAACTTGTGGATATATTTATGAATGATCTTAACTCAGAATTTGGGCATATCATTTTCCCAAGGTCATTTGATGATATTATTGAAGAAAATGGGGTCCAAATTGAGCACACATTAATCAATAAAGGTGTTATCAATATATTTAAACCCAAAAATAATTCCTCCAAATGACATAAAAAACCCAAGTTCTTTGCAAATAATAAAAACATTATTGGAGATAGTGTGATTGATGTTAAACAAATCTAAAACCCTCCAAATCAATATAAAACTTACACCCAACCCATTAATAACATAACCATTCTCAGTGGTCAACCCTGATAAGGAAGACCCAAATATAAGTTCACACAATTGGGTGATACTTATGAAAACATGTTTCAAAAGTTATCCCACGCTAACATGATAACTTGGCCAAACACCAAACCTTTTGACAAGAATGTTCCAAAACCTGATTGGTACAACGAAGATTAATACTTTGAGTGCCATGGGATAAAAGGACATTCTACCAATCAGTGTATGTGCATCAAGCACTATGTCCAAGACCTCATTAATCGAGGGGACATAGCCATTGAAAACTAATCACCCATAAAGTCCGAAAACCAAAAGTTGGGGATATATCAAAACCCATTCCCCAACCATGAGCAAGGAAATGGTAAACAAAAGTAAGAACAATCTAAAATAATTAATGTCAACCAAGATAGTCATCCTTTTGACTCTATAGTTAATAGTGTTGATTTTATGCATAATCATGTTAATGTCATTATTTTACAACCTCAATATTTCACTATTACTACAAGATGTGTAAAAATTACCATTCCTAGTGCATCATCATCCATTATTGAATACAAGTACAATATTATTGATCATCTTGAGAAGACACCCACAAATATTTCCATATTAGACCTTCTCAAGACTTCACTTATATATAAATAAATTTTATATAAAGTTATTCAAAAGTCTAGTGTATCATAAGACATCAACCCCTCAAGCTTATAAGTGTTAGTAAGCAATTTTTACACTACTAATTAGGTTACATTTGACCATTCTGATGTCTCTCTCCTTTGGGAGATATTCGCAATCTTTCATTATACATAGAAGTTATTATCTCTAGGCACAAGGTAAATAGGGTGTTTATAGACAATGGATAGGTGTTAAATTTGTGTAATTTAAGGCCAATTAAGCACTTAAGATATTCAACAACAACATTAAAACAAACATTATCACAATAAATATGTATGATAATAATGAGTGGCAATCCATAGGTACTATTTATTTTCCTTTGATGATGGGGTTTGATATAAAGGAAACACTAGTACATGTGTTTGATCTTGATTTACCTTAAACCTACTTATTGGACATCCATGGATACATTCAATAAATGTTATACCCTCCACTCTGCACCAATGTTTGAAATTCTCACTTGAAGTTAGGGAAGTAACCATTTAAGGTGATCCTCAACCCTTTAAACATTGTAAGCAATTAGAAGGTCGATATCAAAAATCCAATTATTTCCCAATTAATAATGATAACTTCACTCCCATTGATGAATCACCTATGTTTGATAACTATGTCCATCTTGAAACATCATTTCAAACACCCCTCTTAGTGGTTGGATAAACACACCAACTACTTCCATTTACATAGATTCGCCTTCCACCAATAAAGCCTTCAATCAGCTATCTTCCAATAAAGAATCCAATTAACCATCCAATTCTAAATAACCTTCATCCTCTTCATCCCATTTAAAAATCTTTGAAAAAGGCATGAATGAATACATAATCCAAAATTTTAACTATACAAGCACAATCCATATAACCCCACATAATTATGGTAGGCCCCACTATCAATGAGATACTCAAGTGGTTAAAATATTTGGAAATATATAATTTATGGTTGGTAGTGTAATTTTTGATGAACACATGAATATTTTTATCCTTCCTAGCTTTAATCTGATGAATTAGCTATTTGTTTCACAAACAATAAATACCCTATCGTAAAATTCATTATGTGTAATATTATGAATTATAAAGGTAAAGGCCTTGGTCTTCGTGAACAAGGATTAGTTGAACCAATAATAGTAAAATATAATCAATCTACTCGTGACATAGGGTTTAATCCACTCAATGTAAATATCACACTTTTTCAAAGTGACTATTTATTAAGTCAAAGATAGATTCTTCAAACAATGAAACAGGTTCTGTTCTTAGTCATTTTGAAGGCATTTCCTTCACTAATATTTTCTATCAAAATGTCATTTTAACACTAAACCTCACATATCAATCCTTAATAAAGTGGTACCAACATGCAACACCTCCACTTGATCATTTCTAAAATGATGAGATAATTTCATAGTTCTTGAGTACACAAAACCACATCCCAGCATGGGATCATAAGAAGGGATTTTCTACTCAATTAGATAATTCTACATACTTTGGGGAATAACAATCATATCAACACATCAATTTAGCATTAACCTCAAATCAAGAAGACCTAGAGGAGGGATTCAATCTTCCTCCACCACCCCTAAACTATAAATAAGATTCAACTCTCTTAGTTGAGGATATTATTTCTATAAACATTAGAATAGACAAAAATCCCAAAATTGTCAATCTTGTAGTTTCTCTCACACAATAAGAAAGAGAAATACTCATGCTTTTGCTTTGAAAATTTTCAAATATATTAGCATGGTCTTATGCAAATATACAAGGGCTTGATTTGTTACTATTAGTGCATCATCTTGTTGTACATCTAGATGCAAAACCCATCAAATAAAAACATCGCAAGATGCATCCCGAGATAGTACTATTACTAAAATAAGAGTTGAAGAAGCAACTAGAATTTGGTTTCATATGCCCTATTGACTATTCATATTGGATATCCAATATAGTACCTATTTCAAAAAATCTAAAAGGAATCAAAGTCTGTATATTTTTTTATGATATTAATAAAGCATGTCCAAAGGATGATTTCTCATTTCCCAATATCAACATGATCATAGATTCTACTACAGGTCACGAAATGTTGTCTTTAATGTGCAATTTTTTGGGGTACAATCAAATCAAAATAGCTACCAAAGACCAACATAAAATAACATTTACAATACCATGGGGGGCCTTTTTCTATCAAGTGATACCTTTTGGTCTAAAGAATGCCAAACCTACATACCTAATAGAAATGGTTGTCATTTTTCATGATATGCTTCACAATATTATGGAGGACTATGTTGATGACATAATTTCAAAATCAAAATATAGAGAAGATCATCCCAAATTACTTTTTCATAGCTTTGAAAGAATGAGAGATTATAAGATTAGATTAAATCTAAAGAAGTGTGTGTTTGGAGTGACATCAAGAAAATTGTTAGGTTTCATTATTTCATGATAAAGCATAGAGGTTGATCCTTGTAAAGTTTCAATTATCATGGATATGCCACCAAAAGAAAATCTCAAACAACTCTAAAGTTTGTAGGGTAAAATCTAAGCAATTAGTCATTTCATATCTCAACTTGTAGATATTTGTCACCCTTTTACATTTTAATAAAGACACTCCTTTCAATTGAAATTAGAATTATGTTACAGCATTTGATCACCTTAAAAAATATCTTTCTAATCCACCATTATTAATTCCAGTTATTTCTAGTAGGCCTTTTCTATTATATATATCAGCTACTTGATTTGCATTGGGGGCATTTTTGGTAGAACACGATGATAGTGGGTTAGAAAAGGTAGCGTATTATCTAAGCAGGACCTTGGTATCTTACGAGCTTAATTATTCTCAAATGGAAAAGGCATGTCTCATAGTTATTTTTGCTTCACAAAAACTCCATCATTACATACTCAAAAATCAAACTAAAATCATTGAAAATTTTGAACCTATCAAGTATCTTCTATCCAAAATAGATTTAACAGGTAGGATGGCTAAGTGGATTATGCTTCTCAATGAGTCTGATCTCAAGTATGTTAATTAGAAAGATATTAAGGGACAAGTCTTAGTAGATACATTAGCAGAGGCACCTCTCAAAAATAAAGCACCTCTTGTTACAGAATTCCCAGATGAAGCAATAAGGTCTATTGATGAATCTCTAGTTTGGCAATTGTTCTTTTATGGTTCCTTCATAAACCATGGTTCAGGGGTAGGTATTTTACTAGTCACACTAGATGGGTATTGTATTCTAAAATTATTCATAATTGAGTTTTTTTGTACCAACAACATCATGGAGTATGAAGATCTCATAGCTAATCTCAAACTTGTTATTCAATGGGTTATCCAGCATCTTCTCATCTTTAGTGATCCAAACTTACCATAAATCAAGTAATTGATGAATTCCAAGCTCATGATGATATGTCAATCCCATATAAATGGATGGTGGATAGTTTAAAGTTTTCCAATTTATCCAATTTGAACAATAACCATGAATCAACAACAAGGAAATAGATGTTATGGTAACCATTGGTTCGTTATTTGATCTCAACACAAAACATAAAAAAATACTTGTAGATTACCTAATGATACCAACATATGACATGCGTAATTATGAAATGTTTAGTAAGGTTTTTGGTCCCACTTCTCCTTGGTATTTCTATATTTACACATATTTCCATGTTAACATCCACCTAACTTATGCCACAACTACTGTAAATCATTTATCCAACATACGTCTCATTATGCAATCCTTGGAAATATTTTATATTGAAGAGGCTATGATGGAACACTTATATGTTGTTTAAATTCTAAAGAATCTACTTTTGCCATTAGATAATTTCATGAGGAAATTAGTGGTGCACATTTTAGTGGCATACTCCTAGCCAAAAAACTTTTGCATGTAGTTTATTATTGGCCTACCATAGAATCTGATTCATCTGATTATGTTAAAAAATGTATACGATGTAAAAAGCATGGTGACCTTATACACAACCCTTCACAAGATTTTCAGCCTATTACCACACCTTGGCCACTCTCCACAAGGGGGTTAGACCTCATTGTAAAAATCAATCCTAAATCATCTGATGGTCACAAATACATTATTACTGCCACCGAATACTTTACCAAGTGGGTTGAGGCAATGCCCCTTACATATATTATTGGAAATCAAATCTATAAGTTCATCATAAACCATATTATCTACTACTTCAGTATCCCTTCTATTATTATTTTTTATAATTGAAAATCATTTAAAAATAAAGAAGTAAAAGCTCTTTGCCAAACCTATCACATAAAGTAAAAATGGTAAACTTTATACTACCTATAAGGAAATGACTAAGATGCAACTAATAAAAGCATTATCCGCATACTTAAATGAGTTATCAATGAAGTTGGTCATTACTAGAACATGCATATTTATCTCACCCTTTGGGCATACCGTACTAGCATCTATACACCCATGGGGTTAACTTCTTATTCTCTTGTCTATGGTAATGACTCTATTCTACCCATAAAAGTTGATATTCCATCTTTTCACATATACCTACAATAATTCATTGATGAATAATCCTATTGCACTTCACACCTTAGTGAACTCAATCTTCTAGATGAGAAATGACTCAATGCCTTAAACCATTTGCAAGTATACTATAATCACCTCTGTCATAGCTATAATAAAAGGATAAAATCCAAGGAATTTAAAATCAGAGATCTTTTTCTAAATGAAAACCAATGCAATACTAATGCTAAAAGGGAGAAGAAAGGAAAATTTGAACCCAATTACTTGGGTCCATATATCATTATTGCTAAATATGGATAAGGAGCTTACAGGTTAGTCACAGTTGTGGAGAGGAGCTTGATGAACCTATGAACATCATGCACCTTAATAGATTTCATGCCTAAATTCTCCTTCATGTTATTTTTGATATCTTAGGTGTTAAAAATATCAAACAAAAAAAAATGAGTAAAGCAAAAAAATAGTTCATCCATAAGTGAAACCTAATTTAGTGGCATTTTGGGCAAGTACCATGGTAAAAACTAAGTTTTTGGTGCCATACATAGTCTATTGTCTACATTCACCCTAGTTACTTGGGGGCATACCATTATGGTCATCCATTATATATTTCCACATTGTCCTTTATCGCGTATTTCATCACCTATTTTATCACATTTTAGATTAGTGTTAGTTCCTTATATTTATATACCTAAGTCCTTGCTCATGATAGAGGAATGTCTTCCATATAACTATCTTTGTCACAATCATAATACCTATCTTAAACCAAAACATCCACAACTACATGTAAACACTTACCATCAAAGACATCTACCATCTTAGCTAGCCCCTAAAATCACTCGCTTACATTTCTTAGGAGGGACAATCACACATCTATTCATCAAGCACTAAACACTCCATGAATCACCCATTTTCTCATCACTTCCCATGTTGGAAGAATTACATCTAACCTGATATCCCCACATTGACTTTGTCTAGGGTGGATTATGTAGGTAGTGCTTAGAGACATGGGGTCTCTAAGGTTAGCTCAACCATTGTCATCCCCATTATCTATTTCCCCGAGCATGGATTCATTTTTAATTCATGTGCTCCTCTTATTAGTTCCTCATCACTTGTTCCAATGTTATCATGAATCTTGGATACCAAACGTCTCAACTCTAGCCTAGGATGTCAAGTATTCTGTTGTCTTTTAGGTGTTGCTTACTTTTATGTTGTTCGCATCTAAGTTTTATTGTCATCTTTTTAGTCTTTTACTTTAGCCATCTTTGGTTATTTTAGCTCAAATCTTCTTACCCTAACCATTTATGGTTATCTTCTTACCTTAATTATTTCAATTATTTTGCTTAAATCCTCTTATCCTTAGCTATTTTTTGTTATTTTACTTATCTTTTTACCTCAACCATTAAAGGTTATCAAATATTGTTACATCAACTGCTATTGGTTATCTTGCTTACATCATATTCCTTTAACTTATTTTGGGTTTTTAATTTAAATCTTGTTTATCTTGAGTTATTTTGTGATATTTTTTTTTTTCATTGTCTTGAGTCATTTATCTTTGTTTATCTTATTTGCCTTTTTATTTGAAGATTTTATGTTCAAATGTTTGTGCTCATTTTGACAGTGTTGTTATCAAAATCATTTTTTGTATTACATCTAGTGTTATTATGACTTCATATCTCATTATGCATTATATACTATACATCTTGAACTTTGACTATTTTAAATCGATTGTGTATGTGTCAAGATTATTTTATGTATTACGCTATAGTGTGGTTATGATTTATCCATATCCTAATGCATTTTGTTTTGCACAAAATATTATTTTAAAGTCATTGTGCCTAAAACATAAACATTCATCATGATTACTTTATATCATTGGTGATATTTTGTTTTATGCTACATTAAAATCTAGGGTGCTTAAAACTTATTTACCTAGTTTATGTTGGAACTCTAATACAAATCAGAAGCATGCATCTATAAAAATCATACATTATATTTCATTTCTATAATAAATGTTGAAAAGGATTAACCTGTGCTATTGAGACTGAAAATGTAGGAAATATAATTACCATAAATATCCATCTAAATCGTCACTCATGTTTAAAATACTAGTGATAACCATACCATGTCTACCATAAACCATATATATAGTAAAAATAATAAAAATTCCATAAAGAGTCCATAATATCCATCATGTCACAATAATACAAGTATGATAGCCAAAATGAATCATGTGTATATGTGTGTATATATATATCAAAATTGAACGTGTTTATATAATGATACATTTCAAAAATACATATACATCGATATATCATGCTCGAGGCATATTAGGCATGACCTTCACATGGGGCATCTATCTTAGGACTCAAAGCATGACATTGTGGTGTACTCTATGGAGGACCCATGATACATTGTGATAACTATCCCATAGACCCATCTGACTCTATAGCTTGTACATATCTCACTGACATAGACTGCTTGGTCAACTACTCTCTATAAGATGGTGCTTATTGTGCACATGGAATAACCTCCTCATATAAGCTCCTATAATATATGGCATACTCTATGGCTTGCATCACTTTAGCTAAAGTAACCAATTATCCCTACCCTACTAGTAAAACCATGGCCTCTGTTAGCTCTATCCATGCAGTATCCCTCTCTCATTTATACTATTATATAAGAGTTGTATAATTCAGTGTCTAAGTCTCTGCATCATGTGTAATTGATCCAATTGTTAGTTTCATACCATCCATATCTAACCTCTCCACCTCAACCTATAGCCTATCTACCTCACTCTAAATATTTCCCCACATAAGGGCGCTTACAAGCCTTGTGCATGATTTTACACTAGGCATTTAAATTGTTGACTGTTTGTATAACATTTTTTTCCTTCACTCTGCCTGCAAAGAAGTTAAATAGTTGATGAGGTGCAACAATTCATTAATCTATGATGCCATTTGATCAGAACCATGCCTAAAATTTAATGAAACAAATTTAAATCCACTAAGTCCCTATCAATTTGAAATTTGTGAAATTTATTGATCCCTACACCCTGACATGGTATTTACTCCCCTTGCTAGCAAAAAATATGGGTACTATGCATGATGTTAGTATTCGACCCCATAATAACATGTTAACAGCTTGAGCCAATCAAAACACAGACAAATACCTATTTTCATATCTTTTGTTAACAAATATGTAATATAAAATATTGAATCCGTGTAATTTTTTAATACATAAAAATCAATAGTTTTTAATTAGTGGAGAAGGAAAATTTTAATTAGAGGTTAAAGAATATTAATTTCTTTAGTCACCCACCCTTTGGGTCTAATAAACATCAAAGACATTTTAAAAGATAAAGTATGATTCATATTACAAAACTATGCTCAAATATTGAAAATAATCATGTGGTAATTGAATTAACAATCACAAGGTGAAATAAAGTCACAAAGACAAAGCATAGCTACGAAAATAAAAATATCACTTAAAGTCATTGTAGATAGTTAGACTTATTTGATTGGTTCACACTAGTGGTGTAGAATCATGGTTAAGCAATGGATAAACCCCAACATACTATATAAACAATGTACACAATATAGATGGTTGTGTGGAGTGTAAAATAATGGTTTTCAAGCTACAATAGTAATGTTACAGAGGATGCATGGAATCCCATGTTGTATCAACAAAACCCTCATTCACATTTTTAGCTCCCTATTCACATATTTTTTAGATATATGTATTTCTTTACTAGAGTATGTCAAGGGGGAGTTATTTTAAGTCTATAAGCTTTGTAAATTATTTTGATGTCACTGGAAGTAGGCAAACATTCTATAGGTATATCCATTAGTATCCTGGACATCTATGGCTTCAAGTCTTTTAAAAGGAATAATTTTGACCAACTCTGCATGAATTATGCAAATGAGAGACCTCAACAACATTTTAATTGCCATTTATTTAAGCTAGAACAAGAGGAATATATCCTAGATGGTAATGATTACACAAGAGTGGACTTTAAAGATAATTAGGAGTGTTTAGATCTTCTTGAAAATAGACCATTATGTTTACTTTCATTGTTGGATGAAGAGTGCACACTCCCCAAGGGGATCGATTCAACTTTGGCTAATAAGCTTAAGCAACATCTAAATGGGAACTTTTGCTTCAAAGGAGAAAGAGGTAGTGCATTCCATATTTGCCATTGATTTTGTTTGTAAGTTGGGCATAAGAATCCATGTTTTAGGATTTTCCAAAATGAAGTAGATTGCTTCAAAAACTCCCAAGGCAAGTTTTGAATAGGTTCATCTAAAAGATTGTTTCTTGCTTTCTTTCTTCAGTATCTCAAGACTCCTTTGAAATGCTTGTACTTCTTGATTGATATCACTTTTTAGAAAATTCTTGGAGCATCATCACATAGATCAACTAAATATACATCTAAATAAAAAACATTATCCAATAACCTTACTAATTAATAGGCTATAATTGTTTAGCAAGAATCTAGCTTGAAAACTACCAAAGTTGACATAGAAGGTATGCAAAATAGATTAGTTGTTATGATTGAAGAAGCATTATAGGATGAAGATCTTAATGATATTCCTTCTAGCTCCATTATAAGTATGTTTGAGGAATATCATACAGAGGTTAAAGTCTTTATCTGAATTAGTACAGATACATGAGGATGCTAATTAGGAAGGGCCTTCATGCATGGTTGTTATGGAATCCAATGCAGTAGAGGTTTTGAGTCTTCAAGTGATTTGGATGGAAAATGATCATTCAACTCTCAAGATAGCATTGGAAGTTCAATTCAAGGTCCAAGAAGTCCAAGTATTGTCATTTGTTAAACCAGGTTGGAGTGGAGTTAGGTGAAAAGTTAAAAAATTAAAAGTTTCAAAAGTTGTAGATGAGGCTCCCAAAGTCCTCAAGAGATCTTGGTGGGAGAATCAACTTGCAAAATGCAAGTTGTAAATTATGGTCAACTCTCCCAATCCCATCGATCAAATCAAGTATAAAAAGTCAACTCAAGAGGAGCTTTAGGGAGAATTTAAGGAGGAATGCAATTTTACAAATGTGAAAATTACAAATTGCACTTGGATCTCCCAAACCTGCCAATCAACATCGGTCAACATGAGATACTAATGCAAGAGGGAACTTTCAAGGTTAATTGTAATTTTTCAAATTTACAAATTTCAAATTGTAGTTGGAGTTCCCATTTCCCTAGGGAACTTTTGAGGGGAATTGTAACTAAAATTTGCAATTTATAAATTTGTAAATTACAAATTGCAGTTGGAGTTCCCATTTCCCAATGGAAACTTTTAAGGGGAATTGTAACTGCAATTTTCAATTTATGAATTTGCAAATTACAAATTGTAGTTGGATTTATCATTTCCCAATAGGAATTTTTGAGGGGAAATGCAACTACATTTTTCAATTTGAAAATTTACAAATTACAATTTTGTTTTTGAGTTTTAGATTTCCCCAATACAAAGAAAAGTGCAAAATTGCTAAAATGGCTCAAAAGTGAAAAGTAATGCATTTAAGCATTAAGAATTTTGGAGGCAACCCTAAAACATCAAAATGTGGAAAAAGCATAGTGTGAAAAAGCAAACTTGATCCAAAAAGCAAAAATGTAAAAATAACCTAAGCACATGATTATTCCCTTTTAGTTTTAGATATAGATTGTTATAACTTAGTCTAAAATCCATATACATAGATATCAAAATTGGGGGCATGTGTGTAGCACATTATATACACATGATCAATTTTGCACCATCTCATATTAGAAGGAATGAAAAATCCATGTCATTTTCCACATTATATACTCTAGACACCATTTGCACTAGGTTTCACACAAGATTGATGCCTTATTCCTTCTGTAGTGGTTGTCATTTCCATGTAGTCCTTAAGTTACATTCTTAAGTGTCTGAGGGACCCCTGGGTCATTTTACATTTTAGAGTTTTTAAGTGGCTTTAGATCCATCATATATAGCTTCATGACATCACATAATTTTAATTTCAGCCATAGAATCATCTACTTCACATGGGTAGTCAATGATATAGTAATATCCTACTCGAGTTCTTAAGCCACCTACATAGTAGGGTTGGACAAGCCATCAGTCCAATCCAAGTTATTCAAAGTGTAAAATCCACTAAGTAGGGGTGGGTAGTGATGGATTCAAGACTAGATTGAGTTCTCGAGCCACCCACACATGGGGATTGAGCAAGCCATTAACTCATTTTAATTTATTCACTATTTGATCACTAGTTATACACATATAGAGGATGACACCAGGTTTTTGCATTGGTTAAGTACCCAATGAAGTGTATTTGTTCCTTTCCTCTCTCTTTATCATCTCTTTACTTAGTTTTTTCTTTGCTTTTGATAGTCCTTAAGTAAGGATTGATTCATACATGTTTTATTTGTAGGACATGTAATGGAGCATGCTTCAAAAACTTAGACCTAGATTCATAGGTTTCACCTCATAGATAAGTCCCAGTACGATTATTTTTATTTTATCCTAGTCATCTTAATTTAATTCATTTCTATATTAAATGGGGGACAAATGTAGTCATACAAAATGTCACATGAATGCAATGAGTGTCACTTAAGACCAACCATCCCTAGCTTAGCCCTAGACCTATCTTAGGACCACTTTCAACCCTTATCCATATTTTTTGTAGCTATTACACATCCATAGACATCCCAAAATTAGTCTCAAACCTTACCTTAGGGATATAGGCCACTAGTGGCCCAAGTTTAACCACCTAAACACTAGTTCACCCCTTTAAACACTACCATACTGTGATAGTGACCAAGGGACTATGTTAGTGACCCTTGTCTAATTTCAACCCTAATGAATATCTTTTTAATTCTTAAGACACCTAGGGTCATCCTAGAAATATTTCACACTCTGCATAAGCACCAAATTTGTATAAAAACATGGCTTTTATCCCTTTACCCACTAGATGGAAATTATATGCAAACACTCATGAACAAACTCAAAAATAGTTGTGCAAATCAAGGTCATTAATCCTTATTTTGCCCTGCTACTACATATAGTCATTTACAACATTTCTAAGCTCAAATTAATCAAATTTCTAGTCTTAATCACACTCAAAACACTTAAGCTACCACTTACATTAACATTCACTTGCAATTTCACTAAACACTTAGGTAGGAGAACTACATCGAGCTTGATCCCTCTTTATAATATTGATATGTATGAAATGTGCTCACATAGGGGTATGGATCACATGTCTAGCACATCAGACCCACTAACCCATTTTTCTCATGGTGTTCATTCAAACCCTTGCAAGCATGAAAATATAGGGTTTTTAGAGGAAAATAGAGCTACAAGATAAATTATTGATCATATATACTTTAAATTTGGACCATATCTATAATAGGACATGAGCTACAAAACCCATTAACAGTTTATAGATATTTTAAGTGGGACACTAGTGCACTAATTTGGAAACTAACACATTGTGGTATTGTTTAAAAGACCATGCTACTATCCAGCATTGATTCTAACACATGGATCCTATTTGTGACACTCATGCAATCTTCTACATCAATTTTCAACACCTAGATCATCCATCTTAGTTATTTTTTAGCTAAGTATATACTTGTGTGATTCATTACCATTTTTAGAATAATAAATTAGGTTAATTATTTTACAAATTAGTAGCTATATTTATTGCATACTATTCCTTAATTTACTGTACTCAGACCCTTTAACAACCTAGGATTTTACACTCCATAAATCCCTTAAAAGTTAAATCAATTAGACCTTTCCTTTTCCAACGTGATACACTACATTGGGGGCATCTTGTTCTATATGATCATGATTGACATAAGTTCTATTATTTTATTATCATTTTCTATTGTCTTACTGAGCTTATATATCTTATAAATACCTATACTCATGTTTTTATCTTACACTATATTTGATATGCTATTATACATGACATTTTGCTAGCACATGTATGTAGGGACTACTATGACATGCTTATGCTAGTTTTTTATATCTCATTACTTCATCTATTTACATTAGCTTATTTGAGTGTACTTCTTGTTTTCTTATTTGTCTTTCTTATGGAAAATTTAAACATGTACATTGTTTTTTGGCCATGGTGCCTTGAGTGTTGCTTGTTTATTTGGTGTGTGGACATTTTCATGTCTTCCACTTGAGTGTGCAGCATTTGAACATGCCCAATTTTTGCATTCTTGTTAGGCTATTCTTTGTGTGACATTTGAGTACTCTTGTGTGTGTGCTTGATTATTTTTTGATCTTATTATCTTCTAGGCATTGCCATGATTTATATCATGTATTGTAGGGCTTCTTAGTATGCATACTATGATCTTCATTGATACAAATATATTAAACATAACATTATTATATGTTTCTCATACTACATGATTCAAACAGATAAAACATAGTTATATTATCCTTTTGAGATAAGGTGATTATCACTTTTGAAATATCCTCACCTTAAAATCGGGAACATGCCATAGAAAACATGACTCTACATACATATAGTTGACAAAATGAGTAGAATTTGATTCAATTTACATAGTTTACATGATTCAAATATACAATTGGGACATAACTCTATGCATTGGGCATAGATTTGGGACAAATATTTTCAAATTTGTGAGGTTACATGTTATAAAGTAGAGGTTAGATTTTGACAGATACTCTAGCTTGAGACATATTCAAGATGTACATGCATCAAATGACAAATACACTTTCAAAATATATATACATATATGGACGACCTTACCAAGATGAAACATTTGAGCTTTAAATTTTGCAATGATGAGTTCCTTTTTATTAGTGTGATAATATTATGCACCATCAATGGACTTGGAACTATGATTCTATTATTGTTGGTTGATATGGTTACACCATTTGACTCAAGTGAGATTGGCTAAATTAACTAGATTGGATAGATTGGTTATACTTGGGTTGTGTGATTGAGATTTTGTGCTCTTAATAGACTTGGTACAATTCATCCTTATACCAAATTAGAGGAATGATCACCCTCCAATTCCCCTCTTCACATCTCCAAGGTTCAATTGTGAACCTTTATCTAATCCTTCAACTAGGAAACATCTCTACTGAGACAAACTACCAAGAGGCAACATGGTTACATCAACACACTAGTCATTCACATACAACAAATTCAAATGGGCTCAAACAAAGACAAGGTGTGTTCTATACACCACAGTACACTTTCTATCCTTTAACCTAGTAATTTCATCCTCATGCATTACTAGACTAAAAGGGGGGTAAATGTAGATTCTTAAATATGGATTTATATGTTAAAGTAGTCATGTACACTTGACAAATATATATCAAGGCTCTACCCTTTAGTTTTAATTTCCTTACAGCTAAAAGGCTCATACTCACCACCTCATTGGGTCTAATTACTTAATTTTTAATCCAACCTTGATTATTTTAATTATCTAGATCACTTGTAACCACAAAACACCTAAAATCTAATATATATCATTCACGATAAGTTACAAGACCTCGACAAGTTTCCTCCATCCTGTTCAATTATGTTTAGGATAGGACAATAGTATTGATGCTACTATCCACATTCTAACACAAGGGTCCTTACCCTATAAACACTTAAATTTAAAAATACTTCGATGTATATGGGTTGGCCTAAGAATGTTATTAATCCTTTTGTGAGGATTATTTCAAAATCCAAGTCAAAACCAATTCATTTTAACATCCAATAATTATTAAGAAATAACTTATTCAATCTAAATTAATTAATTGCACAACTAAGCTATTCTTCCCTATTAATTCATATTTGCATATCAATCATATGAGTAGTCATACTACAGGTTTGAAGCACTCAAAAGACAACCCATGAGCCATATTTTTCAAGTTACAAGATAGATAATTGTATGCATCTTCATATAGTTAATTGCATCCTTATACACACATATTCCCACACATAGTTGATAACTACATAATTCTAAGGCCCTCCTTGGAGTATTATCTATGTAGGTAGCACTCATTGACAAAGGGGTCTTTGAGGTCAGCTTGACATTATGAGCCCACTAACCCATTTTTTGGAAAGGTAACCTAATTTAACGTGGAGATCTAGGGTTTGAGCTATAAATAGTGATATAAAGCCTATGCACAAGATATAGATGCATCAAACTAAAGGAAATAATAATCCCAAGCCTAGGCAGTTGCATATTAATACAACAAACATTTTATATAGGATAGTTGTATCAGGATTCAAATAGTAGTATGATCACAAGTATCTAGACAGCCAGAAATAATGTTTAGAATCTAACGATTGGTTCTTAAACATCAAACATCATATTTCCACACTTGTACATCTTAGATATAGTTGCACATAATTACATAAGTTAATTACTATTTCTTCTTCATTATTATGTAATCAAAATATTGTTTTACATTGTATTTTCTAGATTTAACATTTTCATAATTCAAAAATGAAATTGAATATCATAAATTGAGTTATTTAATTGGCCTAACTTTTAGGAATAGGTTATCTCACTCTTCAATAGCCTATTCCTCCTAACCCTTAATTTTACAAAAAGGGTTAAACAATTCATGTAACAAAACGTGTTGAATTCAATTGCAATGAAACTATAGTTGTTATTATACATGAAGAATTCTTATATTAAGTCAATAACACACATTACATGAATTTCAAACCCTAAATTTTTGGGTTTTATAATCATAAAGCCACATCTTCCCAACCCATGATAAGTAGTGTAATTAGTGTTATGATCAATCATAAGACTCAACCATTGAATTAACCTATTCAAAGTACCACCATTCATGCACATATAATTCTTACTATGATTTTTTCCATAGATTAATTAAAAAAATAAGCCCAAAACCTATCTATACAAGTCAAGTCACTTGAAGATAAATATGCACATGTCTAAAATATTGATCATGTGAATACCAATTTCATCTCTAGCTCTCCAATAAAAACCATCTCAAAATATTTCACCTCCAACATGGGTTAAGCAATTAAAAAACATATATGAAAAATGAATCATGAAATTGGCAAGCTTAATACCTCTCCAAGTAAAATTCTTATAAACATGCTTTGAAACAAATTGATCATATTACCTCCCACTCATCCTACGTAAAGGATTAGGTACTATTGTGATTATCATAGATTCCATGGTCATTCAACATATAGGTTTCATGATTCAAAACATAGATTAAAGGATCTAGTTGATAATGGTGACCTTACATTTGATACATCTATTAAGACATCACAAGTCACAAGTACACATTTCAATATTGAGAAAATCATTCCAATTGTGCTCCCATCTCCCAAGGTAGGATTACTGAAATAAGAGTTATCAAAATAAGATCTTCCTAAAGTAGAGTAACCTATGAAAACTCTTTCTTAATTAGTATCATCTACTTATACTTCATATATTATATGGGAAAGAACTATATCTATGGGAATTTATGTAAAATCAAAGAAATATGTTGACAACGAAGCAAAACAAGATCAAACAAATACCAATAAACCTACTCTAGATGTCATTCCATCCTCACAACTATCTAACCATGCACATGATACCAATGATGATGAATATATTCAAGAGAAAAGAACATTCAATAACCTATTTCAAAATAAGCTAGGTTTGGTTATACCTATGCTACTACAAATACAAAAGATGATATTGATTTGAATGACATGACTAGATTAGTGGATAAATATGGAAATGGTATTAAAAATTTCAACATACATGATAAAATACCTACACCTGACCATCCCATAAATAGGATCATAGGTTAGTTCAAACACAATTTCATCAAATATTCAAAAATATATAAAAAATCAAGTATTCAAAAATAAAAAACCAAAACCTATGCATGACATGTTTTAATGATGTATGTAGTTGATTGATTTTATTCATCATATACATGGTGAGTTATATATCTATTTTATATGCACGTGATTTTCATTGTATACATGAGTTGGATGCAGAACATTCAAGTTACACATGATACATGGACATACATATGTGTGATATTGCTCACCCATAGGGAAACCTCTCTACATTAGGGATATACCCATATTGGGGGCATCTTCATTACTTCTTTAGGATACATATTTATATATTGGTCCATTGATCATATTAGATTATTGTACAATACTTTATCTTATTCATAATTTATGGAGTGTCATTTCCTATGGATATTATGCTTTGTTAAATAGGATGATGATGTTGATTGAGTAATCAAACTAACATTACTTGCTTTGTGCATGCTTGATACAGATGATTGTAACATTTCTTGATCATTGATGTGTGTCATATTGATTTTTCTATGGGTACATTGATTGTGTCTTGTCCATCATGTATTAGTTATGTCAGAGGATCCTCTAGTCCATGTCATGGCCATGTTATGTCTATTTCATGTCATGTATTGTATGCTTCTTGATCATGATATTGTGTGCATGTGTGTCGTTACATATATTTTATATTAACATTTTGACTCTTACTATGAGCTTATTATTGTGATTTATATCACACATATTTATATTATGTATTATCTATTATTGTTTCCATGATTTATATCACACATCTACTATGATTATCATCACCACATGCTTAATTGATATATGTAACTAATAATGACATTTATATGACCATTACCTTGGATTACAAGTTTCATACATGTTTGAATGATTTAAAAAAAAATACTACGAGGGTATATCTTATTATGTTTATATATATACTTTACATGATGACACTTTTCTATATAACTCGTGATATGCATGACTATTTCTTTTGAAATGAGTGATTCACGTGATTCATCCCTTGTATTAAAATGGGGCATATGATGGGCTTGTTTCAATGATTTGGACCATGACATATATACATTTTATATTATGATACAAATTAAATAATTTAGATGGGTTATATTGAGACATATTTATGGTATTCTAAATGATTATGAGGAACAAATTAGACATTTTATGAATCTTGATAGACAAATGTTGGCATTTTATATCAATCTATGGGACAAGTGGATCATATTGGACCATAGACTTTATTCATGAGAATATTAGTCTAATTTTTATATTGAGGATCAGCGGGAAATTATGGTACTATGTGAGCACCTTAGATCTATACATGTCTACATTGTTTGACCTTTTACATACGAACCCACTTCGGAGTTCCAATTTTACATATGAACTTATTTTGGGGGTCCATTTTTACATATAACCCTATTTTAAGGTTATATTTTGAAATACAAACTTGATTTTTGGGTTCCAAAAAATATTGATTATGTTATTCAAAGTAGTGTGGTTGTGGTTACTATGTCACTCAACTTATAACACTCCTTCAATGGCAGTTGGGGCATTTACACTATTCAACTAGCAGTTTTGGTGGTTGCATCTCCTGAGGGCATCATCACCCCATGATATTCTCCAAAAAATTATAAAAGTGGTTTCTTAGTTAGCATACCATCAACTGTCTTCATGACTTAGATTTGCAAATTCAAGTGATTTAGATTATTCCAGATTTATTATCATGATAAAACATTGATCTATGCATGCTCTCTTATGGGTTTCACATGAAACTAAAAGTACATTATATTCATACCTGTCAACACCAAGCATGATTATAATAGGTACCAAATTTATTCTTTTATAATATTAATTTAGCATTTTAAATATTAGATTAGAATTGGGGAATTTATAGACGCATAATGTAGCATCCCCACTGGGATTGACTTAAAGTAATGTGATTTTTTTAAAATTTAATCAATGCATTCTTTTGTTAGATTTCACCATAAGAATATAATTAATGGTACAAATACAACACTCTAAGTATAAGCATGTAACATCTATCTGTCACTGATCACTATCATCAGATGAAACACAACATAACTGAATATAAAAAGTAATTATAGATTTCCAACCACGGCTGGTACAAACATACAGTCACTGATGTCAATGTACAATAAGTAAATAATTATATTAAATTAGGGGTAATGTTTCATTAATAATAAATATGACACAAAATACAAGATACTAGATAAAAGACTCCACAGAGCATGAGTTCCTAAACTCTAGTATTTATGGCAATCTCAAGTGTAGTCTATAAAAAGTAGTATTATGAGGTAGAGCATCATCTAAACACTTTTCCACACTAATCATAGACCATGGATCCCCCACACAACCCCCCTTCAGGGAATGACCCTCCATTCATGAATGAGTAGATAGGGATGGTAAGGGAATCCAGAGAGACAAGATAGTACCCATGTGTTAGATGATTTATAAGAACATGAAGTATACCATAAAGAAATACATTCTAACATGATTTCGCATAAATATGTAAATCATACATATAAAATGACAATGTCCAATTAAACATTACTTTGGACAAAGTTTTATATAGTTATTGATCTCTAGAATAAATCAAATTCATACACATCACTTGATTATATTACCTTCATCTAGCATTGGTGATGTTAGTAAGCTAGGAAAGCCCATCTCACTTCTTACTTAGTGCCAGCAATGCAAGATTTGGTTAATATAAATATAACCAACATATACATATAAATTACTTCCTACTATTAGGCATAAAACATGCTAAACACATGACCAATCAAAATGCATATATTTAATTTATCAAATATATGAATGAATCTTCACTAAATTATTTGTCACATAAATAATAAGCATAACAAGCACAGTTTATATCACTCATGTATAATTTATATTGAGACGCATAATTCAAATTTTCATAAGTAGATTCAAATAAATAGTACATTCTATGACAAGTAATAATATCACAATCTATCATTTTCATGTACACACTACTCAATTTCAATAGCCAATCATAACAAAGAAAGTCATAATTCTCATGAAAACATAATATTTTGTTTAAATAACTTATTATATTTTTAATAGACTGTATTCATATAGTTATAATTTCTTGTCCCTTGGAATCCTATGACTTATTATTAATTATACAGATATAAGCACACCGCTATATGTTGTATATGCATATGAGTATCTAAGTCCTTATCTCGACATTTTTCAATATTATGAGCACTTGTTCATACTAAATATATTCAAAATAAGTACCACCTATAAGTAATCAAACAATATATAGGTATTGTTTTTGTCACACTAATAGTAACTTCTATTTTCTATTCATAAATTAATAAGAAGTGTCTATCACCAAAAATTTAACATTTTTTAAACCCTTGTTCCTATTCAATCATTTCCAAGTCATGATCCATTTATGAAAAATAGAGGATACATTTCATGATGGCGAGCACCTTATAATACATATATTACAAGCAGAGGGCATATCTCATGATAGCAATCACCTCTGAATAGAACAAAAACAGAGGAAACATTTCAAGAAAACACCTTCTAATAGATCAAATATGCAAACAAAAAGAAAATGGTTACATAGAGCACAATTGTCTCTTCTCTCTACCATCTCTATGTGCATCACATATGATGAGAGTATTTCTCATTATTCACATAGCTCACACACACCAATCAATTTAAAAGGATAGAATTTAAAAATCGATTACTAGAAACTAAAAATTTTAAGTAATTCAAACCAATTTAAATGAAACAAGAATATATGTAATTTCTTTGTAATAGTATAGGTATATAGCTTGAAAATAGATAGGTGTATCACAAAATTATTTAAGTTAAAGAATAAGGATCAAATAGAGTTTTAGATTATCTTGTTAGGGCCAATAACTTCCACCAGTTGTGCTCCCAAACAGACCAACAATTGGCATAGATGCAAGTTTATTATTTAAATAATATATTACACAGTTCCTTGTATTACATGCAGCCATATATTTCCATAGTTTGATTAACACTTAACATTTGTACATACATATATCTATGTCTCTAATTTTAGATGTTATTATATATATATATATATATATATATATATATATATATATATATATATACATACATATAACGTCCCCTAAGCTCTAATTCTAGGTGATGAAGTAAATCATTTGCATATAGAGTAGTGTATGCTGGTTGTATCATTAGTCTTTCCAATAAATATATCCTCATCGGCTATCATGTGGTATAAATATGCAAGGAACCTGTCGTATTATTAGTCTTTCAAATATATATGCACTTTGCCTAATTTATATATGTGATTTTCCTAATTTATATATGTGCTTTGCAATATATATATATATATATATATATATATATGCTTGGCCGTATAAATATTTATATATTTAAATCTCAGGTTACGACCAAGACATGATATGGCAAGATTAATTTCATATAGAACTTGATCTCAGATTGCTAAATATATGATCTTTGGATCTAAATATATCAATTCATTTGCTTTTCCTTTAATTTACTAGGACATTGAAGGGGTCAAAGCACACACACAATGCATATATTATCACAACAAGAATACACATATTTTTTATCAAATTCCACACAAAATATTAATAAATTCACTTACCTTGCAATAGCACCCAAACTAAAATGGAATGATCCGGATAACTTTGCTTGGTTTGGATGTCTTTCCTCCTCAATGCATTGTTCCTCCCTTCACCACTTCACTCTCCTTATTCTCTCTCTTTGCGCTATTATTCAGTTCCTTCCTTTTTTCTCTTCTTCTCAAATTCATGCTTCACTTATGTCTTTTTGTGTTCTCCCCTTATTCCCTTCTTCCTTCCATGTCGCCCAACTTTCCTTTCTTCCCTTCTATGCAAAAGCTCGCTATGTTATTTTTTAATAAACGCTTACCATTTTTTATTCTTTTGTGTTTTGCTATTTTTCTCAATGCTTCCATAATCATTATTTTGTTCTAATTCACCCAAGCATGAAAAC
Organism: Torreya grandis; assembly: GCA_037957365.1. NCBI lineage: Eukaryota > Viridiplantae > Streptophyta > Pinopsida > Cupressales > Taxaceae > Torreya > Torreya grandis. Next base: position 485,125 of record JARHVA010003814.1, on the reverse strand, counting down.
AAAAGATCTTATATCTTTCCCCAAACATTAATTATTATTTCTATTCATTTTATATTCTAATTATAATATGATTGCTTTATTATTTAATTTAGTTCTTAATTATTTATTTTTATTTCCTAATTATAAAAATTCATTACAAATGCTTTATCTGTTACTAACTTAGAAATGATAAAAACATCATGATTTTAATAGTAACCAGAGTAATATATAAAGTTTATTATATTATTTTATCCAAAATTGTAAATTGGGTGTCTATTAAACCAATCACCATAGTATTATAGAAACAAAATTGTTGTGTTATTACTTATGTTATATAGACTCCCTATGTCTTTTGGTATCTTCATATATCAAGGTGTATATTGATATTCTCGAATATCATATGATAACAAGCTAATGTTTTAAAACATTGCAAAAACATTATGGTTAGTCTATATACCATAATAAATTGATACTACTAACATAGATTTATGTTCTCGTAAACATTAAGAATTATGACTATAATAGCATAACATAATCATACTAAAACATAATACATTTAAACCTATGTATAATATCCACAATGCAATCAAACATAATGTATTCCACATACAAGTATTAAATTGAACTAACATGCACATATACAATTATCTAAATGCAGATAACATAAAGAACATACTAATGCTAACAATTTAAACAATACATATAATATTTACTATTTAATGTGGTGTGTGCATGGGTTCTAGATATTCTTATATCATCCCCCAACACCTACATCTACATCACCCTCTTTGATGATGCTCTTCCTCCATCATGCTCTGAGGGATGAATTTATTCTATGTCAAACCCATGACAAGAAGGTAGTTGGTATGTAACATCATGATGTATATCGTAAAATAATGTTATAATAACTAATCAACATAATTATAATGTAAGAATATACCATACAGCTAAACTCATAGCAATGCAATCATGTAATCAAAACAACATTCAACTATCCCATAACAGCATATGACTTATAACTTAGTTAATAATAATTAAATCAAATTATCAACCATAATAATCTATAGATAATCAAGTAAATTTGTTTAGTGAGGAATCGGGATATGACATCCTTCCCCCTAAAATTGGGCATCATTTGGATGACACTTATCCAAACATAAGCTCTGAATTAAAAACATTATTCAGCAAAAAGATAACATAGTATAAAGCATCAAATCAAGTAAATAAATGTGGAAATCACCTATATAACTCATCATAGTCCTCCCAAGTAGCACTATCCTCAGAGTATTGGTCTCATAAGACCTTGTACTATGACATCTCTCTATTATTCAAATAAATTTTGTGAGTGTCAATTACTCTGATTGGTTCTACCATGACCACCCCAGGATCTAGACTATACAAAGCATTCCAATCCAACACATGTGAAAGATCATCTATATATTTTTTAAGATAATAAACATGGAATATGTTATGTAATAGAGCTAGGTTTAGTGTTAATGCAAGCATATATGCTACAAAATTGACCGCTTCTAAAACCTTGAAGAGTCCCACATATTGTGGTGAAAGTTTTGTTGACTTCTTAAATGCAATTGAGCTCTTTTGCAGCGTAACCTATAAGAACACTTTATCACCTACTAAAAATTGCTAATCTATCCTCTTCAAATCAACATAACTCTTATGCATATCATTGGCCTTGGACAATCTCTATCTGATTAATTTGACTTGATCTTCCATTTCTAAAAGCATCTCAGGTCCAAAGATTACCCTGTCTTCTAACCTATCTTAACTGATTGATGTTTTGCACCTTCTTCCATATAATGATTCAAATAGTGCCATATTAAAAGTTGATTGGTATGAGTTATTATAAGTAAACTCAACCAATGAAATATAATCTTCTCACTTGTATTATTGATCCATGTAATACATATAAAAAAGATCCTCTAACATCTGATTAACTCGCTCAATCTGGCCATCAATCTTTAGGTGATATTTAGTGCTGAAGTTTAATTACGTAACCAAAGATGAATTCAAATTTATCAAAAATTTAGAATTCATCTTCGGATCATGATTTGAAATGATCTTCTTTAGAAATCTATGTAACCGATACACTTCCTTTATAAACCTCTTGGCAAGAGTGGGTGCTCCATTTATCAAATTGCCTAGTATAAAATGACTTACTTTGGTGCTTATCCACTACAACTAAGATCATATCATGCTTGTTCCATGACAATGGTACACCTTGGATAAATTTCATATTGATCACCTTCAACTTTCATTCTGGTATGTCATGTGGATATAACAATCTAGCCAGATGCACATGTTTAGCTTTCACTCATTGACATTTTAGACAATGTGACACAAATTCTACTACATCCTTCTCAATTCCCTTCCAAAAATAAAGGGTTTAAGCTCTGACATGAGATTGGTTACTCTTGGATGTTTGAAATATGAGGTATTGTATAGTTCTTTTAACATTGTACTCCTTAAATTATTTCTATCTGGCACATAAATTCTTCCATTATAGTACAAAAGACCATCATTCTCTAATCCAAATCCTTTATACCTAGGATTCTGAGCATTCACAGATAATTCTTTCCTGGCCTGATCATAGAATTTAACTCCTGGCAATAATTTGATCACTCTATCCTTAAAAATACTCTTGATAGTAGCCACGATTATTATGTAACTCCTACGACTTAGGGCATCAACTAATCTATTTTCTTTGCCTTGGATATAGTTGATATCAAAATCATAATCAGACAATAACTCTATCCAATGTCTCTGATGAGTATTTATATTTGATTGAGTGAAGATATACTTGAGTCTCAAACTATCAGTCTTGAGCTCAAACAGTTTTCCCAACAAATAATGTCTCCAAATTTGTAAAGCATGCACAATTGTTTCAAGTTTTAGGTCATGAGTTAACCTCATAAGACTTTAGATTTCATGATTCATAGGCTACTACTATACCATCTTGCATAAAATCTCCTCTTATTCCATCACTAGATGCATATGTGATCACCAAAAATTGACCATTGTGATCATGAACTTTTAGTATTGGTGCTGATGTAAGTCTCTCTTTTAATTCTTGAAAAGCTACTTCATACTTATCTGACCAGATAAAACTTTGGTGCTTATGCTGCAAGAATTTAATGAGATTATTTATCTTAGAATCAAAACGAACTTGTTGTAATAACCTATTAATCCCATGAAAATCCTTACCTCATGGACATTCTTTGCTTTTGGCCACTCCATAATGGCTCTTATCTTTGCCATATCTATTAAAATTATATCTATAGAGATAATATTTCTTAGATAGTGTACTCTCTTCTAAAAAAATGTACACTTAGACAACTTGCCATAGAACTTGTGCTTCTGTAACCATTGTAAAACCAATTCCAAATGTTGAAAATGCTCATCTTTATTCTTAGAATATATAAGAATTTCATCAAGAAAGACCAAAATGAAATGATCTAAATAATATTTGAACATATTGTTAATGAAATTCCTAAATGCTACTGGAGCATTTGTCAACCTAAATGGTAACACTGTGAACTCATAGTACCTATAATGAGTTCTAAATATTGTCTTTGGAATATCCTCATCCCTTATCCTTAGCTGATGGTATCTTTCTTTAAGACCAATCTTATAAAATATCATTGCCCATTGCATCTAATCAAAAATATCATCTATACGATGTAGTGGATACCTATTTTTGATAGTTTCTTTATTCAACATTTTATAGTCTATGCAAAGATGAAGATTACCATCATTTTTCTTAAAAAATATAACTGGTGCACCTCATGGTGACACACTTGGCTTGATCAACCCTTTTGACAACAATTCTTAGATTTTAACCTTCAATTCAACCAATTCAGTGGTTGTCATGCTGTATGGTGCCTTAGATTATGGTTTCGATCTAGGTATGATATCAATAGAGAAATCAAACTCACGTTTGGAAGGTAATCCTGGTAATTCATTTGGAAACACATCATGAAAATTCCTAAGGAATGAATAATCTTCAAGGGATGGTTCCTTAAATTCTTCCATTTCATTTATCTTGAAAATAAATGTTTAACACCCTTTTCCTTAAGCCTTCTTGAGTTGCATTACAGAAATCTACCTAAGCATCAACTCTCTCTTCTTGCCCTGAATTTGTGTCTGATTTTCAAAATCATCCAAACACTCAACCTTTTTCAGATAACAATCAACTTTGGCCTTATGCTTTGTAAGCCAATTGACTCCTAGGATCACATCATATAACCCTAATGGTGCTACATAAAGATCCACTACTATTATGAATTTGGGCAACCTAATCTATGCTTCAACTATACACTTGTCAACTTTGAATTTTGAATTATTTCCATATTACTAACCATGCATTTTCCATTACTCTAGCTCTTCTAAATAACTTATTAAGAATTTTTGGAGCTATAAAATATTTTGTAGCCCCCGTATCTATCAAAATGAAAATTGAATGTTCAAACAAAATACTTGACAGTTCTATGGATGAAGCTTGGAATTTGGCTTGTTAATTATCAACTGCCACATGAATACATGGCTAAAAAGTTATCTATTGAAGAGTAGAACCTTTGTTCTTTGACTTATCTTAGGTACACTCATGAGCATAATGGTCACCTTCATAAATGAAGCAACCTCTAAGTGGTCCTTTCCTGTGAGATTGTTAGTCTCCCTTGAAACCACCTTTGAAACAATTACCCAATTTCTTATTGCCTAAATTATTATTGAATCTAGCATTCTAATTTTTGAACTGACTCTTGGAGTCTCCACTACTCTGCTTCCAATTCTTCTTTTTGAAATTTGGTTTAGAACTTCCAAACTTTTTTTTTAAACTTGTCCCTGGCTTGAGTAAGAGATTTCAACTTATTTTCTTGTTTAACTATCTTCTCAAAGATTTGGTCCATGGTAGATGGTCCATGAACATCTACCTCTTCACCAATCTGGGCTATTAATCCCATGATGAACTTCCTAATTCTAAACCTCTCATCTACCTAGTACTGAGATATATACTTCAAAAGTTTAGTAAATTATTCCTAGTACTCATTCATTGTTAAGTCTCCTTACTTTAGATTTTGTAAATCTATAAGCTTTTGGTCAAAGTATAGCTATGAAATCCACCATGATCTGAACAATATCACAAACTATTCCCATGTAGTGGTGGTCAAGTTAAAATTCATTTTCAACTTCTTGTTGACCCACCAAATAGTTGTTTCACTAACCAACTGGTAACCTCCCCAAACTACTTTAGTGAACTTAAAATAGTTTTAAATATTGAAATACTTCTCCATCTCAGTCAACCATGCTTCAACGTCGTCATCCAAAATAGTTCCATTAAACTTAGGTAGATTCACTTTTTTCATATCTCTAGCCAATTCTATAGCTACGTATGCTCTCGCATCCTGAGGTTTTTCTTGCTCAGAGAGATGATCTTCAGGTACATCCTAATGTAATTCCTCTTCATGACCATGAACTCCATATTTCATAACTAAAATTTGATCCCTAGTTTCATTCATGGCTACAGGAATATGATCTAAATTTGTTGTTTGCTCAGTGGTAAATCAATTAGGATCAAATGGAGGGTTATTATCATTAACATTTGAAGGACCCTCTCCAAATGATCTAGATTTCACCATTCTAATTTTTAATAAACATAAGGATACAAAAACATTAGTGGAATCATTAGTTCCTCGAGTTTGAGTCACAACTTTGATCCCACATGTAACATCCCCATTGGGATTGACTTAAAGTATCATAATTTTTTTTTAAAATTAATCAACGTATTCTTTCATTATATTTCATCATGAGAATCTAATTAATGATCGAGATAAAAAAACTCTAAGTATGTTAACTGTAAAATAAGTATGTAACATCTATTTGTCACTAATCACTATCAACAAATGAAACACACCATAACTAAATATAGAAAGTAATTACATATTTTTAGCCATGACTAGTAAAAACATACACCCACTGTTGTTGATGTATAATAAGTAAATAATTACATTCCATCAAGGGTAATGTTTCATTAATAATAAATACAATGCAAAATACAAGATATAAGATACTAGACACAGGGTCTATAGAGCATGAGTTCTCAAATTCTAGTATTTATGGCAATCTCAAGTGTAGTCTCCAAATAAATACTATTGTGAGGAGGGATACCATCATCCAAATACTTTTCTATACCAACCAGAAATTATCAATCCCTTGTACAATCCCCCATCAGGGAATGGCCCTCCCTTCATGAATGAGTAAATAGTGACAGTGTGAGAATCTAGAGAGACAAGCTAGTACCCTTATATTGTATGATTCCTAAGAACATGAAGTGTACTATAAATAAATAAGTTCTAACATTATATCATATAAATATGTAAATTATACATATGAAATGACAATGTCTAACTAAACATCACTTTGGCCAAAAATTTTAATAGTTATTGATCTTTACGATCAATCAAATTTATACACACCACTTGATCAAATTACCTTCATCTGGTATTGGTGATGCTAGTAAGTTAGTGAAGTCCATCTCACTTCTTAGTACTATCCATGTGATATTTGGTTAATATAAATATAACCAATAGATTTATATAGATTACTTCCTACTAGTAGACGTAAAACATACTAAACATAAAAATAATCAAAATATATACATTTAGTCTGTCAAACATATGAATGAATCTCCACTATATTATTTGTCATATAAATAATAAACATAACAAGAACAATTTATATCAACCGAGTATAATCTATATCTAGATTGTATATTTCAAATTTTTATAATTAGATTCAAATATATAGTACATTCTATGACAAGTAATAATATCACAGTTCAGGATTTTTATGTACACATTACTCAATTTCAATAACTAGTCATAATAAAGAAAGTCACAATTCTCCCAAAAACATAATCTTTTATTTAAAGAACTTGTTATATTTTTAGTAGACTACATTCTTATAGTTATAGTTTTTTGTCTCTCAAAATCCTATGACTTATTATTATTTATATAGATATAGGCACACCCCTATATGTTGTATATGTATATGAGTATCTAAGTCCTCATATTGACATTTTTAAATATTATGAGTGCTTGTTCATAATAAATATATGAATAATATGTAGCACTTATAAGTACTCAAATAATATATAAATATTATTTTTATCACACTAATAGTAACTTCTATTTTCTATTCATAAATTAATAATAAGGGTCTATCACCAAAATTTTAACATTTTTTGAACCCTTATTTCTAAGTCATCATCCATTTGTGACAAATAGAGGATACATTTCATGATGACAGACACCTTTTAATAGATATAATACAAGCAAAGGGTGTATTTCATTATAGCAAGCACCTCTAAATAGATCAAAGACAAATAGAGTAAACATTTCAAGCAAACACCTTCTAATAGATCAAATATGCAAATAAAAAGCAAATGGTTACATAGATCGCAAGTGTCTCTTCTCTCTACCATCTCTATGTGCATCACATATGATGAGAGGCTTTCTCATTATCACATAGCTCACACACACCAATAAATGTGCATAGATACAAAATGAAAATCAATTACTAAAAACTAAATATTTCAAATATTTCAAACCAATTTAAATAAAACCAAAATATACACAATTTATTTGCAATAGTATAGGTATATAGCTCAAAAATAGATAGGTGTATCACAAAATTTCTAAAGACAAAGAATGTGGATCAAATAGAGTTTTAGATTATCTTGTCAGGGCTGATAACTTTCACTAGTTGTGCTCCCAAACATACCAACACTTAGCATAGATGCAAGTTTATTATTTGAATAATATATTACATAGTTCATTGTATTACATAGAGCCATATGTTTCCATGGTTTGAATAACACTTAACATTTATTCATACATATATCTATGTCATTGCTTATATATATATATATATATATATATATATATATATATATATATATATATATATATATATATATATATATATATATATATCCCCTAAGCTCTGATTCTAGGCGATGAAGCAAATCATCTACATACATAGCAGTGTATACTTGTCGTATCATTGGTGTTTCCAATAAATATATCCTACTCGGCTATCATGTGGTATAAATATGCAAGGATCCTATTGTATCATTGGTTTTTCAAATATATATGTGTTTTGCCTAATTTATATATGCAATTTGCTTAATTTATATATGTGTTTTGCCATATATATATATATATATATATATATATATATGTATATATATATATATATATATATATGTGTATATATATATATATGTATATATATATATATATATATATATATATATATATATATATATATATATACTTGGTCACATAAATATTTATAGATTTAAATCTTAGGTTACGGCCAAGACATGATACGGCAGGATTAATTTCATTCAGGAGTTGATCTAAGGTTAACAAATATATAATCTTTGGATTTAAATATATCAATTCATTTGCTTTTCCTTTAATTTATTATGGCGTCGAAGGGGTCAAAACACACACACATCTCATATATTGTCACAACAAGAATACACATAATTTTTGTCAAAGTCCACACAAAATATTAATAAATTCACCTACATTGCAACAACGCCCAAATTGAAATGGCATGATTTGAACAACTTTGCTTGGTTTGGACCTCTTTCCTCCTTAATGCATTGCTCATCCCTTCTCCACTTCACTCTCCTTCTTCTCTCTCTTCACGCTACTACTCTACTCCTTCATTTGTTCTCTTCTTGTCAAATTTGTGCTTCCCTTATGTCTTTTTATGTTCTCCTCTTATTTCCTTCTTCCTTCCATGTCGCCCAACTTTCTTTTCTTTCCTTCTATGCAAAAGCTCGCTATGTTTTTTTAATAAAATCTTACCATTTCTTTTGCTTTTGTATTTTGCTATTTTTTCCAAAGATTTCATAATCATTGCTTTGTTCTGATTCACCCATAAGAACAAGAGATATTATATCTTTCCTCAAACATTAATTATTATTTTTATTCATTTTATATTCTAATTATAATACAATATAATACAAATTATATATTTTATTTCTTAATTATTTGTTTTTATATCTTAATTATAAAAATTCATTACAATTGTTTTATCTATTACTAACTTAGAAATGATAACAACATCATGATTTTAATAATAACCAGACTAATATATAAAGTTTATTATATTATTTTATTTTATCAAAAATGGTAAATTGGACGTCTATTAAACCTATCACTATAGTATTATAACAACAAAATCATTGTGTTATTACTTATGTTATATAGACTCCTTGTGTCTTTTATTATCTTCATATATCAAGGTGTATATTGATATTTCCAAATATCATATGATAACAAGCTAATGTTTTAAAATATTGCAAAGACATTATGGTTAGTCTATATACCATGGTAACTTGATATTATTAACATAGATTTACATTCCCATAAACATTAAAAATTATGACTATAATAGCATAACATAATCATACTACAACATAATACATTTAAATCTATGCATAATATCCATAATGTAATCACACATCATTTATTCCAAATACAAGTATTAAAATGAACTAACACACACATATACAATTATCTAAATACAGATAATATAAAGAATGTACTAATACCAACAATTCAAAAAATACATATAACATGTACTATTTAATGTGGTGTGTGCATGGGTTTTGGTCATTTCTATATCATCCCCCAACACTTCCATCTATGTCACCCTCTCCAATGATGATGTCTCTCTGTCATGCTCTGAGGGATGAAGCTCTCCTAAATTAAACTCATGACAAGAAAGTAGTTAGTCCATAACATCATGATGAATATCATAAAATATTGTTGTAATAACAAATCAACATGAGCGTTAATAACATTCATAATATTATTGATTTCCTACTTGGAATTGCTTGAAATGGCTCCCGCTCCTGTTCCCACTTCTGCGCGTGCAAATGCAATTTTGAAACCGGTCGCTGTGATCCGAGCGGCCGGCGAGGCTGTGGAAGCTGTGGAAGCCTGTCCAGATAATGGAGGAAAGAATCAGAAATCACGCAAAGGAACCTCTGCTGAAGGGATTAACACAGCTGCGGGTCTGACCAACGTCTCTGGCTCAGGGTATGAACCAGGAGTGCGAACCTATGCGGATGTGGCGGCCTTCGAGGCAGAAATACATGAAGCGCGATCTTTTTCAACACCTATACCTCCTCGCGCAACAACTGTAAGTGCATTAAAACCTATCAGGGTTAATCGAGACCCTGAATTAGCAGAAAATATTTTCCAAGATGAAAAATGGTTCGCTTCTTGTGCTGCTATCTTCCGCTTTCGAGGCTTCTGGCCTTCTTTTTTAGAACTACAAAACTGGATTGCGAAGAGCTGGCCGCATATTAATGATGGTCAGATCCAGCCTTGTGCCAGGGGTTTTTTTATAGTTATTTTTCAAAGTCCTGAAGATAGGCAGTCTATTTTGTGCCACAATAATTTTTCTTCGCAGGGCAGATTTCCTCTTATGGCCAAACCTTGGCATAAGGATTTTAACCCTCTTACGAAATCTTTTAACAAGATTCCTATATGGGTGCGGCTCCCTTATCTTCCGATATAGCTGTGGCAAGAAGCAGTTTATAAGACCATTGGAAACGCTATAGGGGAGTTTCTATGTGAAGAAGACAGCTCGAAGAGCCACCATTCGACATGTGCACGATTTTTGGCTAATCTGGATGTTTCAAAGGGCCTTCCCGAGGCGATCTGTATTGACTCCCCAAGGGGCACCTGGACACAAATCTTAGACTATGAGGGGATTCCTTTTAGATGCAGGAAGTGTCACCAGACGGGACATATTGCAGCCCATTGTGTAGCAGGGAAATACATTCCCAGACATTCACCTTCTTGGTGGCCAAAGGATTTTTCTGAACATAGTTTAGATAAACTACCTTTGGAAGCAACAACAGAATCCGAGTCCGAGAATGAGGAAAAGATGCAATCAGAATCGGAAGATGAAGAGGACTCACTGGAGAATCAATCAAATGAAGCCTCTGAGGAGGCTGTAGTCAAAGATACAGCTGAGCCTGAGGAGGTAGTGGTGATCTCTACCCTTGTTTCGAATGATCTACCTAAAAGCCAGGCTGTGTTTGACTGTCACCAGGAGCTAATACCTACTGGTGTCCAAAGTTCATTGTCCTCTGAGGCATGGATTGCTGAGGCAGCTAAGGTAGAAGACGGCTGGACAGCTGTCAGAAGAAAGAAGGCTAAGCCTTTGATCCCTCCTCTTGAAATGAATCTTCGGTCAGGCAAAAAGAAAAATCCGAATTGTAAAGATTCACCCAAAGCTCCTTTCTGCTGATTGGTTTTTTGGGGGCAGCAAACTGGTAATATTTTCGATTTGCTGGTTACGGATCTGGAAGTTTGTGGTCAACTTTCAGATCTGTGTTTTGATTGATGTTTTGTAATGGTCTTTTGGTCGGTTTCAGGTTCCTGTAAAACCTGGTTTTGGTTCTTTTCTGTTTTCAGGTTCTCGTGTTAACCTGGGTGTGCTTTAATGTTTATCTCTCTCTTTGTACAGGGTTTCGGGGTCCCTTCAAAACCTGTTTTAACCTTAAATCTAAAACAAATCAACATGAGCGTAATGTAAAAATATACCATACATTTAAATTCATAGTAATGTAATCATGTAATCAAAGTAACATTCAACTATCCCATACAACATATGACTTAAAACTTACTTAATAATAATCAAATCAAATTATCAACCATAAAAATACATGGATAATCAAGTAAATTTGCTTAACGAGGAATCAGTATATGACATATAAATTTGGTATTAAACACTTCTTTGATATACCTAAACAAGGCACATAAATTTGACTCTTAAGCACACTTATCTTCTATTTGTCTACCCATTTATGGTTTTGGCCACCTCTATTTTCCAAATACATGTATTCAGGATCAACTTAGTGTATATAAAAGCATCTTAGAATTTTCAACAAGCCTTGTCCATATCTCAAATCATTGTTTTACACTTCTAGGACACTACCATTAATCCTAGACAATGATAGTTATTGCATGAGTTTTCCTCTATTAACAGTGTCCAAGGGCACTCAACAACTATTTTTGAAATTAATAAGTCTTCATTAGGTAAGCCTAGACATGTTTCATGGGTTTATTATAGTGGGAATTAATTAAGAGTCGTATATAAATACAAATAATACCTAAGGGTATACTCAATTGGTCACTTGATAATCATTTGATTCCATTTTTCAAAAAACATAAACATGTCATAAACCTTCAACGAGCAGCGCTATAATAGTCCATAGAGGTTTGAATACGTGAAGTCAAAGTTTTATAGTGCCAAGTGTTGAAAGTCAAAACATTACACTGCATTCTAGATTGCTCACAATGTTACACACACACACACAAGAAGGAGAAGTACATGCAATTTGAGCTCTATTTAAAGTATTGAAATGTATTCAATGTACTCAGCCACTCAACAAGGAGTGATTAGGGATATCCAATCCAAAATATTAAACCATTTAAAAAAAAACATGTGGTCAAAAGTGCAATTAGGGTTTGGAAGAAAGAGAAGGAAAACAAACATTACTGCATATGACCAAATGCTTTATCACATAGGGGAACCATTTGTAGTTGTAAAAATAGGGGTCTCAAGGGATATAGACCCACATAGTGCACATGGAAATTATCGATAATTTATGGATAGTGTCGACTACCATAAAGGTCAAACTTTGTCAACAACATTTGGGGAGCCTTGTAGTGTTTGTTTCAAGTTTGAGCCACTGAAGAGATAGTTACAGAGTATTTCCATGTATAAATACACCTTCTATGAGTGACAAACAATTAAAATCAACTAAATACATTATCTCTCTCTTACTTTGTCAATTCTAAATTGAAACAATACAATATATATTTATCCATCTTGATTTAAATTAGTATAATTATTATCATTTTTGTTATATCTAAATTAGTGCATAGTTTACATTGTTTAATATCTATTAGGTTTAAAATAAACCAAAACACATATATCCAAACACAGTCATGCGATAGTTTCAAAAAAGGGTCATTTTGTTTCGCACATGCCGAAGAGTTTCTTGTAACGAGTACCTAGAAAAGTGCCAACCTTTTGACAAGAATTGTACTGGTATTAAATTCATTTATATAAATGTATGCGTAGATAAAATTTTATGTAGATCCTACATATGTTAATCTAGAGCCATCATGGAAGCTAATTTATCTAGACACGTCGTATTCTTTATATTAAGTAATATTCTACTCCATCAGGGCATAAATTCAGTCTAGAAATGCCATATTCTTTATATATAGATGTACGCAAAGCTGCCACACTTTTTTCTTTCTCGGAATGCCAAGATGATGTTATTTTTTTATTTGTTTTATTTATTTACTTATTTTACGTTGATAGGCCTTTAATGGTGAACTTTCTTTGTATGTAGCATCATTAACTCTTAAATAATATATTTTTATTGTTCGATTGATTTTTTTCATCTCAAATATGTAAAGAGATATGGAATATGACATGACAAATGCAAACTGGGGAGTCTACTAATGACTGAGAATGGTTATAATTGAATCTCTAACATTAAGGGCTCCATGTTAAAATAATGTCACCCATTTTTTGCTAAGAAATTAGATATTTCACACTAACAAATAATTTATAAATAGAATATAATTTTATAATAATAGAGATAATTCAATTATATATGCATGAGACAAAACACTAGAATTACATGGTAAAACTTTAGTAAAACTAAAGAAATATTCATAGTGCAAGATATCACGGTTTATTAATTGAAGATGAACATATTACAATTGAAATCGTCATAGATTACATGCGAACTCCAAAAAGATAAATACACGTAATTGACAAAGCATAATTAGGATTCCTCCTCTTAAAAATAGAGTGAAAAAATGTCATTACGACTTTGCTTCTTAAAAATAGAATTCGGTGGAATTCATCTTCTTATAAATAGGGGTTTGACTTTTGGAGGTGCTACCCTCGAACACTCGCTAGAGAGGCTCCATAAAGTGTCGCCCCCTGGGTCCCCTACAACAATAGTGGGGGGTGTTATCCTCCACACACCTCTATTGAAGAGTGGACTACAAACCGCGCCACAAAGAGATCCAATCACATATCTAACACTTTTAACCAGCTAATTCTTGGTTATATCTTATTTTCTATGTGGGGTTTTCTTGTGCTACTCCACTTACAATTGTGTGTGTGTAAATAATAATTAGAAAAATTGAGATTTAATTTGATGACCCGAAACTTATTAAACTTTAATTTGTATAAAGCAAGCTCCCCATAACTAACCAACCCGCTATGTAAATGTAAAGGTAACTAATTCCCTAAACTCTAAGAGTATTGAACTTCTGCAATTATATATTCTTGCTTCTCTCAAAACTACATGCCATTATTTTAAGGGCAAAAACTCTCATGGGAAAATCTTGAACTTCTATTTTTCATTTAACCCCTCTTATCGATAGAGAATATAAAATTTAGATGTATATGTTTTATGTTTTACTCATATCCCTACTCTTTTATCGCGCAGTTTCATACAATGGCTTCATCCCTCAATAAAGTTTAAAAACAATCCATCTAATTTCAAGTCTCTTTGATATTTTTATAACTGAAAAGGGAAAAGTGTATGGCAACGTAGAATACAAATTTGAGAACAATTTTATGAGAGTTGGGGAGAACCAGATGTTGGATACTACTAGCATTCACGGGATAACCCCGTTTTCTAATCTGATGAAGCAGGATTTTGAGTCTCGTTACACAGGTTTGTTGTATGTTCCATTTGATTTTATGAATGATGTGCATGTGACACAGCTTTTTCATCTGGATAATATGCCCTCCAATTTTGACTAGAGAGAGGAAGAATCTGTGTCAGATATGAAAATGTGAGTACAATATTTCAATGGTCACTTTGTACTGTCAGATTTAATCGCTTGAGATCGAATCTCTATCCTATCAATCTTTTGGTTTTTGATGAAAGATTACAGATGATGATTCAAACGTCAAGATAAATAATATATACACGATTTTTTCCAAAAACTATTTATCACTGTATATGAACTGTGAAAGCATAAAATATTTAAAAATAAAAATGTTGAGATTAAGGCGGGCCTGTCTTTGTTTCTTTTCTTACCATACAGGGACCCAAAACTGCTATAATCCATGTTAGAAATGGGTGCTCAGGTTATTTTACAAGAAGAATTTTATACAGATTTGGGGTTGATCTGCAAATTTTATAATTTTTGGATTTCTCTTTCAGATCTACATTCATGATCTCAGAGAATTGGCAACCTCTTGTGTGAGGAGAATTTCATTTACCCTTGTGCCCAATTTTATTTTACTGTGGTTTGTGGTTCAGAAGAGGATAGAGATGTCGATGCTGTTTTTTGAAGTTTGAAATTGTGTGCATTATTTTGAGTGGATGCGTTTTCCAATCACCACATTTAATGTGATTTTTCAATCCAATCCTTGGTACTAAAGTCAATATTTTAAATTGAAAGCTTAATTTAGCTGCTCTTAATTTTAATATTTATATTAGGGTATGCTTTGTTTTGTATAGGTAAGAATTTTAGTAAAATTAGATGTAGACATTTGTTGCAAAGTGTTGCATTTGTCATGAAAAAGTATAGTTTTTTTCAATCACTTTATTTGTCATTAGGAAATATATTTTGTATTTAATTAGGTTTCAAAGGGTTTTATTTCAAAAAAAAATTATTGATTAATTGCAGGGTTAAAGGGGTCTGCATCTATTTGGGACATGATTAGAGTGTTTTAGTCTTTGAATTGTTAATCATTTAATATATTAGTTATATGTGTTCTTCGATAAGGTCCCTTACTTATTGGTGGGATTTGAATTTGAGTTGTTCCAATATCAAAGCATTCACTTAATTTTTACACTATAGCTCTAGAGACTCTCTTAATATTAGAGATATAAAATGCATTAATGTTTAATCGTGTCTAAAATTATTCAAATTTAATGTTTATAATTTTAAAAGTCTATTTCAAGCTTTTATTTCTTTTTTCCTTGGAAAAAAATTGTAATTTCATATTAGTAAAAATAATAAATTACAATTCGTAGAAGATAAACAACATTCCAAAGGAAGAAAACACAACAAAGAAGAGTGAAGCCTCCCCAATAGTAAACACCCCAAAGGGTGAGAATTAGCAAAGCCCTTCCATAGTAGAGGAAGTGTTAGCACAAAACAAAGTGATGACAACAACAAAATCAAAGCTAACATACAAGAAAGACCCAAATGGTAGGACCAAGGGCCTACAAAACAAGACCAACATCCATAAGCCAAAAGTTAAAGGGGAATATTTCCTAGATAATCTTTAATCCTACCCTTTTTATCTTTCTTATTTTTAACCTCCAGCCCCACCCCTTGGGAGGGCTCCATCATGACTATCTGCATATCTGAAGTCTAATAATCTGAAGGTGTGTATGAAATTAGGGGTTTGAAATTCGAAAAGGTTTCCAGAGCCTTATCAGAGTTTGAGTTCTCTGATTCATGTACTCTCTTCACTCTCGTTGATGGGGTTCCATTTGGATTAATCCCCATAAAAATATTTGATCTTCTTCTCTTTCCACTACATCAAGGACAAATTTTTCAAATTGGGTATTTGGTTATCCATGTTTATTCTTTTATGGTTGGGTTGCATGTTGGCTTTCCCCCATCTTCGTCCACTACCTCTTGCTTTGAAAAACTCCATTGTTTGGATAATGATTTTGTTCATTTTTATGGGAGAATGTGTTCGTGCCTAGGGATAGGTAGCTTGTAGGTGTCCTAGAATTTACATATACGACAATGAAATGTTGTATTTTCATAGTCTAATACCTAAATGTGCTAAAGTTTTCTACATCTAAGTATCATTTTATTCGGTAAGCCCTGACTTATATCTATCTCCACGCAAATGCGAGCATATGTGCACAACCTCATTGTTGTTCTCTCAACATCAACTTTGATTTAGATGCCCTAGGAGTTTCCTATCTCTTTGAAAGTAAAGCATAAATGTAGAGGCACATTGGGGAGTCAAACCTAGATTGACATTTTGGTAATTGAGAGGGAATTTTGGTCAAATTATGAAAACCACGGGGTGATAAACAACCCTACAGTTCCCTACAACCAGGGACCATCAACAAAGACTCTCTAATAGGCTTCCTCATCAAAAAACTAAACAATGAGAAAACCTATGGAGCAAAGAGATACCTCACAATGCTTTATCCATGTCATATGTATCCACTGATACAAAATTGATGTGATTAGCCAAAAACCATTAAATTTGTAAATAACTGCTTCTTTTTCTAAGATTGATTGGTAATGGGTCATAACCTTCCCTGTAATATCCACTATCGACACCTCTTTTGCATGATCCATGATAAGGGGCTAGGGATGGATGAAGGCTTCAATACACTTGGTTTGGTAGCTAGATTTTTCATTGCTTCTTTAAAAGACACAAGGTTAGAGGTTAAAGGCATCCCTAAACCCACAACTCCACCACACACTTGCAACACCAAGAGGGTGGATTCCTTGTCTATATTGAAGCTCGATAGTGGAGTATAATCCTTAAGTTATTTGCCCTCATATAAAAGACATTGCTTATCCACTAAAACCCCTTGAGTGTGTTTTAGTTTCATCAACCACATGATCTATCATTTGTACCCAAAGGCAAATTATTTTTCCAAAAAGGAATCAGACCATTAGATAATATCTTGTCTTTTTTTCACCAGATTTCTTGCATGTTGTAATTTCATCAAACATTTTGCATGTCATCATTTTTTCAAACATTGGGAGACATCCTCAACTCCTTAGCATTGAAGTTGTGAAGCAATGATAAAATGATGCAACTCATCCTTGCCTTTGTCCTTCTTGTCCTCTCTCACTCTCATTTCCTTGCTTATATGTGAATCCCTAGCCGTGTTACCCCATCAATCTTTGAAAATGGTATTGACTCCTCTGTTGATAAGTAAGGAAACAACCTCTTGACAACCCTTGTAGGGGTCCACATGGAATTTGTAACTAATTTTGTTAAGTTAGAAAAGAAAATAAACCATGAAATATACCCTGCCTACAATAACAACCATCCATGATACCACATTTGGTTTAGGCATTTTTTCAAACACTTGGCATGCATTCTCGAGGCTTCCACATTTTCCATACATGTCTACCAGGGCAATAGCCACCACAAGATCAGATTGAACCCCTTTTCTTATTATCTATCAATGAACCTCCATACCCAATTTTAGAGCTCCCAACTTGGTGCATGTCGAAAGATCACATCCTTCCAAAAACCATGTCTATTTTTGAAGCATTTGTGAATGTTATGGTAGTGCCACCATAGGTATTGGTATTCTGTAGTGTCCCTAAATTAGAAAAAAGGACAAAAATAGGTATTTTCCACAAACTCGAAGTCATTCTGAACACAAAACAACAATCATCAAATTTACCAATACAATAATAAATAACTCTTTTCATTGTTTTGTCCAAAAAATCAGATTTCAACCTTCACACACAATTTAGAACGTTGTTTGCAATTTTTCACCCTCAAAGCAAATCGCCCAAACCCTAGGCGACTAAAATTTTATGGCTTTTTCCAGCCCCTAAACACCTCATAAAATTATGAAACTTTGTAGGAATGTAGGAAAAAATACAATTGATTTATTTTTTCAATCATCTTTGACGGAAACTAAATTTTTGAATTTATATGGTGAAAATACAGTTAAAATTTGTAAATTCAATAACTCGTAAAATACTTGGAATTTTTGAGCAAATGATAGCTTGAACTGAAGATAAAAATATACTCCCTCAATTGAAATAATAACTAAAATTTTCCAACCACTGAAAGACTCCCAAATGATGTTCTGAAGTTATAAAATCTGTAGTCTTTCCCTCAAAATTATGCAAACAATTACTGAATGTTTTCTAGGCATAAATTAGCCCAAATAACATGCCAACATACCTCAAAACAATTTGCTCCACCAAAGAAATTATTTAAAATTTTACCAAAACTCTATGAGAGGGTTTCCACCATAAATAAGCCTTTCGAAGATGATTTCTCACACCACCAAGCAAGTCACCCAAGTGGAAGTCAACAACCTTCCTTCCCAAGCAATTTACCACACTTGCAAACCCTCCATCAAGTTCACCCATGTCTCCCAATCCAATCACCATAAGCTGAAATATTAGATGCAAATTCAAAATAATCTTCAAAGGAGTTGAACACAATTTTTGAATCAATAGGTGGTGTTCATAGACACCATTTGTAGAATATTCAGTAGAAAGTGAAGGGTAACATTCTTCAAGCATCTACCTCAAATAACCAAGCTTGACATACTTGATCACCAAAACCAATAATCATATCTATATAATCTTCAAATGAATCCTCCTTCTCCTTAAATACCTTCCTCCAAGTGAAGCGCTCCAAAATAGAAAGGGAGTGTTACATTTATAAACAACTTAAGTCTTATAAGCTAAGACCCAAAACTCCCCACTTAAGTGAAATAAACATAAGTACTTTTTCCTCAAAACATAATACAAAATAAGAATTAAAAGTAACTTTCCTTTGAAATACCTCTTCACAAGTGGTGCACCAAGTTCCTTTTTCTTATTTCACCCTTAGTTATTGGAACCAAAATAACAAAGGGTCCTCCAAAGCTCTAGAGTAAAAATGGGGACATTATAGTCCTCCCTGCCCAAAATTGCTTGTCCTCAAGCAACTACAAAATCCATAGAGGTCTCCCAACATCTTTTACTATGCAAGCTTTACCCATTCTTACTTCTCACGAAGTGGAAGCTCAAAATTGAACTCTAAACCTGTTGTACCTATATTTTAGGGGCTTCCCCCAAGTACCAAAAGCGTCCTCATAGCCTTCCAAAGGCTCCATATACTCCCCATCAACCATCCCTTTCAATTTCAAGTGGAAGATAAACAAGCTCCTCCCCCTTATATCCTCAATAAGTGGCCAAGATTTGTGAATAAAAATATGATAAAAGATGATTACCTTGTTGCCCCATGAGTGATGTCTTCTCAAATGCCATGTAAAAATCATCCAACAATGCAAAAAGAAATCAAAATTGTACCATCTATGAGAAAATGCCTCCAAGACACATTTGCCATCAAGTATGGACATCCAAGTGTGAACTTTGCACCCAACAAAAGGCTGCCCCATGTTACTTTCCTCCAACATGCATATGACCCTCTTCATGTTCCCTAATAGCTCCCCAACATTCTCACAAGAAGGTTGTACCTTCCCGGTGAGGAAGCTCCTTACGTCACTCTTACATAGTGCCAATAAAAATACACTTCCAAAATCTCGAGCAAACTAATTTGTATATAGTAAATCAATTTTTCATTTATGTTGACATGGTTGTATATGCAAATAAATCTCTATTTTTTCATGTGGGATAAATGTAAAAATGATTTTATATATACCCCTCATGGTCCAAAAGATGGAATGCCTCACAAAACTCAAAATTTTCCCCTCTAATGTATCGCTGTGTTAACCCTCTAACATCTGATTTTTCTGGGAAATAATTTTCATAACTCATACATACCTTTGTCCTTCTTATCCAAGGTAGAAGAGTGCTCAAAAAGTTCATACTTCTCTTCTACAAAGGTTGTTGTATATGCATAAATAATTCTGATTTTTTGAAAAGGTAAAAATTAACATTCTTATGTGTACTCACCTTATTTATCCTTGGTTGAAACTTGACCAATTTTTTGACTTTGTAAGGAGTAAACAAACATATATGTGGTAGAAGACGCTCATAATTTTTTGAGTGCTTATATGACCACTTCTCCATCCCTTTTTCATTCCTTCTCCCCCTACTTTCCACTAGGGCCCTTGCACAACATTCTTAGTGTGCATTCCAACCATGAAAGCTTCTCAAAACATGTACCGACTTCACCTCAAGTGGTTGTCCTAAACAAGTTAAAGGCTGCCCTTACCACTTGCCTATCTTCTTATTTTTATCCAATGAAATGCAAATTCAAAATTTCCTTTACTTACCAAGGATGAATAATTTTGTACCATCTTTAAAGCCATGGGTTGTCCATGATCCAAAAGTGCCATTACTTGTTCACCCTTCTCAATCCACCCCATACTCATGAAACACCCTTCTATCATAAAATAAGTGGCCCAAGAAATAATATCAAATCTAAAATCAACATGGATGACATGAAGTGTTTTACCAAAATTATGAGTCTTCCTCTTGCTGTCCACTCTCCATTTAGTGCCCTTCATCTTAGTTTCCAAGTTAGCATACTCCTCATGATAATCAAATTAATGCAAAGACAAAGTGTGGTGATGATACAAAAAATATTTGCTATGAAGACAATAAACTTGCTTACCCTTAGTAGCTACCATAACAAGTTTTCCAATCAAAAAATCAGCATTAGTACCTTGGGAGGTACTTTTTCTTCTTATCCTTGAATTTCCAAAAGCTAAACCATGTTTGCCACTATTCTTGCTCATCATATATAATTTTGAATTTTCACTTGCTCTCATGAAATTAGCCAATAAATTTTCAAAATCAGAATTATTAACTTGGGTAAAATGTAAAATGTTACCCGGATCCCACACCTTAGGGTGCCCATAGAAGTCATCTTGAACCACAGAATCTTATCTCCCTTTGTAGACCAAACCCTTCATTTTATTACTGTTTATTGCATAGTTCTCATGATGGAAACAAATCTGAAATGACAAAATATGCAATAATATCTCAACCTTCTTATACCTTGAAATGTCCTTATTTTCTTTACCTTCATTGGTGGGGTTGGAAAGTTCTATTAAAGGTTTGACACCCTCTTTATGTTCCCTAGGCGTTGTTTTGGGAATGACAAGAAGTTGAAAATGATCACCTCTATGTATAATTAGTGCTTCAATCACCAATTTTTCTTTTCCAACTTGTAGACCTGAAATTTCTTCATTCTTTGGCTCAAATCCCATGACTTGATTTCCTATTTCTTCACTGTTATGCATACAATCATTAGAAGACAAATAAATATCTTCTACCAATGAAAGATTTTTACCTTGCACTTCCTCATGCTCATTGATTTTTTCTCTTTTTTATCATCAACTTGCAGCCTTCTTTGCTACTCCAAAAATTCAAATTTTGGAGGTCCAATGCATTCACATGATGGCTGCCCACAAACTTATGTTTTTTCTTCTTTTACATGCTCCTTGCTTTCACCCATTGTGACTTCATTGTCATGCATACAATTATTAGAAAATAGATAGACATCTACTAATAAAAGATCCTTACCTTTATCAAACTCCTTAATGATGCTTTTGAATAAGTCTTTGACAAAAGTGAGGGCCTCATTCCTATCCCTCGATCTCACATCCAGGTACTTGCTTACTTTGTCCACCCATTCCCTTATCGAAACACACGGATCACCATCAAAATTTGGAAGAATTATCTCCCCAAAATCATCATGTGTAGCTATGTGCACTTTTCCATACCTCGATCTCAACCAATCCTCAAAACTCCTTCCCTTCTTGTACCGTGGTGCAAGTGTCAAATACTCATCATAGTCATCTTTCATATTCCATCGAACCAAAGGTAATTTCTTCCTTGTGAAAGATTGAACAACCCTTCTTTGATTCATGTTAATGTTCTCTGAAAACCTTGAACCCCACATATGGCCAAGATATGACTCTGATACCACTGTAATGTCCCCAAATTAGAACAAAGAACAAAAATAGGTATTTTTCACAAACCTTAAGCGATTTTGAAAATAAAACAACAATCATCCAATTTACCAATATAATAATAAATACTTTTTTTCGCTATTTTGTCCAAAAAATCAGATTTTAACCTTCACCCACAATTTAGAATCTTATTTGCAATTTTTCACCCTCAAAACAAATCGCCCAAACCTTAGATGACTATAATTTTATAGCTTTTTACAACGCCTAAAAAATTATGAAACTTTGTAGGAATGTAGGGAAAAATACAATTAATTTATTTTTAAAATGATTTCTCATAAACCCTATCAAAACCCTTTTTTTCACCCATATAAAAAAAACTAATTAAAAAAAAAAAATAAAATAATAATAATAATAATAATGCATATTTACACTCGACTAAATTTGTCTATATGTAGAATCTTAACTATGATAAAGATTGCTTAAAAAACACAAAATATATCACTTATCCAAAGTTATTTTTGTAAATTCATTAACAATTGTTAACCTTTCCTAGCCATGAGAAAATAGTGACACTTCGCTTTAAAATATTGGTGGCACGTAAACAAACAAATGTAGAATGAATGTGGGATTAATGACTCTACGAATTGGCTTGCTGACTCAGCAATGCCAACACTGATTAGAAAAGTTGGCACGCACATCTGAGAAACTGGAACCCATATACCATAAACCACGTGTTTAAAAAGCGTATATTGATGTATACGTGTGAGATGACTGGGACTGTGTTTTTCTTCTTGATGTCATATTAAATTATTATTAATAAATAAAAATAATAATAAATACAAAATTATAACCCTTATACAATTTTTTATTTTATAATTATTATTGAAATATTTTTAAAGTAATAATTATTTATAAGCATATTTTAAAATAATTTAAACAAAAACAAATAAAATCACACAAAAAAAAAATAATTTAATAGAAGAAAAGAAATTAAGATAATTTAAACAACAAATAATTTCTCACAAAAATTAATAGTTTAATAGAAGAAAAGAATAAGTAAGTTTGAGGGCCTAGAACTTTTTTGTGATGCTAGGAAGTAAGTGAACACCAACAAAACTAAAGTCATGATCTTTTCATTACGAATAAATATACATATTTTTAACTAATTTCGAAAATGAAGCCCATGAGAAGTGGTGGAAGAAAAGAACTACCTTAGTCTTGATTTCCACAACAAGCTTAATAGATAGACTTAAAAAAATTACAAGATGCTACAAGATTAAATGCTTGCTACAAATTAGATGCAAAATTATGGGATTAGAAAATCCATAGGATCTTGTTTGGATGGTATTTTATAAATATGAAGTTTATGACAACAATGTGTTAGATCTAAAATGAAGAGAGGTAGAGAGAATTAAAAACACCTAATAACAAACAATCTCAAAATTAAAATATCAGTTTCATATGATATTTTATTCGTTAAAACATAGACTCTTCTATTTAAGGTATGCTCTATGATTCAAGTGCTAAATTATTCAAAGAAGACAACAAATTTGGGGATTCATCAATTGCCTATAATGGTAGTGGAAGAAGAGTTAAGGAGTATGAAGAACACATGCATGAAACAAAAGAATAAGTGGATGAGAAAATGGGACGTTAGCATACAAGAGTGTCCAAACACCAACTGCGAAATAAAAAAGCTATATGAAAGAAAAAATTAGAATAACCATGTAGACAAAGCAACTTGGACAAATGAAATAATACCATGTCAAACAATTTAATATTATATATAATCATGATGAGCAACCTTACATAAACACAAAAAAGAAGTGAAAGGGGAAAATGTTGACGGCTCAACCAAAAACTAGCTTTTATTATTTTAGATGTGAAATTAACAAGGGGACAACACCTAAAGAAGAACGGAAAAATAGAATATGTCTATTTTGTACCATGAGGATGGTAGAGAGAGAAAGACACTACATTGAATCAAATATAAAAATAACCTAAAAATGGACAATTTGAGTGTCTTATTTGAAAAAACGCTGCTAGATAAAATAACAATTTTATGATCAAAATTTATAGTAAAAAATCCAACACAAAAAGAGATTGACATTTCACAAATATAATAAAATAACCCACATTTCAAGAAATTGTTTTTACATAAAAACATTTATTACTACATTCAATTTTATAAATTATTTGGTCTCGTAAACATTATAAAAATCTTTTATTTCATAATCCTTTTCATTAAAATCCAAACTTATATTACTATAATTTTTTTAAATTAAAAACATACAAAATATTTCATTAAATAGAACATAGGCTTATATTACTCCACTGTTTTTTTCTATTAGATTTTTTCATCTTTCTGCTTTACCATTGTGTTTAACCACTAACCTAAAAGATAGGTCACAAGTTCCAATCCTTATAATACCCTTCGAAAATACCAAAAATATGTAATAAGAACATTCCGAGAGTCATACATGCCTTATTATTATCACCTAAATAAAGTAGAGCACGCAAACATTTGAATGGACCTTTAAATTCAAATCTTCCTCAGAGCGCCAATGTCCAACGTTTTTCCTGTAGCATGAAAACTCCCTTATATCTTGTCAATCATTCGGCAGGGCCACTCGGATCTGAGCACGAAAATCAAATGGAGAATATATGGGTTGGGATCCGCGTGAGGCCTCCTGTTAGTCATGACGATTGCAGGGCAGAATACCCCTGGAAAATATACGAGAATACTATATCTTTAAGCACGCCCTCAATCACTCAGTCCTTCTGTTTCGGTAAGGACGACTTACTATAATTTTGCTTAAATTATGTTTTGGACAAACAAGTTCAGTGGATTTTGTTTGATTAGTACGATAGTTACTAGGGAACTTCAGTACAGGGACAAGGATCCTGTCATTGTCTCCCTACCCACATTTTCTGGTCTGTATTTATATAAAAATATAGTGCCATTTGCGTACCTTTATTTGAATGGTGTGCCCTCTGCGTATCAGTATCTGTACTCCCAACTCTCGAAGTAACTGTGGTTAATAGTAATAACTATGCTGAAGTTAGTAGCAAGAACAAATAGGACTTATTCATGGGGTTTTGATGTGTCGCTTTATGGAGATAAATCTGTAAATCGTAGTTTCATATATTTCTCTGGGTTGCCAAGGGTTTCTGAGAGCTCTGCTTTCTATTTGATTAATGTTCTATAACTTTAGTGTAGTCATGTAATTCCAATAACTACTTAGTGCTCTTACCTGAATATAACAATTTTGGCGAAAGAGATACCACTTATTCCTTAGATATTACCTGAATGTGACATCTCTCTCGATATTTTTTACAAAACCCAAATAAAAACACTACTAACTGCTCTGTTTTCTATTTTATTAATGTTCTATAACTCTAGTATATTTAAAGTCAAAGCAGCAGTTGTGTAATGGGCAATGAGCATAGTTAAGAAACTCACGGACAATCGCCAAAGACTCTTGAGATTTGCAAGTTTCAGAGCTTGGCGACTAACTTGCTATTAATTCACACGGCGAGTTTATGTAGAGTACTTGTGAGTCCATGCAGGAAACTAGCGAGTCAGCAGTTTTTTTTTTTTCCAATTATATAATTTTTATGGCCTAAAACTTATCTATGCATTCTGTAAATTCATTTGTTATGCAGTATTTTGCATGTTATTTAAATTTATTTAATGAATTTATATTTATTTTTAATTTTCCGGGTTTTGACAAGTCATGAGTCTGACTCTGAGTCAAAATATTGGGCTGCCATGTTTTTGCAGGGTCCAAGTTTTTGAACTATGGTAATAGGTCACTTGTAAGAGGACCAGCCAGGTTCAAGTTGTCCCACCTCAATAAGGCGTCCTATAATTCATGCACTGTTGTGGTGTAACGGTTAAGGATTATTATAGGGTACATTGAAGCATGGCCCTTGTTGGCAATTCTTAGGAATGTGGTCCACTGCGTTAAATGAAGCACACAAACTCACCCAAATATTACATAGCAAAGAAAGAGATCTCTAGTATACTTTCCTAGAAATTTACAAAAAAGTGCACTAACTGGAGCCATGATCATAAAAACCTTAGTTTTCCTTTGCTCCAGTTTAATTGATTCTATGGGTTTTGAAATTGGGTATTGCCACTGGCTCGGTGCTTGCTCCAGGAAAGATTGCTTCCAGGGTCACTTCCTATTGGATTGTAAATCAAGGGCAAGAAGAAATTGATGTATTTTTCACTTGGCGAGTCTTGGGCAAGGTTAATGCACTGTGGAGTAAGTTTGGACTATATTTTAAGATCTGTAGACATGGTTCACGCTTGAACATACCCAATAATTATTACACTACAACCTTGACACATGTCCACTAGAGCTATGGGCCGCCTTATTGTGTGGAAGAAAACCTTAGATTTGCTTTACTTCAGCTAACTGATTCTATGGCTTTTAGAACCTGCCTAATTGTTGGGTATAGACACTGGCTCAGTCCTCACTCCTAGACTGAATGTTGATAAGGTCACTTCCTACTGGGGTGTGAACTAAGGGCAAGAAGAAATTTATATATTTTTCACTTGGCATGTCTTGGGTGAGGCTAACGTCATGTGGAGTAAGCTTTTCAACCATATTCTTAAGATTTGTAGACATGAGCCATGCCCAAATGTGTACCCAAAAAACCATTACAACACAACCTAGACACATTCACTGGAGCTATGGGCTGCTTTATAGTAGGGAAGAAAACCTTAGTTTTGCATTACTCCAGCTGAACTGATTTTATGGGGTTTGAAAGCTGACTAATTGTTGGGTATTGCCACTGGTTCAGTGTTTACTTCTAGACTGAATGCTGCTAAGGTCACTCCTATTGGGTTGTAAATCAAGGGATAGTAAAAATATATACAATATTTGTTTGGTAGGTTTTGGGTGAGGTTAACTGCGTATGGGATGAACATGGATCATATTCATAAGATTTGTAAACTCAGGTCATGTTTAAATGTACCCAATGATAGTTACACCGAAACCTCAACACATGTCCATTGGAGCAATGGGCTGCCTTATTGTAGGGGTGGGATTTGAACCTTGGTCACGATCTTATGAGTGTTCCCATTTATCATTGCACTGCAACCCCCTTAAACAGGGCAAGTTAAAATTTTGTCAGTTGCAGACTTGTGGACTAATGGATCATACATAACCAGTTAGGAAGAATGTATAGAGTTAAAGAACATTGAGCACTGGCTTGTAATTGGAGTAAATGGATTAAACTCTTTGGTGGCAATGAATTAAAGTGGAAACAACTAACTTTAATTATAAGCAACATATCAATTGAGCCTGATTACAGTTTCGCCAAATGATCATGAATGCAGTCTTTGTACCTGACTACAGTTTGGTTTAATGTATTGCATAAATATGCCAATTTTTTTTTCAGCTTTTTTCAATTTACATGCAAGTGTGAAATTGCCTGAAAGTTAAAGTGATTGGTTTTGTGCAGCTTGGTACCTAACCCATTTTTATTAATATCTGCTAAATTTTTTATTCCTTGTTTCTTTTTTCATCATGCACTAATTTGTATGATGCCCCATTTAGGGTAAGTGGTCATTGATGAAACTGAAATCACAAAGAATTACATGATAGGCAATGCATGATGGAATTTTCTGTTGTTGTAGATAATGTCTTTGGATCTGATGCTAATAACAAAGATGTTTACCGAGCTCATCCTAAACAACTGGCAATGGCAGCTGTTAGTGGGTTTAATGGTATAAATTCCTTACTTGTCCCAAGCATGGTGGGTGTTTTTCCGTTTTGAAGCACTCAATCTTCGATGATAAAATGCAATGTACACTAGAGTGGCATTGCTTGCAATCAAAATATAGATGTTTTGGAGCTTAAGGGAGCCAAAAGGTTTGTTTTGCTAAGTACTTGAATCTGCAAAACTACCACTGATAAGATGAGGATAGTTGTTCTATCCAAAATTAAAGGAGCCTGTTGAAATTTGATTCAAAATGTGGATAAACTATTCTACTATATTGTAATTTTTATACACAATGCAGAAACACTAATCCGTTTAATTGTTTGGACACTGTTTGTAGGTACAATGTTTGCATATGGGCAAACAAATAGTGGAAAGACATATACAATGCATGGAACGATGGGAGACCCTGGAATAATATCATTAGCTGTCATTGATGTGTTTGAACAGATCAAGATGGTTGGGCTGCCTATTATTTTTGCAAAGCATCATTGATTTTCATCTGATATCAAAAACATACAGGCATGTTCAGCTTCCAAATACAGGCAGCTAATTCTGTATTTTAATTAAAATCAATGGGTCCATGCAGGTTACTGACAGGGAGTTTCTTATTCGAGTGTCATTCATGGAGATATACAATGAAGAAATAAAGGATCTACTCTGCCCTGAAAATTGCAAGCTTGAAATCCATGAGAATCAAGAGGTAAACATGTTATTCACGCCTCAGACTCCCTTCTTTCAGTCTTCCATTGTCAATGAACTAAAGATGTTTGTGCTTTTTAGCGGGGAGTATTTGTGGCAGGCCTAAAGGAATTAATTGTCAATAGTCCTCAACAAGTACTAGACATTTTACAGTTTGGAGAAGGTATCATATCTGTCCAGCCATTACTTTCTAGGTTTTTGTTTTTTCTTAAATTGTACTGGGGTGATGCCATGACTAACTTTTACTTCTCTTCAATGTTCTGTGTGCCAAGCTTAGTAAGTGATCACAGAGTTACAAAATTTTGATTTATTGTTGTTTCAGTGAATCGTCATTTTGGGGGTACAAACATGAATGCTAATAGTAGCAGGTCACATGCAATATTTCGAATGGTAGTGTGCTTGTTCACTACTTTCTTTGTTTTTATTATACACTTTTAATAGAAGCTCTGTTTAGATGATTTAAATGAATTCTATTATTCTTTTCACTACATTGGCCTTTCCAATAACGTAATAGTTCAAAAACTCTTATTCGTGGTGCACATTTTGTTGCTTATTTACTGTAATATGCAGGTCATTGAAAGCAAGAGGAAAACAACTCAATCAATCACATATGCAGTTGATTCTGATGTTGTGCGAGTTTCAACATTGGTAGGTCTCTTTAATTTATTGTTGGCTAATGCATCAATTTTAGTATTTTATGATTTATTTCGAGGCTACTGAAGATTTAAGAAATATCTTTCTTAGTCATTATGTTTGGGTCATCTACGTTTTGAAACTTTTCCTCTCTTTGTTGTGGTTTCAAATGCCGATTGGGCATGTTCTTTCTAAGAAAAAAAAGAGGATTCTTCTTAAAAAAATAGCTTGCATAGACTGATCTGATGCAAGGACGTACACAACTTCACAAGGATAATATCATAGCACTTGCTTAAAATTTGGGACGGTTCTTTCTGAAAATAGGTAGAGTTTATGAAAGAATTAATATCAGGAAAACAAGCATTTACCGTGGTAATTATCAACAAACTGCCACCAGCCATCCTTAGAATGGATAGCTTCTATAACAGAGAAAATATCTTGAAATTTGTGCAGAATTGTGTTAGGGGTCTTTAACAAACTTGTATAAGGCTTGAAAGAATTCCAATTCAGGTTCAAGAATTATCTGCTAAAATGTTTTCGCGTGTGTTATATTCTCTGCAATAGACAGGATGACTATCACTGCATGCCATTATGATAATTCATAGCTTTTATTGTTGAGCATATATCTCAAAAACTGTGCAGATTTAGTTGCCACTATCTTAATGAGAGTTGTAGATCTCAAAGAGTAGTGCAATTTTGTCTCAAGTACTTATAAAGATGCCATAATAAGTGAGATACGTTAGTTGGAATTTGGTCCTATTTTTCTTGTATTTCTGTTCAGATTAGCAGAAAATGAATCTAGACCTAAGTGAGGATACGAAGCATGTGCATTTTGTGAAAGATCATAGTTTCAAATGTAGACCTAAGTGAGGATGCGAAGCATGTGAATTTTGTGAAAATCATAGTTGGTGATATCTCTTTTTTTCAGATTTTTTGGATGAAACAAGTTTCTCAGGTCAATAAACATGATGACAAGCTGAGAAACAATACAATTACGAAAGTAGAGAATTCAGATATATCCAATTGGCTATCAAATGTAACAAGACAAAGTGATATTTGAACTGGGCTATGCAAAAGTAATAACAAAGGACAAGAAATGATCACACCTTGTTGCTGTAACAGAAATTTGGATCTGGGATATGACTATGCAAACTGTCTATTTTCTGCTCCTGAAATCTGGGGCTCATGGGCGGACTTGTGCTGCCAGGTCTGACTGTCTTTTACTGAGTCTGACCTGTGCAGGGTTGTGCAACCTGATTTTCCTGTCATTGTTTCACTGTTTGGTTTCCGATCTTCCTGTATGCTTGCTTCACTAATCTGCTGGGCAGAATGTGCTGAATTGCTGATTCTTTGTCTTTGACCTAGCTTGGCACAATGAGATGTCAATCCCAAAAAGTGAGAAGGGAGTAGTTGGGTCGAGCAACCACCAAAGTGGAGTTACAAGCTACATATCCCACTTGCCAGAATCAGACCCCTTGTAGTTTATGCAATGTGTCTATGTTGTTTGGGTACGGGTACGGGTACGGATACGGGGACGTCTCCGGTACGTGGGTATGCCATTTTTCAAAAACCTTGATTTGGATACGTCGTGGGTACGTCTATATATATATATATTACTCATTTTTTTAGTAAAACACTTTAAACTACATAGTATGAAAATATTGTCTTTAAATGATAAAACACTTAAAATTATATAATATTCATTCATTCATTACTTCAAAGACAAAATGTACATTCAAATCTAGAAAAAATCATCTCGATTGCCCACAAAATCATGAATGCCACTCCCATTATTTTTCAACTTTATCATTTATTGACACTTTCTCTCACAAGGGCTCATCGGTGCATTGAATCTCACAGAGTGCATGCCTTAAGGGGTGCACTGGGAATGGGGTGGGACCGGTTTGTGGCACTTTGCGAAAGATATTCTCAGACTATTCTATCACACATACATCCCTTCATGCAACCTTCATACCTCCTATGATGTCTCCTTGAAATCTTGAGACCCTAAAATATGGCTAAGTTTGAAACCCTGAAACCCTGGAATCTGACTAACTCTGAAATATGATAGGATCCTCCAAAACCTAGAATTTGCATTATAGCTCCTAGCGGTCCGAAACCCCTCTCAAACATCTTGAAAGGTATATAAATAAAATATAACTTAAAGTATAAGTTTTAAATGTAAACTTATACTTAAATGTTTATTTTATTTATATATTGTTGGGTTCGGACTAGATTTACATTTTCTAAATTTTTTTGTTGACTTCCATTGTTTCTCCCTGTTGGTACCTTTCCAGACGCCTCCGAGACGTACTGGTACCCGAGGCGTACCGAAACGTGAAACGTGGGGGAGGGGGGGCGATTCCTGCAACACAGCAATGTGTAGATGATGAGTTCGAGGTAGGGTTTCAACCTCCTCTCCCTAGATGGAGTTGTAACTAGCTTAGACCTCCTTTTTGGTACAAGAGGATGTGATTGTGATGCACGTCTTTTGAGTAGAGACAAATCTTTCTTAGGTATGCCTAGACTTGAAATGAGAAATGATGCTAGATGTGATGTGCCTCCTTCATGCCTTTGTATTTCTTCTTGTATTGTCCCATCTCTATTATAATGCTAGTAGACAGTTTGTAAATGTAGGCTTTTCATGATTTGAATTAAGAACCAATTGGCACGCAAAAGCTGACCAAAGAAAGGCAAAAGATTGAAAAGCGGATCCATGTGTGAAAAGGACCCAATCACTAGTAGAAGGGCCCACAAAAGCAAAACGGGGAATACATGCCCAGGGCACGAGTATGACTAGGTAAGACTCGTGCAACATGCGTGTCTGACTAGGTCAGACACGTACACCATGCGGGTCTGCCTAGGAAGAAAGAACATATGCACAAAGAGAGGAGAGAGAAAACAGGTCCATGGGCTCAAGAAAACATGACGATCATGACAAGAGGAAGAGAGGACCACATGACTGCACAGAGAGGAAAGAGACACAAAGACAAGGGCCAATTAACCCCTAATTCAAGGTGATGACCTATATGCACAAATAAGTACTAAAAACATTGTAATAACATGGTTTGTACCAAAATTTCGTGTCTATAGTACCCAACTAGGACAAAAAGATAGACTACTTCAAGAAAGAAAAATAAGATTGATTTCTGTGATATCGTTCTTTTTCAGGATTTTTTGGGATGAAACAAGTTTCTCAAGTCAAGAAACACGATGACTGCCTGAGAAACAACTGTTTCATTTGGAAACACATTTTTTAGGCTGAGAAATGGTAAGGTTTGCCAAATGTTGTGTTTCATTCAATAGAAATGGTTGCTACACCATCACCAAACAGGTTGGAGAAACAACTTTGTGCTGGATCTTGGGATGAAGCAAGTTTTTCAAATTAAGAAGCGTGATGACCACTTGAGAAACAACTGTTTCATTTGGAAACACATTTTTTAGGCTCAGAAATGGTAAGGTTGGCCAAATGCTGTGTTTTATTCAATAGAATTGATTGCTGCACCATCACCAAACAGGTTGGAGAAACAACTTTTGCTGGATCTTGTGCCTTACCTTTCTCTACATCCATACATCGAGCATCCAACAAAACTAGTTCTAAGTTTAATGGTTCTGGACTCTAGTGGAGCATGACTAGATACCTGAAAACAGGTTGAATCATTCTTTGAACCAGCCCCTTCCTTTATTCCCCATTGCCAAAACTAGATAGTTTCCAATGCAGACTAAGTAGTTTACAAGGGAGCAAATTCAGAATAAGTTGTGTAACATTCCTAAGAGAACATGAAAGAACAACCTGCAAAATATAAACTTGTTCGAGCGGCACATTCATATTAAAGATGTTTCACACCTGCAAATCCGGCTGAAAACATATAATAGGTTTGAGTGATGGCTCTTTGTCTTAAATTGAAATAAAAAATGATAACAAAACTTAGGGTTTTCCCTCAATAAGTACTCAACAGGAAAGGAAACCCTAATTACATTATGACATAACCCCTTATTAATCTGCACATAACTTAATTTCATCCCTACTAAGCTCATACATAGACCATGGGCTTAAGGGAACAATAGGCCATAACATACTCATAACATGCTGTGTCTAGTAACGAAACATTTTCTCGCTTGTGACAGTCAATGGAGTGGGCCTCATTGCTATTCAAGGGGTGATGAATGATCAAGGCTTGAATTTTTACATGGCACGAAATTAATCCTGATTGTCAACGCTACCAAACTGTATTGTCAGTGCTAATTCCAGCATCAACAATAACTTTTGTGCTTAAGTTTGCACCGATTTAATGCCAATTTCAGCATTAGCACCAAATCCATGCCAATAAAGATGAAGTGAAGGTCAGCCTCTGCGCAAGTGCCTTCCCAAACTTACAATCTATGCCAATGTTGAACCAAACTCTTGCACCCCATGCCAAAAACCAATGCCCTGATTTTTGCATTGCCTAAATTTTTCGGTCTCAAGTGTTTTTAACGCAAAACTCCAGTTGACAGCAGATTTCAACATCTCTGCAACACCAATTTCATTTACTTGTCAAGGACTCGCTAAATATGTGCAAAACTTATGGTAGGCGTTTTTGACAAAGTTGTTGGCATGAAAAAATTCAGTTTGGTATCAATAATCATCTATAAAGACACTTTTGTGGGTTGTTTTACTCTTTATAATAAACAATATAATTATCATCAACAATCATCTGAATTGATAACTTCTGATGTAGAAAAATATCTTAAAATCAATGCAGATTCAGTAACTGTTGTTTTAAATAAAGCTGAAGATATAAGAACTCAGAATGAGGAAAATAGGTTAGTTGGAAGTTGGTTGTGTTTTCTGTTCATTTTTCTTCTCTTATTGGGTTAGATTCACAGAAAAAAGAATGTAAACCTAAAGTGATGATAGGATATAGTTTTGTGTACATCATTTAAAATCACGGTTTCTGATGCCATGAAAATTCTATGAAAAATTGTAGAGTTTTTTCGAAACCATTGTTAAGAGCTTCCTTTGACAATATATTTTTGAACTCTTGTGGGATGCTCAGTATTGTACAGTTTTAAAGCTGTAAGATTTGATTTCAATTGACTACAATTTTTAGATTAAGAGTCTTGTGTTTTATCATGGTGACACTCTCTATGTGTAGCACATGGTAGATTTGGCTGGCTTTGAGCGCATTTCAAAGACAGGAGCTGATGGATTTCGGTTGCGTGAAGGAACATACATTAACAAAAGTCTTGTGACATTGAGTAATGTGATAAAGAAATTGAGTGATGGAGTTGGCAACCAAGGGTTAGATTTTTCAACAAATTCTATTTTTTAATTGAGTAAATATTTTAGTGTTTCAAGGGTGGTGCAATGTAAGTTATTCTTGTTTTGTTTTTATCCATATATAAACGGTTTATCATTATCTGCAATAGATATCTGTAGATTAGCATGGTTGGAAAGGCCTAGGTAAATAATTTGTTTTGATTTACATCAGAGGGCACATACCTTATCGTGATAGCAAATTGACAAGAATTCTTCAACCTGTTCTTGGAGGAAATGCCAAAATGTCTATAATTTGTAATGTTTCCCCTGGTCAGGTGACTAAGTTTTCTACATATTATGAGTTACATGAATCAATGTTTTTCCTAGATTATGATAGCTTAAGTTTAGATAGTTTCAATAATCTTTGGTGAATAATGACAAGTTTTTTTTAATGGAATCAAAATTTGCAGGCACATATTGACGAATCTAGAGGTACATTACTGTTTGCAAGTCGAGCAAAGAAGGTTACAACTTGTGCTCATGTTAATGAGGTAATCATAATTTCAACCACTTACAGAAAACCTTTTTTTCCCTCCCTCAATTTGAAGCAATAAAATTCTGATGTTATGTATATTTTTGAAAGAAGAAAAGGCTGTTTACGTCAAACATCATTGTTTGACCTTTTCAATACATGATTTACAATTTAGCATTAATTCGAGTGGTGATCATTTTGAAGTGGTTTAACTTTTTGCCATTATGATATATCTACATCAAAGCAATGGGGTAAATCTAAGAGTAAAGAAATGTCTATAAAATTGCATTGTATGGCCTTTGTATTGATAACGATACCATTGATGTAGCTTAATTGCATTACCATTTAAATTTTATGCTATTGCTTTGTGTTACAGACTAACTTTCTTATACTTGCACACATAAAAAGTACCAATTGTAATGTCTCCAAATGGGACGATTTCACATAATAGGGTTTTCCCTAAAATCCACAAATTCTGAAATTGCACCTTCAAACTAAAAATTAACTCCAATTTCACCTTGAATTAAATACCAAATAGATACTCTTTGAATTTGGCCACAAATGGCTCTTGTCGCAATGAAGAAAGAGTCTAAAATGGATGTTTCAATCTTCCAAACCCTAGTGGCACACTAGTTGAAATGAGTTTCTTCTTTATCATTCTAATCCCTACTCAAGCTTAGTCCAAACCAATCGCTAAAACTTAAAAAATTACTGCAATAATTAATTCAGAACAAAACCCTTGCAAATCTGTCCTCAACAAATATTATTTTCTACGAACAACTAAAAACTTAAAAAATTCATAACTCCCAAAATATTTGGAATTATGATGCAAACAAGAGCTCAAACTGATCATAAAAATAAAGACTATCAAATAAAAATAATTTTAGAATTTTTTTTATATAGGAAGGTCATAAAAAATTGCTCTGAAATTTTGAAAACCCTAGTTTTCTGTCAAAAATAATTAAATAATAATTTGAAAATTATTATCTAATTTTCTATCAATTTAAGGCTTCAAATCTTCCACAAATCTTTTCAAAAACTCCACATTAATCAGCAAAAAATTAGCAATTAATTTCATAATATTAAATTGCATAAATAGACCCTAAAGGGGCTTGCAAACCCTCAATCAAGCCTCCCAAAATAGATCGCGCCACATACAAAAATAGTGAAAATATTAATCAGAAATAATACGCAAGAAAAGAGCTTCAAAAACTTCACAAAAACCTCACAATAGCTCTTCAATGCAAATCACCCCATGTAGGGCAAGTAACAAGATCTCCTTAGCAAAGGTGGTGTAAAAAAACACTTTTTTTAGATCGATCAACACTAAAACAACGAACACCTATTGGGCATGCATCCCAATAGTTTTCTCAAGCATGAAAAACAATTATCAAATTCAACATATCCTTCATTGTAGTCTTTACCTTGTATTTGTACCTTCCAAAACGGGGCGAACCACCTTGGAGAGTTAAAATACCTCATAAACTTCACTTGCCCTTTTAAAAATATTTTTTCCTTTCTTTGCTTTAGCTCCCAAGGCGACATTCCTTTTAATTTCATTTTAGACTTTTTTGAATTAATTAAATAACTTGCCTTAGTAATTAAATTTTTTTTTTGGCAAATTAAATAATTAGGGCCTCACTTAAATAATTAATTAAATTGTTCTAATAATTAAAATGATAAAAATTATTTTTCAAACAATTTATCAATTATAAAGCCCCTTAGAATAATCATTAAAATTACCTTAAATTTTCAAATGGTTAAAACCATTTTTTCGGTAATTCGAATAATTATGCAAGATAGTTCTATTTTAATAAACAACTAATTGCCTTATATTTTCGAATAATAAAAATCACTATTCAGACAATTTTATTAATTATTAAAATTATATGAAAAGGAGACATCACAGCAAAATACATAGATGATTAACAATGTTTATGAGTAAGGAACATAGATGACCTTTTAAGGATATTGATGCCATGTGGGCATCATCATTACAAGATTAGGTCTTGATTAATTAGGGCACAAATGGGTTCTTTATCTTCTCAGTCAACCTAAGTCAAAAGATACAAATTCCACTAGAACTTGTTAAAATAGATTTGAATTGACAATTATTTACTTATGGTATTAAATGTAGAGGTGCCTATACATCTGCTAATGTCAACAAGTTGAAAAATTAAGAACATTAGGTAATGACCATTTGCTTGTATTATTACCAAATACAGTCATATTATATTGTTGGAAAGCTTTGGACCAATGTTGCATGGAAACTTATATGGTATCTGATATGGATATAATATCAGATACAAATATGGCTGGATATGGCATTTATAGGAACGCAGATATTTTATACATCAAAAGGCATATTACTTAAGATGATGTATATATTTATATTTAATTTTGAAGCTTTTATTTATTATGTTATTTATATTTTCTATAATTTAAATATTTTTATATTTGTTTAGAACACTTTAATTTTTTTTTTTTGCATTTTTTGAATTTTTAAAAACCCTAAATTGTATATGGCTCTTGTAATGAGCCCAACGTATCTCATGAGAAGTGCAGAAATGAGAGTCAAACGTGAGATTTATATCCATATAAAGGAGAATAAAGGATATTAGTGATAATATCCATGCAAGAAAAAAAAATGATATTAGAGGTAATATCCATGCAAATAAATGATAAGTGTCAATGATGTAAAGATAGAACATGCCATGCAAATAAATAATAGGTTTGCATGATATAAAGATAGAATTTGTTGTAGTTTAGTTGCATTGATAAGAGATAAAGTTCAGTTATTTAGGGAATTAGAACAAATAAAAGCGTGCAAAGGCTATAAATGGATTTGGTGTAGGAATTTTAAGCAAAGGTAAGCTATTTTTAGATTGCTTGGAAATGAAGTAGAGGTTAGTTATTTTTAGATTGCTTGGTGATGAAACAAATGTTAATTCCTTTTAGAGAAGGCGCTTTTTTTCCTATAGATATGGCAAGGCATATTGTAATTACATAATTATTTGGAATGAAAATATGCAATTTCACACTTAACTGAAGATTGGTTGTTTTCAAAATTGGGAGTGGCTCAATTGTGAGCTTGGGGTGTTCTGATTATTGGTTGTAATTAGAACATAGTTTTATTACTTACGTTTTGAAAAAGTTTATTACTTAAAATTATTCCTTTCACATCTCATAAATTTCTATTTCGAAATTTCTTAGGAAAATTTCTATTGAATTTTATCAATTTAAGTCCATATTTGTCCACATTCATAACAACTATAGGCGGCCAAGTATCATATCGACATGTATCAGATACAACTCATATATTGGGCACATATTCAAATACATTTGACTACAATAATTGGGTTGTATTGTATTTGTATCTCTTAAGCAAGTATGCACATTCGAGTAGGGGGTGTATCCAAAAACTTTGCTATAGACATGTACTTTTGTGTGTAACAACTGTCCTTAATTTTCGATTTGAATTGAGGATTCAATTTGGAGGACAACACACCAAATGTTAGGAATTAGCATGCTATAATAAATCAAACTCCATTGAACGGACATAGATTTGCAAGAATAGAAAACAAAGCTTTATTACAAAATTATAGTAGAGTTTCTAAAAAGAAAGTAATCTTTGTGGAAGAGAAGTACGCTATCCACTCTACATTAAAATAGGGCGAACCTTTGTTTTATGGCTAAACAAAACTAAGAACAGTAAATTGCCTTAAAGATAAACAAAGCTACTAATATCTATTCAACATGTATAGGCCTGCGAACAACAAAATTCTTAAGAATAAGAAATATGCTAGGGTAAGAATTTATAACTATAGCAATCTGGAGTGGCCACCTTTTCGGGGCCATAATGTTTTTGGGTTTGCTTCAATTTTTGAATCAATTACTTTTATAGAATGCTTGACTCATGATCCAAGTCATCGTATGGATAATTTGAAATGATGATGCATTTTTCCAGCTCCAAAACTGCTCTGAAGGCCTTCAAAACTGCAAATTATGCCAAATTTTCTTAGAAAATCACAATTTTAAATAAATGACCCCAAACTGTCATACAATGGGTGTGAGTCACTGTTGGGATCAATTTTTGTCTTTGATTTTGGGTTATAAAGTTTTCTTGTATCATACTTGCATACAGAAAGAAGGCACAATTACAGAAAATGTAACATTTTGGGGCACCTGCACACCCAAAAGGAAAGGATTGCACCTCCAAATCCAGCAAATAATTGAGGAAACACTTCTCTCAATCAAAATGTGAAAATATCATATATAGTTGTACTGATATAAAGATAGGTTATTTATATTGAGATGATGAACCCTTATTTATTATGGAGTAGATTCTTATACAAGCCACCAATGTAAAGTACCTTGCAAGTGGTATCCACCTATCCATAGTTACTATCTACATAAGACCATCACATACATAAACAACATTATGTGACAAAATATGAGCTTCATAACAAAATAGCTCATTACATGACAAATTGTTCTGCTTAGGTACACAACAAGCTCTCCCCCTCAGGGAAGCTTTTCCCTAAAATGTGAGGACAAAACAAAATCTCTTCCATGTGACTTCAGCTTCTGCTTCTTTTTGCTTTACTTGGAGATGATCTTCTCCACTTTATAGAAGATTTGAGAATGATCTTCTTTGATGAAGTGAATGAAGCCATTGATTATGCTTTGCTAAAGAATCTCAATGGTGTTGTATGGGTCCAAGTAGGTCTTAATCAAAACATTAGTAAGGTTACCTAACATGTGCTTCGAAACATCATCAATAAACATATGCAATGGGGAAGATTCAAGCTCAAATGTTTATTTAACCGCTTCCTTTTTCTCTTGAAGATGTTCATCCCATATCACTTATTGTGGTTCTTGATCTTCACAAGGGTCCTCATCCCATACTACTTGTGCTTCTTAGTCTTAATGTGGATCTTCATCTGATATTACTTTTTCTTCATCTTCATGGGGATATTCATCTGTCATGGTGATTCTTCAAGTTGATCCAGTTTTCTTCTTTTTGGTCCTCCAACATTTTTTCCAAAGTATGCAATTTTTCCTTTTTAAAGTGCACGAGGGTTTCCATTGCCTCTACCCTAGTCACATACTGAGATTGGCTCCTTTGGTTCATTAATATGTTGGAAATCTGCCTTCTTTTTTTGATAAGCTAGAGTTTGATGAATGAACATTCTGAATAGGGTATCTAATTCCAATGTAAATATGAAGATATATTCTCGAAGAAAACCAGATATGAACTTCTTCAAAAAGCAATATGCAACATTTGAGTTCTTAGCTTGAAGAATGATAAACATTGAATACCTTGAAAATGGCAGCAAATCATAATTAGTAGTAGAAGGATAAATTATTTAAAATTGAAAAATGTACATACCTGCAGAATTTCAGCCTGAACCAATTTTTTAGTTCTTTGCACAAATTATGAGGTCACCTAAAAACACCGTATAGAGGCTGAATCAGAATTTGATACAAAAGGAAATCTTTTTCTATAAGGTAATATGTAAACTAGTGTAATTTCATGTCAATCCAAGAAAGTTGATTTTGGCACAATTCTTAAAGTTGCCCAAAGAACCCATACAAAAGGAGAATTTTAAGATGCTATAGAAGAATAGTGAAATACTCAGTTCCCTTTTTACATGTTCAACTTTTAAATCCAAAACAAGGAAATTGAAATTGGATTTGATACCACCTATAGTCTACATGCATACAAAAATATGGTACAACTGCACAACATATAACAATTGGGGGCACCTTCACACCCAAAAGAAAAGTTTTGCACCTTCAAATCCAAAAGATAATTGGCGACAATTCTCCAAATCAAAATGTGAAAATATCACATATAGTTGTATTGATATGAAAATATATTATTTACATTAAGAGGGTGAACCCTTATTTCTAACATAGTAGCTTCTCACACAAGCCACCTATGTAAGTACATTGCTAGTGGTATCTGTTGACCATTTTTGGACCTGTAGGCCAAAAATCGGTCTCCCTTCCTTCCCTGCTGTCCTGAGCAGTTAGTCTTTGATGTATTCACCTTACTGCAATTGTGCCCTCCCTTTTTATAATAGACTCGTTTCTGTAAAGAGCCAAGTGACTCGAGTCTTGAGATGTTTCAGGTTGATCCAGAAGCTTATTTCGCTTTGGGGGGTTGGTTTGCACAAGCCTTTCGGCAAAGGAATGGGCCAGTTTCAAAGGATACAAGTCTTTCAGCAGGGTCCGAAGGACAAGTGCCCTTGCGGAGGGTAGGCAAGTGACAAATTGGACCGTTCAAGCAGGCTCTGAAGGGCAGCTTTGGACCCAAAGTGCCCTTGCGGAGGGTAGAGAGCACCTTCGAAAAAATGACAAAGGAAAACGCTGAGAGGTGAGTTTTCCTTAGGAGAAAATCCATGCAAAAGACAAAGGATTTCTTCGGACTTTTGTCCAAAGAAAGGCCAAAAGGTGAGTTTTCATTCGGAGAAAATTCATGCAAAAGACAGGATTTCTTCGGACTTTTGTCCAAAGAAAATCCAAGGAAGAACCAAAGGGTGAATTCCTTCGGACAAAATGCCCGAAGGAATTCTTTCGGACATTTTGTCTGAAGAAATTCACAAGGAAGAAACCAAGGCAAATTCCTTCGGACGAAAGCCCAAAGGAATTCCTTATAAAAGGAAAAGATCGAAGGAAAGGGCCGAGACTTTGAAGGAAAGATTTCCTTCGGCCAAAATGTCCGAAGGAATTCTTGTAAACATTTTGTCCGAAGGAATTGAGAAGACAAGGGAGCCCGAAGGCCAATTGCCCTTGCGGGGGACTCTCGGCTGTCGAAGGGGGGGCTTTTTCGTTTATTCGAAGGGGCACCTTCCCTTTGGGAAGGTTCATTTTGTAAAAGCCAAAGAAATTACCAACGATGATGACAGGTATGAAGACGTCAACTTCAGCGTGATGAACTAGCCGTTGGCAGTTTAAACGCCTGGTGACGTCCCCACGGATGTCAAATTCAGGACAATGAAATAGCCGTTGGTTTTCAAATAGTGACAACCCTGCAGACGTCAATTTTGATGGGATGCGTCAGCTGTTGAAGAGAGACCAAATAGACAATTCCTTCGAGCAAGTGCCCGAAAGAACTCAATAGCGCGGACCCGAAGGAATTCAAAGGGCACATGGTTGCAAGGAAACTCGGTGACCCATCGAGAAAGGAGTTGGAAGAGCCAGGAGGAGACAAAAGATAGCCTTGAGGGCCGAGTTGCCAAGTAAAGACAAAAGCCAAGCGCATGAGCAGATAGAATAGTCTAGGTGGCACACAGAAAGCATTGGTAGAGAAGTTATTGCTGCGGATGAAACAGTCTCCACCAAGTGGTCATCGAAGAGCGCAAGCATTCAATAGCGCGACCTGTTTTTTTTCGTCTAAGCTTTGATAAGCAGACAGTTACATAAGTCTCATAAAGAGGGGCGGCCTTGTCATTCAAAAAATCAAGCGACCCATGCTTTTGCAATGACATTTAATATAGTTTAAACACCAAAGTCAAGACTTGCGACATCTATAGCATGGTTCCTTCTGTGGACTTCCTTCTTCTTAGGTGTTTAATGCAGTATGGGCTGCTTGTTCTGGAAGGCGCCAAAAGTCTTTCTCTTTATGCTATATATTGCAACCTCTCAGCAGAAAAATGATATCTCTCACTTGTGTAAGGCAAAGCCTTGCCAAATTTTACCTTTGAATCAATAAGAATGCGTTTTACCTCTATCTAACTGGTTATACTTTTGAGTATGTCTGTGTATCAACTCTGTGTTCAGTTATTTTAGCTTGATGCTTTCATAGATTGACACCAACATGCCTAGTGTAGCCAAGACTATTTTTGCAGGTCAACAGGAAGTGCTTCATCTGGAGCGTAGAGACAAAAGAGGAGTTATCAAACAGTGTGTTTCTGCAGCGCTTGTGGTAAGTTCCTTTTCCTTATGCCTTCATTAAGCCCCTTGTTAAAACGCCCTACAGTGTGGTCTTTTTGTTAGATAAAGTGTCTGTTTGCCCCCTTTTGGTCTGAAGTGTTGATATAGCTGAGTAGATCAAAATCATTTGGTGCATCACCATTTAGATAGGTTTTTGTTTTGGTTATATATTTCTCCCTTTTCATCCCCTCCCATTATTAACGAGTAGCAATCAAAGGCCTCAAAGATGCATCAAAGGGAGCTAGCTCTTATCTAGAGATTCTTTCTTCAGTTTTGTCAAACCCATAGCAAGAGGGAAGTCTCCATTGTGCCGCGTGGAAGAGAGAAGCCGAGCCTTCTTTCAAGAGTGCAATCATCAGCGTCAATAGTATCTACTTATCCCTAGTAATCATCTAAAGAACACCACCACATACATAAATATCACCATATGACAACATATAAACTTCATAATAGAATACTTAATTGCATAACAAAATTGTAATGTTTTGGTGCAC
Source organism: Torreya grandis (assembly GCA_037957365.1). Classification (NCBI taxonomy): domain Eukaryota; kingdom Viridiplantae; phylum Streptophyta; class Pinopsida; order Cupressales; family Taxaceae; genus Torreya; species Torreya grandis. The sequence goes on along the minus strand of JARHVA010003814.1, from coordinate 441,158 downwards.
AAAATTTCTTTTTAATTTGATGTTCTTGTGTTTTCACGACAACAAAGGTTAATGACCATAACACATTGCATTTCCATATTATGTAGGATTGTTTCTCTTTGATAAGGAGTTTTTTTTTGACAAGATGACAATTGATAAATATCATAGTTACATAAGTCTCGAGGACAGGGTTTTTAGAACGACAAATTTTTAATGATTTTTGGGGATGATGGGGGCATGACTATTAAAATGATATATAAATATTAAAAATATACAAATAAATAAAAAAAAACCAAACAAACTAAAACAAGCTGAAATAATAAATAAAAAATTACTAAATAAAATCTTTATGATTTATCATTAATTTGAAATCGGAAAAGGTAGAGGTACATCAACATGCTAACTTAGAGTTGAGCGTAGAGATAGTGATAAGACTCAAGACTACATGATACATTATGATTAACATTTTAAGTCAAACCGAGAGATGAGAGGACATGATAAATGTCATAATATATTATAATTGATATATCAACATGTTAATTGCCCCCCCAAAAAAATAATAATTTGCAACTCGATAATCAAAGTCATTATCTGAAGGAATACTTGCAAACTACTCCTCTTTGGAATTGTCATCCTCAACTTCATATTGGAAAAGGATCCCAACCAATCCCTCCTGCACATCATGGTCCTTGTAAACCTACCTTGGGTCCTTAGGATCTACATCCCACTATAATGTTGGGCTCTCCTTGTACTTAGGTGTCTTGCGATTCATAAGACACAAGGCACCATGTACAACATTCTTTTCTACTCTCTTAGAGGTAAGTCCATTTCTCTTAAGAGAGCAGATCCAACCATATGCTGATTGTTTTCTCCCAACAACAATAGAAACTAGAAACCTGGGAAAGGAGGCGAATGGCAAATGTTCGCAACAATCCTGGAGGCCCATACAGTTTCCATCAACTCATTGGCTTTTCTTGTGCCGATGTGAGACTATCTATCCTAGTTGAAGACTTGTAGCCATCAAGTTCAAGTTAATTGAGACTCTAAAATGACCTATGAAGTTCATTTGCACCATACATTTTTTTCAGGGCCTTCAAGAAGTCCTCCTTCACCTCCTCATCATCCAATGGGATAACTCTACCTAGCCTCTGCATATGCCATTTTAGATTAAGTGCATATGTGGCCATATGTAAGGGGGAACTCAACTTCTCCCATCTCTGTTGAATGATGGGTTGAATATGCTGATGGTAGAACTCTACGGTGGGGTTCTTCACTCAAATAACAATCTTCATCTAGTCAAGCATGTTGTCAGTGCACTCATATAGCTCACCAAACTTGGGGCTATCAAAATTCTCATATTTGACGACATTTAAAATTTGAGATATAATCAATGTGATGTATCTCGCATCTATCAAAAATGTGTCTTTCACCACTATCGCTTTCACCCTCTTCCCTTGCTCTATCTTGGACTTCCCCCACCAAGTCCACTTCTGTGTTATGATCATAAGTTGTATGTAGGGGCTTGTGCCACTCAAGCATCATATCCAACAAAATAAAGTAGGATCACTAGTTTGAGGAATGGCTTCCTTGGAAAAGGTGTGAAAGACTACCAATGCTGTTTGGTGGTTGTAGATGAACATCGACAACTCCTTAGCATCAATCACTACCTTTTTGACCCATCCAATTTTACTGATGTCTTTCAGTGCATTGTTTGTGGGTTTCGCAAAACACAAAGTCCATAAGATATGCTTGTAGGTAGCCTCAACTAGCTTACCCTCTTGCTCTTGTTCAAAATCAAAAGCCCTCGTGCTTGGTTCTCTCCTCTCCCTTTTCCTTTTCTTTTTGCTCAAGTGCTATCGACAATGGTAGTTTAGAGCCTTTTTATAAGTTTTCAGTGTACTTTTAGGTTTAGGGTTTATGTTTTTTTTGTTTTTATGATTTATTATTATTTTTTTGCTTTAAAAGTGTTTTCAATTTTTTTTTGCTATTTTAAGGCACCAGGTGCTAGGGATGCCAATATGTCTCTAGGAGGTCCCTCGAGAGTCTTGGGGACGTCTAGAGGTCTCCGATCCTTGCTATTTCTATGTAACATCCTTGAAATGCCCCTAAATTTCGTAGGATGCTCTCCCTTTTTTCACTTTTTGTGTACTTTTGAGGGAGGTTCATTTGTCCCATCATCCTTAAAATGTCTTAGACGACTCTAGGATGAAGGGAAAAGTCCACATGTAACATTGATAAATATAGCTCAGTTTTGTTGTTATAATTAAATATCTATAATTGAAATTGAAATTTCTAAATGAGATCATAGACTATTCAAAAGCTGAAAAACAACTGAAATATTTGGAAAATATTCAGGACAATCTATATTGCTTCCAAATATTTCAGGACAATCTACATTGCTCTTTAGATAACATTGTAGATAATATACAAGTTTTTTCTTGACCAAGAATTCAGTCTCTCATATATTAGCACAAACATTCCCAAAATCATATTCGTTGTTAGCCCATGGCAAGTCTACTGTTCTGCACTAGTTATTCAAACTCTCTTTTTTTCTTAATAGCATTATCTACAACTATTCAATCACATGAAGTGTAATCACAAGCTGCAGTAGACATGGAGTATGTGGCAAGCCCACTAGATTCAAATAACAAAGAATATCTTCCAAGAAGTTGCTGCAATAATTGACACACAAAAGGAAAGTGTATAAGATTTTACAAATTTATATCCACTCCTATTACCCAAAAGCAACATATGAAGGGTAGAAAATATAAGGCCAAACAATTGTATCACGGGGATGTATAACCCACAAATTGAAGATTTGGGAATCCCTAGTACCTCCTTTGCAAAAATAAAGTAAACCCTTTATACTACACTCATAATCAATCTACGACGGAATCGAAGGGAAATCACGTGAAAGACAAATGTAGCGTTGGGAGCCAAAGCACCTTTCTAGAGTTGAACCTATTGAGGTGAGCACCTTAGACCCTACATGATCTTAATATTGTGGTTCCTATTATGGAATGACAGAGAGATCGGCACCCCCAACCAAAAGCCTCGTTTTGAAGGAAATAGTTCGGGAGGAAAAAATAGTCATAAAATACCTAGGCATCTAGGGTTGGAAATCTTCAATGAATAAAATACCTAGGCATCTAGGGTTTGAAAAATCTCCACTTCTGCAACAATACCAAGGTCAGCCTTCAATGGGATCCAACAAGGTATGCCACCAACTCCCCCATATATTTTCCATGCGGCGTAGTTAGTAATTTATATTTTAATGAATTATAGGAAAAATTCAGATTTTTTTTTGGTTGAAAAAAGGAATTTGCAACGCACCATCATTATGTTGCCACTGTTTAGGGGTTCAATTACGACAAGCTAACTCTATACCTTGCCTCTCCATGGTAGACTTGGCTTGGAGTGTGGGAGACCCCCGAGGATGTAGGTTTCAAATTGCCGACCTCAAACTTGCCAACACTCAACATGTGCTGATTGGTTTACTCACCACACAAATGTCATTTAGAACAAATCAAGGCTTGGGTTCTTAGTCAACGGCAGGAAAAATCATCCTAATGGCAGGTTTTAATTCAATCTATGGATGAAAAAAATGAGCTCACAAATTCAACATTTAGACTTCAAGCAAGTGCTCTAATTGATCTAATAGACAACAATGGTTTATTAGATATGGATTTCACTCAAGGAAATTTCATCTCGACAAATAGCAGAAAAGGAGGCCATTACATAGCATGAAAGCTTGACAAAATTCTAACTCCCCCCTAAAGTGGGTTTCATCCGTTCCACAAATTAATGCAAGGGTAAGCAATGCTATTCTCTTTAAACATTGTCCTACAATGACATATATCTTGCTGATTTTCAATCTAAAAAAAGTGCAGTTTAGATTTGAGAGCATGTGGCTCACACTCCTGGATTTCTACGACAAGGTACATAAATGGTGGAAATAAGTGAATCATCTCATAGGTCATGCCATGTAAAGATTTGCAACCAAGTTCTCTATTTTAGAAAACATAATGAAGGTCTGGAATAAAAATGTTTTTGGTAACAATTTTTTTTCACAACCACTACACAACTTGCATAGATCCAAAAGAATAATAGAGAAAATGGCTTTACTCAATACACAATTGAGCACGATCAAAAACTCATAGATTTAGCAAAAATTCAAATCCAATAAGAATATTGGAGACAGAGATCGAGATAGACATGAATAATTTTGGTAAATGCCAACATGGCTCTCTTCCCCAAATTAGTTTTGAACAAACAACATATAAATGCCATGACAAAAATAAGAACATAGCATAATTAAGTAATGCAAACTCATTTTCAAATTGCTGCTCATGCAAATGAATATTTTAAGAAACTTGTAACAGAAGAATCTCAAGGCTGAAGAAAATCCCAAGCCCACGACAACCTCATCAAAAACCTTCCTAAATCAGTGCATGAGATTGAAAATGAAGAGTTGCTCAAGCCCATTATGGAGGATGAACTCAAGGATATTGTTTTCTCATTCAATAAAGACAAATCCTAGGGACAAGATGTTTTTTCAGCTTTATTTTATCTAAAATTCTAGGAAGTGATAAAACATGACCTCCTTGAAGTGGTTGAACATTATCAAAAGAAAAAAAATATTGTCTTAGATAAACACTAGTAAGCTTGTTCTATTCCGTCTTGCTTACATAGGTGCTAATGTTCTTCTTAATGGAATTTGCATTAGCTCAGAGGACCCAAAGAGATGGGATGGTTTGGAGGATCATCTTCTTAAGGATTATAAAGATTGGAATAATAGAGGACTAATTGGTGACGTGATAGGGATAAATGTTGTGATTTCATGAGGATAAATGTCTAATTAATTTCTATCAATTGTCATTGATCGCAATATTACTTTATATATTTGCTTTATATTTTTGATTTATTGGCATTAAAGCTCTTTTCCATTTGATCTTTGGTTATCGTGTGGTTGTTACGGAGGTGGATGGGGCATGGCACGTTTGAAAGCATAAGTTTATTTGTGGCACCTCTATAATTCTTGCTCTCTTGTCATTCTCCTCATTGCCATTTGTCTTCTTGCTCAGTGGGATATAATGGTGGGCTCTTTAGCTTCTTTGAGTGTAGATAGATTTTTTAGAGGGCCATTGTGGGATCAAAAACTTTGGATTTTTTTCTGATCCTTCGTTCCTTAGTGCCCTAAAATTTAATAAAGATATTTTGGTTATGGATGTTGTCGAGGCACATGAGAGGAAATGGTCGGTTGTTGAGTTGTGTGGGATATTCTAGTGTAATTTGGAATTACAAATTTAGGATTGGGTTCTCAAAATTTTTTTCTCGCAAGCAATAAAAGACAAGTGAAAGGATACGTAAACATCCGAGCTACTTGACCTAGGGAGTTTTGTGTCATCTAAATTTAGGAAATTCAAGAGGAAATTGATTGAATTAGAGCTATTTGTTAAGAAAATTGTTAAGTCTCCAATGACCTTGCGCATTATATTGTGTGGATATTTTGAGTAATCTTCTGGTGGTGTTTTTGGTTTATTATGCATTTGAGGAACCCTTTATTAATGTTTGCCTTGATGAAATTTTTGAAGTGTTGCCAAATTTCTTAGAGTATTCTTATAATTCGGTTATCACGAAGATTGCTGAAGTCATGGATTGCTTGTTTCTCAAGCGGGGTTTGTCAATCAACTTGTCAAAGCAGGTTTGATAATGTGGAAGTGTGGTAAATGGGCAGGGTTCATGTCAATTGATCTTACCATCTCTCTTAAGCAGTCGGAAGTCATCAAAATTCTTGACATCTCTGGGAAGTTAATTTATTTTATGTTGGAGAATGATTTTCTTGGTGATTTTGATGAGGGTTTCCTATGTTGAAAAATGGGTTTTGGTGTTTTTGTGGAAGTGTCCTTGTAGCTGCTCTAGATTTTTGGGTTTGTTTATGCTCTTCTGATAGGTGTCTTTTGGTTTTGCGTTGTTCTAGTTTTAGCTGGGTGTTTTCCCTACCAAGTTGATGGCTCTTTGTAATGGGTTTTTGTTGGGTACATTAGACCTTTGTAATAGGTTTTTTGTTTTTTGTCTCAGTGTTGTTTCTAAATGATCTATTAGTACAACCAAATTTCTTAGAATGTTAATTTTAATCCCTATTCTATAACTGGTGTGGGCCCTTTCCCACAATTATCTAATTAAAAAGAAAAAGCTTCTTCTATTCCCAAAGGTGGATAATGTTGACTCAATGGATCACTATCAATCAATGGCTTTTTGCAATATGGTATTTGAAATCATTTCTAAAGTCATAGATGAGTCAAGTGTTTGATCTCACATCTTATATCCGACAACCAATTTGCTTTTGTGCCAGGGCAACAAATAATGAATAATATCATTGTTGTTCAAGAGTTAATCCACTCCATCAAACAACAACATGGACCCAACATTGCCTTGAAATAAGATGTCAAAAGCCTTTGATAGATGCAACTAGGAGCTCATCGCAAAAACTAAGGAGGATTTTGGTTTTAGTCATCAAGTGGTGAAATGGATTACCAACTGTGTAACAACACCCTCGTACTTTGTCTCTATCAATGGAAGAAATGGTGAATGGTTCAAGCCTTCATGATGACTAAGGCAAGGGGATCCCCTTAGCCCTTGCCTTTTCATTCAAATGGGCATAAACCTATTGCAACTTCTACGAGTGGTGATAGAGAATAGTAAAATCTATGGTTTGCCTTTTGCTGATGATATGATCCTTTTCTCTACTCTTATGATCAATGAAATTGAGCACCTCAACAAAATACTTCAAAAATATCAACTTGGCTTGGGGCAATATATTAATGAGAGGAAATCAACAATGATAGTTGCATGTATTCCTAAAAGGAGGAAATAAGATATCATTAGGATATTGGGGTTTCGGGAAGGGCAAATGCCCATGGCTTATTTGTGGTTCCCAATTCATTGGGAAAGCACTACAACATTATGGGCGCAAATAAAAAAAGAATGGAGTTAAAGTTACACACTGGATTGACAAATGGCTCACATTTGTTGGACAAATTCAATTGATAAGAGCTGTTTTTCAAGCTGTCCTTGTACATCTCATCACCCTTCCCGATTCCCGCCTCCATGGAAGAGGAAATCATGACCATCTAGAGAAAGTTTATGTTGCAAGGGGCTGAGGACACTTTTATGCACTCATTGGTTGCCTGGAAAATCATAAGCAAAGTGAAAGAAGAAGGATGTTTAAATATCAGAGGCATTTGGCCCTTCAATCAAGCATTCACTATGAGACTTGCTTTGCAGTATAGACAATTGGAAAATATATCTTGGGCCTCTCTGATTCACCAAAAATATTTCATTTCCCCTCCAATTGAACTGTTACAAGCCACATGGAAACTTCCTCTCTCAGCATTAGCCAAGGATATCTAAAAAGGCACAAATTACCTCCTACAGGGTTTAACTTGGCAAGTTGGTAGCAAGAATACAATCAAATTTTAGGAAGATAGTTGAAATGAGAATATACTCCTCTCTGCCCTTGCCCTTACACAATTGTAGGACCTTATGCAGAGGGCAAGCCATATAACAGTGAATATATGCTCATAAGAAACTAGATAGAGATAATACTTGGAATAAGGAACTCACTCAATCCTATGTTGCTAGATTTCATGGTCGAGGCCAATTATTGCCGGAGGAGTTGTACAAAAGAAATGTGTTGCTCTCCTACTAAAAGTTTAGGATGGTTTGGTGTCGTACAAATTTAGGGGAACACACAATGGCCTCAGGGTATGCTATTCACAACCATAATGACTAGCAACAAACACTGGAAACAACTATGGTTGCTTTCCTCTTGGCCCAAAATCAAGAGCTTCCTTTGGGTTATGCTTCATGGCAAAATCCTAATTGCTGATCAGTTACAAAAAGGTGATGGTTATGGCCAAACATTTACCCGAATTGTAATTAGGATGTGAAAAAAATGGACCATCCATCTTGTACTGTACCTATGCCCAACAAATATGGAACAAATAAGTGGATCAATGTCATTTTAAAGTCCCAAAATGTCATTTTATAGTTCAAGTGTTGAACAAAGGGTTTGTGTTCAATGCTGACATGGAAATCCTAAAAAAACTGCACAAAATAGCCATGAGTTTTATCATATGGAATCTTTGGAAAGAATGTGATGCGGAAAATATTTGAGGATTCTTGTCGAGATCTAGTGGAACTTGCTAGAGCTATCAAAAGTCTGATTCGGATGTTAGTGTTGACCTATGCTAAAGCAAATCAATCTAAATCCAAATTTTATTCCATAAACATGTTGGATCTTCATAGAGCAAACACGTGGAAACTCCCTTTACATTACCAATTACCAAATTACTCCAACCACAGTCTATCCCTATGTATCCCTCCTACAATGAGATCATACAAACTCAATTTTGAACGGGCAACGTAAAAATCTCGGGGTTGTTTGAATTGGGGGTATAGTAAGGAACATTCACAAGTCAACAAATAGTTTCTAAGCACCAGTACACATGAAGTGAAACAAACAATCAAGAGGAGCTCCTGTCCATGAGAAAAGGATTGCATGTAGCCTTTGCTAGAGATGTTACCCATCTCAATTTGTAAGGATATTCCAAGATCATAATTACCTTGATAAACAGAAGACACTTAGCCCGGATTGGCCAAAACTCTCTCCACCTACGAGATCTGCAAACAGATTGGAAAATAGAGAACGCTTTCCATGATATCTAGATGATTATAAATAATTTCATAGAAATCCATCTTAAGCATAGAACAATAAGTTATAATGCAGTGGAAGACCTCCTTGCCAAATTTAGTTCTCTTTAAAAAATTAGGGCACTCTTATTTATGAGCATATTGAGAATATAACACTACAAATTTGAAGTAGAGTTGAGCAAGACAAAGTGTTTTTTCCCAATGGGAATCCAATCATGAGCACAAAGGAATTTTCACAAGGTTCAATCCTTTGACCTCTATGTAAGGACCAATCAATCAAGCCTAAGAATAAGAGAATAACAACTAGCAGTCACATGGACATATTCCTCCAAGAAATAGGCCCTCCTATTTTGAATGAGGTTGTCTTATCTTCATAAGGGGTAGCAATCACAACTTTCCCTTTTTATATTTTCAGTCCTCAAGCATCAAAGTTGCTTATTCCAAGCTCTTTACCTTTGATATTTTTTTATTTGTTGTCCTCTACCATGTTTATCCTCACTTTACTTTACCTAGGTCTTTCTTATCCCACCTTCTATGCTCCCATCCTTTCTCCTAACACTTACATTTTTTTACTCACCTCGTTTATTATTCCCGTGACCGTGTATGTTTCCCAATTAGACGATTTTTGACATTCCCCTAGACTCACATTCTTGCCCACAATTTTGATTTTAATTATTTTGTTTTCAAATCTGTATTTATCTTAGAGTCACATTTACTCAAGGATTATAATGGTTTGATTAATGATGAAGACATACATGCTGATGAGATTGGGATTGGTTTTTAATTAAAAGCCTTTGATTTTTCATTACTATCAAATCTTGATTTAACTTTTCTCCCAAATCTCCAACTACTTGGCTTTATTACAGCTACGTGTGTTTTTCTTTTCGAGCATGGATATTGGCTCTTGCTTGGTTGTTATTTTGGTTAGATGGGATTTGGCAAGCTTGAGGTTGTTAGATTGGATGTGGCCTCTCCCCATATTTCCTGCCTCTCTTCATTTCTTGCTAATGCCATTTGTCTTTCTTCTCTGTTGGTTTTCAATGGCGAGTTCTTCAAACTTCATTGGCATCGATGACACCTTCAAAGGGCCCTTGGGTGATGGGAAGCTCTGCAAGATTTTTGACCCTTTGTCCATAAGTTCTCTTAATTTCATAAAATCGATCCTCAGAATGAAAGTAATGGATGCAGGGGAGGGGGAATAGACTGCTACGGAGCTGCGAGGGATTTTAAAGAGAAATTTGGAAGCTAGACTTCAAGACCAGGAGCTCAAGGATTTCCTCTCGCAAGCAGTCTGAAATAGGAGAAAGGAAACCCAAAAATCTGAGCTTCACTACTTGGTAAGCTATATGTCTTCTAAATTTGGAAAGTTTGAACGAAAGTCGAATTATTTTGAAATGGTGGTGAAAAATGCTGGTAAATCTCCTTTGGTAGTTCCTTTCCTTTAGGAGTGGTGGATATTATGAGTAATCCTTTGGTTGTGTTTTTGGGTCGTTTTGTTCTTGAGAAACCCTCTCATAAATCTTGTCCTGATGAGATATTTGAAGTGTTTCCAGATTTGTTGTTGGATTTTTACAATCCTGCTATCATGAAAACTCTAAAGAGAGTGGAATGCCCTTTGCTCAAATTGGGATGTATTGAATTAGATTGTCAAAGCAGGTTTGAGGGTGTGGAAGTCTGGAAATGGGGAAGATTTCATTTCTGTTGTCTTAAGTATTTCTCCAAAGCGGTTGGATGTCTTTCAAATTCTAGATGTTTTTGAGCAGCTCTTTTCCTTCATCCCTGATAACATTTTTTTGCGTCATTGATGATAGATTCTTTTGAAGGTGACGGGGTTGCTGAATTTATGTGGGACAAGTGAATTCTGATCTAGAAGTTGATTTTTGTGTGGTTTCGTTATTTTCAGTTCTTGGTATTTTTGGCTTTTCGTGCTGATTTGGTTATCTTATGTTGACTTGGTTGTCCTTTAGCTGTTCTATGTAATGGCTTATCGTGTTTTTGGGATTTTGTGGGGTTTGGGTGGTTATGTAGCTTGTCTTGGTGATGTTGTTAGCTTTTCACTATTAACAACCAGGTTTATTGGGATATTGGCACTATATATATATATATATATATATATATATATATATATATATGTTGTAATGGGTGTGGGCCCTTCCCACATTATCTAATAAAGAAAATTTATTTTTTATCTTGCACTCTACTCACGACTTTGTATGGCTCATCTCTGCACTTATTTAACACAAAAAATACCTCAACGATCCCTACGACCATTTTATTCCTTCTATTATCTTTTTTCCAACTACCTATTCTTATCCATCTCGTGCACTCGTAAACATCTAGACATATAAATCCACACGCTCCTCATTATTTAACATCTCAAATTGCTATTTGCAAATAATGGAAATATTGTATGCCTCAGGTGACCTATACAACTGATCAAGGCAATTTTTTTCGACATGCTACATATGGGTTGATCACTCCTTGGCATAGATATAAGAATCCCTATTAGACACAATTACTTAAAGTGGTTTTCAATTCCTATTATGATCTTCATAATGGAGTAAAAAAACCCGAATCAAAAGGGCAAGTTGATCATTTATGGGATTGAACTCAAGTGGGTAGCAATTTAGATGACTTTCTTGTCTGTGAAATACACGACAAACAACAAGGTTAGAGCAAGGGGTTGGAATGCCTCTGTGTAATGTCACTTAGGATTTTCTTTCCGACAAATGATATATCATTGCCTCAAAACAATATTCATTATGATGAATTTTTGATGATGTGGATGGGGTTTAGATTTCACAAATTTTCTTGCAAAAGCTGCAATAATTTCTCAAGGTCATTTAAGCCAAATCTTCTTACCTTGGGGACAACCATTGTCATAGCAATGAACAAACTTAAGAAACCTAGATTCATAGAAAAATCTATAAATGGATCAATGTCTTATTGTAAATGCAAATGATGGGATATTCATCACAATGCAATGATTGAATACTCCTCACAATACATGTTTATGTGACAAGAAAGAAATAAAATAAAATCAGAAAGATGAAAATGGCTATGCCAAACATTGAATCAGAAGGTGGTTTCAGGTCTAACTCCCCTTAAAGGGAGGACCATCCGCCAAAATAGATGCAGACCCTACAAGCTCAACACCAATATTGCATAAGCTCAGAGCTCATGCACAACACCTAGGCAATGTTCTTCCTCGGCCAAGGTTTGGATGTGTAATGTCCCCAAATTGGGACAATGATGCAAAAGAGGGTTTTCCAGCAAACCCCTAACCAAATTCCAAACAAAATCTGAATTCTGAAAATTAAAACCAGCCAACCCTAGTTTTGTATATGCATCATCAAAATAAAAATCCCACACTTCCAATTACCCAACAATAATAAAAAAAATACCTTATGAGAATTGGCCAACTATGGCTCACACTAATTGAAGACAAGGCGTTGAATTAATGTATTTTCGACTCCAAACCCTCAACGCCACCAAGCTGATTTCAAAGTTCCTTTCTTGTCACCAAATCCAAACTCAGAAAATCCTCTATAATTGAAGACAAATAGCAGATAAATTCCAGTAGACAATTCATATAAGAATTAGCCAATGTTACGACCTAAAACATGATTAGAACTTCTCCAAACAAAGTTGCCACACTTAGAGATGAAATTACATGAATCGGGTTATGAAATCCACCAATTTTAGCATAAATAATGCTTTATTGTTTAGGGCAAAATAGGGCACCCTAAACCCTTGCACAACTCCAAGTGGATCGCCTAATTTAGAAATTAAGGGCAGAATTTTAGAATCAAAACCTTTGCCTTAGCCTTCCAAAAAACCTTTAAAACCCTTATGATTATTGCCAAATAAATCAGAAATGAAACAAGTGTACTTTTCCAAAATGGTGTCTAAAAACCCTCTGAAGATGGCCAAAAGCCTCTTCAAACTGATTTACCCTATCTCAGAAAATTATATAAAATATTTCAGATTTTTCAAACTCACCCAAAACCTTCCAAATGACCTTCAAAAGACTCCTAGGGCAAGTCATCCAAGCTGAAAAATAGTATAAAATATTTGCAATATTTTAGGCTTCACGCACACTCCAAATCAGCTCTAAAATCCCCAAGATTATACCTCAAGCCAAGTTGCCAAAGTTGGAAAATCAAGTAGAATATTATGCAATATTTGTAGACTTCAACGAACCCTTCCAAATAGCTCTTTCAACTCTCTAGGCAAGTTACGACACCATGGAATGATCTTCAATGCCACGTACAAGCTCTCGAAGCAAGTCACCACTCTATAAGCCCTGTAAATTCACCAAAACCAGCTTTCGATAGGGTTTGCAATATTCTTCAATATAGGTGGTGTCCAAAAACACCTTTGTAGATCGACTTGCATGTAAACATACAATTTTCAAGCTCAATTACAGCCCTTGAATAAAGCTGTCCAAGTAGTATGAATGAAGGTTTTCGTCCTCAAACCCTTGACACTTCTTGAAGGTTTGCGTCCTCAAGATGTAGTAATGAAGCCGACATAGCTGATCAAAATTTTCAATTCACTATTCAGTATAACCTCGTCGAAAGATTCCTCAATTGCTTTTATATTCAACTCCCAAGGGTGGCGCCCAAGTTGGAGGGTTGTACCTTTTTAAAACATAAGCACTCAATCTTTTTAAAACTCCCATTTTGAGGGTTTAGGCTCTTGTGACCTCAACTTAAGTGAACATAAGATTAAAAGTACCTTTTCGCAAAATCAACTGAAAATTAGAATATTTTAAGTACTTTTTACATTTTTTTCTCATAGAAAAGCCCCCCTCCATGTGTCCTTCTCTTTCCTTACCTTAGCCTTGAGGGGACAACCAAATCTGTGGACCCAAAAACAAGTTATGCCAAAAACGGGGACAATATAGGACGCCTGCTTTTAACTCCTAGGACTCAACAACCTACTAAGGTTTTCTTTTTGTCCGATCTTTACAATCAGTCTCAATTTAGGCACCCCAGCATCGGTCTGCATTCTTGTCTTCAGTAGATGAACATCCCAAGCTTCAATATTGGAATGCAAAGTGTTGAAACTCACAGAGGATTCTAATCCCTTTTTTGTCTAATCAAAATTCTGGGATTCCTAACTTTTTGCTTGAGGTCACATCTGTGCCAACTAAACTTCCCTTTGATGAGCTTGAATGCTACACAAAACCTAATAAGGGAAAGTCATCCTTAATAATAACCCCTGACAACATTACTGCCTACATTCACCGAGTAGGTGAGAAAATTGATGAAAATGGTGGGGCATTTCTTTCGTGGAAAAATGTATTGCTCTAATGGTGAACTGCATTTAGCAGAAAAAAGATTGCATAAAGGTTTTGTAGGAGTGGATGCATGACCAAAAATATTGCATCGTATACTTAAATCACAATTTCAAGCAACTTCAAAGTAGACTTTGAGGGCACTGAACAACTTCTCACCACTAAACGGAACAGGAAGAGGCTTGCTGAGGTCATGGAATATAATGCCCAGCAGTCCACCAACAGAAGGCATGTTGTACAGCCTGAAAGCTCAGCGGAAGCTTCCATTCGTGGGAGTAGTGGAACCCATTGTTATATAAGCCTATTTCAATGCTTGCTGCCTATGCTTGGACCCCTCAGGAAGGTGATCATGCTGCTCTGGAGGAGCATTAGCAGGGGCATCCTTCAAAGTCTTTCCAAAGCCCCAGAGGAGGGGCAAATGTCTTATCTGTTGTTGTTTCTATGTTTGAAATAGCCCCTGACTTGTCAAGATTCAGCTTCTAGGAGGGCAACGATGATACTATAGAAGTTTTGTCTATTCTGGTAGTGAAACAAATATGCCATTTTCAGACTCCAGATGGTCATAGTTCATATATAATCTTTCCATTCTTTTGAATCTTGTGCTGTTCTGAGTTCTTGTTCTCAATATTTTTGGAGCTATTAGTATGAAATTTATTCACTCTAGACAAGAACTTTAGACTAGGGAGCCGGTTGTTGTATATGTTTCGAAATATTAATCCAGAATTTTCTGTTTTATAAAAAAAATTCACATATTTGTAATCATCAAGTTTGTCAACACATAACATGCAATCACCAAAGCTTTAATCATAAGTCATTGATAATTTCATTTAATAATAATTATGTAACGTGCATTTATTGTAACCAGTGATATATTTAGTTGCTGGTGGGAAGCTTCTTACAATGGGCATGTCTAGTCATATAAATGACCTTTTGTCTATATGAGCCTCCCCTTGGATTTGGGCATTTATGGTTAGTGATCGATTCTGATGCAACACATTAAAATTGCGCAATTTGGTGTTTTATGGCAGGAGCAAATGTAAACAATAACTAGAATGTAGATAACACAGGTACAATCGTACATAAAAATCAATATTACCAATAAGAAGTGCAATCAAAACTGTATTATTTTGAATTTTTCAACCTGATAAATCTGTAGGAAGAGATGTAGAAAGTGCATCACTGTCCTTGATGTCATACAATACGTATGAATTAGGACTGTAGAATAGAAGAAGGATAAATGTGGGAAACGCGAGGCGATCAATCTTCTGAAAATTGCTGAAAAGGTGCGTCATGTTCATACTTTGGTGGTAGTTTGGCAATCTTTGTCTTTATAGTCTTGAAGAAAATTTAGGTTGGGGTGCTGCCAAAGCCCATGGAAGGACATTGCTCCTTAGCATAGCCTTGCAACAATGCATGAGGGTGGTGAGAATTTGGGGTCCTCAAGATTTCACTTGGAAATCTTGGAGTACGCCTTTAAATTTTTTTGGTTTTTTTGACTTGTGTTAATTATGGGTCATGTTGTCGCTTTCCCGTTTAGTTTAATTTTAAGTTTTGCTTTCCCTTTTCGATTGCACACGTTGCTCAAAATTGTCTCCAGGAAGTCATAAAGCCACTCGCAAAATGCCCACGTGCTTAAAGTCGCTCAATTTTTCGTCCTAGACCCAATCGGGTTTTATAAAGCACTTTACTTATAATTATAAAAAAAAAAAAGTTCATTTGATATAAATTGAGTTAATGAGTTAAAGTGGGAGATTAGAAAATATATAAAACACTTTTCTCACCTCACTTTGGAGCATCCATCCATGCAAGAGTTTTTCATAGATTGACTAATTGGAGAATTTTTTTCGCAATTTTTTGCAATCTTTTCTTTGCTTTCAAGTATGTGTTTTTTTCTTTATTTTAGCTTTGTTTTGTGTGTTTTGCCCTAGATTCATTTTCCTAGAATTCATACATTCTTCCAGCTAAAAACTCTAATCGATTTCTTTTGCCTTGGTATGCATTGACAATTGTTTGAGCTTTTCTCTGCCTAGGGTTTGGAATGATCATTTCACCAAACTACAGACCTGGTTTGTGGTTTTCAAAATCCATTTTATTTCCTCCAGGAAACCAGTCGATCATTATCCCAACGCCATCCAAAGGGACTACAATATGAATCGATTTTTTCCTAAGGCTCGACTCATTCTTTTCCAAAAGCCAGTCGATGCATTTAAAAAAGTCCACGTTTTGGGTATGAGTGGATCGGAACTTTTGTAACTGTTGCTTCCTTCAAAAATAAGTAATGAAGCCCTCCAAAGCCACCCAAGATTGCGCAACAAAACGGAGTTTTATTAGCCATTACTTGCTTTATGTTTTATAAGTCGAGGTTTTAGAAAATCTGCAGCCCACTCAAAAACCAGTTCGGGGTTTTATTTAGTCTTTGCTTATTTGCAAAACAAACAAGTCAAGGTTTTAGAAAATTTCACAGTCCTTTCAAATGCCAACCATTTATAGACCAAATCGTAGTTCTATGAGCCATTTACTTATTTTATAAACTAAGTTAAGTATTCACAAATGTCCGCTATTTTAAATGAAGAGTAAATCGGACTTTTTGCCCCCCTTTACTTCCTTCCTTTGCTTCTATTCAAAAATAGGTCGAGACTTTTGAAAGATCCGCTATTTTAATAATGAATACCAAATTAGAGTTTTATTGAGTCTTTACTTCCTTCAAAAAATAAGTAAGTTGCCTCTAAAAGTCCGCAACCCACTGAAGAGACCAAATCGGAATTTCTTAGCCTCATTACTTGCTTTATTGAAACAAGTCGAGCCTACCCAAAAGTCCACCATATAAAGGCTTAGTGTAAAGTGGAGTTCCTAGGACTCATTACTTATTTTCATTAAGTGAGCTCAAAAAGTCTTCAATACAAAGGAAAGCTCAACCGGAAATTTTTTTGTCATTACTTATTTCCCATTTATAAAGTAAGTAATGCATCCCTAAAGGTCCTAGATACAAAGGGAACTTTTTTAAGTCATTACTTATTTCCCTTTTATAAAGTAAGTAATGCATCCCCAAAAGTCTTCAATACAAAGAGAAAGCTTAACTGGAATTTTTATGACTCAAAAATGAGTAAGGCAGCCCTCCAAATCTGCCATGCAAAGGCAAGTAGACCAAAACAACTTTTTGTTCTCTCCCAGTTGAGCCCACTTCTCATTATGTGCACTAAAAGTTTACTTGAAATTTCATAATAGCACGATTCTCGAGAAACTAAAATTTATCATATGCATGAATGAACTTGACAAATGTTGAGTTACATGTTTGTTCAAATTTTCTACATGAACATTTTAAGTTGTGCACATACTTATGAGAGGGAAGCTGTGGCAAATGTCTCACATACAAGAGATATCTTCAGAGACAGAAGAGGCAAGAAGGTCAGGGGAAATAATTTTCATACAAGATCCCAATCTTGCAATTGCAAAAGCTTCAAGAAAAAGAGGAAAAGAAAAATCTCAAGCAAAAACACATTTGACAGTATGCGATATGAGTACAAGGGCTATCTAGTGGAATCGTGTATAGTGTCTAAACTTGCTAAAATAAGTGATACTGATATGGAACATGTGTCTGTAAGTGAATTAATTGACAGATCCAAGGCAACCCACAAGACACCCCTTATGCAAGCTATGGTTAACAATGGGATCATTCAAGCTACAACGTTTCCAAGTACTGCCCAATTGCTAGAGTTTGTTTTAGAGTGTGCCAAATTTTACAATCCTCTAACTAAAATAGTCAGGTACACAACAGGGAATACAGTGATAAGGTTGGACACACAATTCTTTCAACTACTATCTTAAAATTCCAACAAAATCCAAAGTACTTGATGTCAACATGCAAAGGGTCATTGATAGATGGGAAAGCAACACAAATGATTGTATAAGTATCATGAATAAAAGCTATTTGAAGAAGTTTAAGCAGCCATCTAGATTCCCGAAGACCATTCAAAGATCAGAGCTTTCGCAAGAAGTTGATGACATCCACGAGTTGTTGTGCAGAATAAATGGAGAAAGAAATGCAAAATTCTACTCATGGATGTATTACTTCATCAGAACAATTGAGGTCAATAGAGCCAATGCAATGATCAATTGGGCTGAAATAATAAATAATAACATTGGTGAACATTGCAAGAAGGTTAGATAGACGCTTGATTTCAAAATGACTTCATATCTATTATATGCTGCAGCCTTAGAAGGAATATTCTCCAAACTAGATAGGAGAGGGATGTTAGCAACAAACCCTATCTACGAGTGTTATCCACAGTTGGTATTGCCTGAATACTTCAAGAAATACAAGACAGTAATTGATGGCTTCTTTTATGAAATCATTTGTAAGCTAAACAAGGATTTGAAAACAAGTAGAGTAAGCAAGGAGGCATGGGAGGTTATCTCTCAATTTGGCTGCATCTTCATTCAATTTGTTGATTTCACTTACCTCAGGATTAGTGGTTTCTCAGGATCATCACTTAAGCTACCAAGATACCCCAATGACAAATGGGTACTAATGGAATTATGCAGACAATTGGTAGAATTACATGACTTGCAAGCAAAGCAAGCAGTAGTTAACTTCCCCGTCACAATTGGTAATTATAATTGTTAGAGTATCCAAAAGGCCAAGAATGTCCAAACAAAAATGTTTCTTCATTATGAGTAGGAATACTTCCAAGCTAGGATGAACTTTGATCCTAAAGGGATTGCAAAAAATACGGTCTCTATAGAATATATATGCACATCTCCGCATTGGAGGACTTTTGGATGAACTGCAGGAATGAATTTGAAGTTAGAAGAAGGGACTTCAACATGTTAACAGTACAACAAATTGTTAATTTTGGTTTGGCAAGGATACCTGAAAATCTTCTTGATGATGGCCATGTGATACTTGATGCATACAATTAAATGAGAGGAGACAAGGCCCCTCTACCAACCATTAAAGTTAGTTCCAAAACAATTGAGGAGAGAACTTCAATTGTCCTCATTAATACTTCAAATTGGTTGCAGGAAAAGGGACATTGTTTGAATGAGGCAATAATGCAAAAAATAAGGCAGGGGAGTTTCAGAAAGATGAAACATGAAAGTGAGAGTAGCCGGAGACTAGAAAAGTTAAAAGTGCATAAAAAATCTTAAGCAACAGCCGAGCGAGAATCTTCATCTGCTTCACAAGCATCCCCTGTTGACAAAATAACTTCTGTATCAACTCATAGCACTTCAACATCCCCAGTAAACCCCATCTCAGAAGCTTCACGAAAGATCACAATTATTCCACCTTTAAACCCAACATCTTTCACTCTCCCTTTAGTAAAAGAAATAGATCCATTAGCACACCCTCCTCTTTTCTCACCACCCAGATACTTACCTCCTCCTTCAAATGCCATTTATTCATCTTTGGGGGATTCTCATACCCATAAAGAAGCATTGGTGGAAAAGGCAACTAGAGTAGAAAGCGGTGGCAAGGCTACTACAGATGAAGAGTTGAGGAAGCAGTTGATGATGGAGAAAATGGCAGAGTTTGAAAGAGTACTTTTTCTAGATGGTGCAGAAGGAGAAGGCCATGATATAATGTTAACTTCTGATGCAACAGGGTCCAATCAAGAGATGGTGGTACATGCTAGCACTTCTCACCTCCCAAGTAGTGACTTCTCATCTTGTTTGGCTTCACAAGTAGTTCTAGAGGCTAGGGAAGTAATAAACTTGGAAGAGGAGGATCTACGGCTACTCAAGAGCCTTGGAGGAAGAGGTAAAAGGTCAAAAGTTGCCAAAGTGACTTCAAAGTTAGTCATTGAACCTTCTGGTCAAAAGTTTGCTCAAATGTCAACTCCAGTAGAGGGAAAACAAAAGGGAGAATTGACTGTAGCAGACATAATAGTAACTAGAGTCCCTCTGTGAAAAGTTACTATTGAAGGGCTGAAACAGGATACCCAGACTCTAATAGATGCACTCTTCTCCAAGATGGATAAGGAAAACGCTGAAAAAGCTAAATTGAATGAGCAAATCTCCAAGCTATGTGAGATCATTGCAAAGGTTGCACAATATTCATCTCAGCCCATGCTAGTAGAAGAACAACTCAATGAGCACGTCGTCAGAGAATTTGAAGACATAGGAGACAAAACCAGGGCTGTTGATGAGTGGATAGAGCTGATCATTCAAAAAGCAACAGAGAAATACAAAGAAATACCAGATAGCTTGGGTGATTTGCAAAGTAAGTTTACTCAGTTGAGGGAGTTGATGAAGGAGATAGACAATGAAAATATAATTGCTGAATGCCAGTTGGAGACCCTAGTTGAAATAAATTCATTGCTTGAAAAAGTATTGATTGAACAGATTGTACTAGATAAATCAGTACAAAGGGGCATGCAATTGGAAATAATCATGTCTTTCCATACAAAAACTCTAAAAAACAATCTGGGTGAAATGTAGCTACTAGAAGAAGAGTTTGATAAAGTGATGGAGCAGCTGGATAATTGTATTATTATGTTACAAGTTATACACTTGACAAGCCTCCAACATCCCTTGAAGAATTCCTTTTGCTTTCCCAAAAAAAGATAGATGAAGCTGTCACTCCTTTTACTTGCAATTCAGTTGAGAAGTTGATAAAACTTCACGGTGATGTCAAGGAATTAGAACCCAGCTTGACAAAGGTAAACACATTCAGCAAGATCCTAGAAAGAGAGTCCCTAAGGTTCAAAATAGAGACTGAAGCTATTGCAAAGGTTGACGGAGGAGCGGTGCAATACATATTTGATAGGTACATCCAATATCGGAATAAGAACAAGATTGAGGCCGTGCAGTTGGATTAACTCTCTTCTTTTTTCTTATTTTTCTTTCTTTCTTCTCTCCGACAAAGTAATTGAGTAATTAAATTGAGTTGTAAAAACTTAAGTAATTGGTTTAAAAGCCATTACTTCAAGTTGTTTGAAATAGTCAATTACTTGGAAATAGGTGGTAGACATGAAAAATGGGAGATTCTATTTTAAGTTGAAAATCATTTGTGCCATACAATGAGGGAATTTAGGAGAAAGAGTCTCAACTGTCTCCAGTTTTATAGCTTGCACATACAGGGAAAGTAATTAATGTTTTCTATTTGTATGTCTTTTGGACACTATGAATATAGGAAGAAGCTTACGGGCTAGGGATCATAAAATTTTGGCAAAAAACTATTGTAACTTGTGCATTTTTAAGATTTCAAACTTTGTGATGAAACTCTTTGATGTGATTTTGTGAACTAGTCTGGATTGAATAAAGGGAAGTAGATTTCAGGCGAACTTTGTGTCTACGGAATTTTGCTAAACATTCTATTAAGATCTTAGGATGAACTTTGTGTTATTTTGGATTTGAGGTAGAATTTATTCCTTCTTTTTCTTGTTGAAAGTATGATTTTCTTGTTTATTTATGATTGTATGGATGCAATGAACTCTGAAATCTATTTATTGCTAAGCACGTTTCCTCTTTCTGTAACCATTGCTATATATTCTCCTTTTCTGCAATATTCCCAAACATAGCGGCTTACTTGCTGCCAAATTACCTAGCTGTGGTTCACGAGCTGAGGCGATTAAAGTAATACCACCGAAATTAGTTATTAGTATTCACAACCTTGATAGATAAACATCTTACACGGGAGCTTCACCGTTAAATGAAGGAGATTTATCTCATGATTGCCTAGGTTTTAAGCTATGCATAAAATCTAGCCAATAGAATCACTGCCCCTTGACCTTACAAATGGGTCAAGGCAAACATTAGTTGCTTTAATTTACATGATTGTGTGGTCCATGGGGGTGGTGCATAAAACGTATCAAGTTGATCCAACACATGTAATTATATGAGAGATAATCTAAACAATTACCATTTGGGGGACTCATCCATCATGGGCATTAAACCCAACTTGGTGAGCCCCCGTCATATACTTAGAACACTGATAATAATGGAACTCCATTACATATCCATCCATCCATGTGGCATGTATTCATGCGATATCATTAATGATATCTAGGTGGTTATATTTTTTGTAGGTGTATGTAGGCTCAATTCTATTGATAATCAACAAGATTAAACCATGGCTGAATTAGAGATGATATTTTTGGTGATGGCATTGAATTTTTATGTAGTTGGTAGGGACTTGGAGCGAAAGGAGGCTTTATGAATTCATGTGCTGGCCCCAACAGAAACAAGTAGATCCAAAAAAATGTTGATATTTTTAATGCCCTATGATTAAAAGGGGAGAATATTATTTTTATGTTTGGTGTTCGATACTCTTTGCAACAAAAAGTGGGAGAAAGGTTCTATTGTTAAAACCCCATTTAAACAATCTAGAGGTAGATATAAGCACTAGAAGAATGAAGTCCAATATGCATAAACAAGGGCTTACATTTAAGGTGCCATAAACATAGGAATATGAAGATTTCATAAACGATGCTATTGAGGAAGTTTTATTAGATCTAATGCTTGAGGGGTTGTCAGGAATTACAACTAATATCATTTCCAAATTGAATCTTCACAAATCATTTTGTTGGTGTATATACACCTTTAGTATTATGCATTTTATTATTTTACCTAATTAGTTTTTTCTTAATTTCCTTAAGTTTGTTGGTATTAGTTGAATAATAATATTGTAAATCATGGATAATGTTATAATATCCTTGATTGATAGTTTAGCCTAATTCATCCTACAATCAGTCCTAAGTAACTCTTATCTTATTCTTAGATTGGTAAGCTTGACTTGACGAGTCACTCAATCTCTAGTGAATTGAGTCTATTTTTAATACTCGCTATATATATGAGTTATCCTATGCATGCATCTTTGTGCCATTGTATTTATAGAGAAAAGGTCAATCATCATTTGTTATAATGTTAGAAGCATGGTTTGCATAGTCGACAAATTGTCAAGTAGTTGCCATTTTTTAGCTTAGAAGAGTATTTGCCACTCAAACTTGCAAGTCTTTGGGCTGAGTTTCAGCCCAAAATGTGGTGAGCACTCGGCAAGTTCTAGACTTGGACTCATTATACGTGTTGAAAACATGGTTTGGTGTGGTAAAAACACTACATTTGCTTCTTTTAAGAAATTTAATCATTTTTTAAGTTGTCAACTATTGTCGAGTATTTGCTGAGTCTGAAATTTTTTGGTCTGTCGAGTCCGAGTCGAGTCTAAGTATGTGAACTACGGTTAGAAGAATGCTTTAATCTCAATTTGCTTTGCCGCATCTTTTTTTGTTTTCTTGCTAGCATTATGTTGCTGAATTCTTGTGAGATTTCAAGAAGCAAACGATCTTATGGTGGAATCCTTATCCGTTTGCTCATGGTGTTAGAACATTGTTGATCATAGTTGCCACCTATTTTCTTCATTTACAAATATGGATGTGCTGTTGGGTTGCATTCGTTTGCGGCCCTCCCAGAGTCTTCAGATTCAACAAGTTCAAATTTTTGTGAATTTAATTGAACTTTGGAGAATTTAATTAGAAAGAATCAAACATGAATTTTTTTTGGTCAAAATTGTGATTTCACATACTTGTAATGTTCTTATTTGGTAAGCTTGTCATGGTTTGCATGTTTTGACATCTTTTATAGTTTTTGAAGCCATTTAGTAATATGTTTTTTATTTTGACATTCATGGCATCCTTCCAAGCTAAATCATAATATTTGTGTTTGTGTTTGGTGAGGATAAAATTCAAAATAAGTTTTCTAGTCAATAAAAAAATAAAAATATTCGTGACAAAGTTCAAAGAACATAATATGTATTTGTTAAAAATTTTAATTGAACTTTGGAGAATTTGATCAAATAAAATGAAATCTGAAAAAAAAACCTTTAAATTTATGATTTCACATGCTTTTAAAGTTCTAATTTTGATAAACTTATGATGGTTTGTATATTATGACATCTTATATAGTTTTTGAAGCTATTTAGTAATATTTATCTATTTTACATGTAGTTCAAAAACTTGTATCCGACAATTACTTGGCAACACAATTTTGATTTGGACTTGCGACTCAGGTTTTCAGAATTTACTCAACAACTTTATCGCTACTTTAAAAAACATATAAATTCATAAAATAAACTTAAAAAACATGCAAAACATTGCTAAATGACATGAGAAATGAATGCAAAGAATGCCATAAGTATACTTTCTATTAATTTTTGTGTAAAAAAGAGTGCAAACTACAATGTACAAAGTTACAAACTACAACACTCATAGAGTTATATGAAATATACATATTACATTTCATCTCTAGTGTCTAAAATAAGTCTGTTGCGGTTACCTCGTGGAAGTGGGAGGTAAAGATTCCTCCTCTGCAATGCCAACGACATAATCAACAAAGATATCGTTTGGATTCTCACCACCCTCTCTTGATGTCTTTGCTGCGTCATATGATATTGCTTCTTCTGCCTCCGTCTCCAAATCTGTGATCTCCTTTGTGGTAAACATGGGCTCTGCATCATCAGCAATTTAGTCGGCATATGAATCAATCTAATTCAAGTCGATTGCATCATAATTCTCTAGCCCCTTCAATTGTTTCATGCGAAGATGAAGATTGTATTGCACAAAGACAAGGTCATTGAGGTGTTGTGTTGTCAACCTGTTTTTTTTTTGTGCAAACAATTTCAAACATCTTTCAATTACATTCACACCTAGAAGTACGATACAACTGACACAAAATGCGGATGGAAAGCTTTTGAAAATTTGGTGTTTTCACATCATAATCTTCTCACCACACATTTGCAAGTAGGAGATTTATAATTTTGTAAGTCAACTAGGCTTAAATAAATGAAACAAGTTTACTATTAGTATCTATAGACTACGAGTAATGAAATTAGAAAGTAAAAACAAATGACTCAACTTGTTTTTACCTAGTTGAGAGGTGTTTCTTTTTTTAATGCATAGAGCTAAATAAAAGAGTCTCCCCATTGCATTCTTGTAAATAGGCAGTGCCTCAATAATTGTATCTCTAGTTTCATCATTAGGGATCATCCTCTGTATGCATGTATTGAGGCCATCCATAACTTCCTCATTGGCCTTAAATGAATCGGAATAGAAAAACTCAGAATTCAAGTAGTAAGCTGTTGCATGAATATGTCGATGGAGTGTCTTGTTCTATCTTCGATCAATCATGCGTCAAATGAGTCTATATTTTCTTTGATTTTGTCCATAATATTTGGTTATGGCCTTCTTGCCCACGTCCATGGCCTCATACAAATAACCTATTGGGTTCATGTCCCTATCCATGGACCATAGAACTTGAACCATAGGCTCTAACATCTAAAACAAAACAATACACAAATTTAAAATCAAAATTAATTAAGATTTTTTTTAATTTAACAAATAAATGATAAATAAAAATAGTTAAGTTTAATAAGGTTATCTTAATGATTTCCTCCATGCGCTTCACAAACACATCATCAAAAATGATTTTCACAACCCTTTCTCCTTTGGCCTTCCTAGCATAGGAAGACTCTAAGCACCAGTGACTCACAAACATTTGCTTAAGGGATGTTAGTGAGGCTGCAATGCTTTGCAATGTGATGAAGTTTGTGGCAAATCGTGTGACTCGCAATTGCACAAACTCCTTTTTATTGGTGTGCCCTCTTATCAAGTTTAGCACCCACATGTTACCGTAGATGAACTTGGTGATATTTATTGCCTCTTCAACCATATTTTTCACCCATGAGATCTTTCCTATGTCATCAAGTAAGAGATAAATGCAATGAGCTGCATAATGGGTCCAAAAAAACAAAAGCTCAAACACTATGAAACAAAAACAAATTGTTTTAGAATCTAACCCTAATTGCTAATCAAAGGAAGAAGTAGAAGATGAAGTAAATATCAATGATGATTATTCATATTAGAAAGATAATGAAAAATGAAAGTATGGCTGCTGTTGTATGTTGTATGCTATGACATTGCGTGATTTATTTCTATGAGGCTTGAGAACAAAGTATGTACTTCAATGTTAATTACTATAGTATGTAATATGTATCAGTTGACACTGAAAAATATGTAATATGTTTGAAAATTGCACTTGAATATGGATTTCATTCATTCATTCATTCATTCATATGTAATATGTAATGTGTATTAGTATTCCTTGAAGATGAGGGTTTGAAGTGACTGTGAATGACTATGTTAGACCTCAGTAATATGCACGAGTTAGATCTACCAGGTAATGTTTCATTGCTGATAGAAAAGATTTATGTAAAGCTGGATAATGAAGAGTCATAGATTAAAAACTCGTTGTAAATATCTAGTTGCACTATGCCGTAGCTTTTAAAAAATGCAGATAAAATGATAAAATCGTCTTTTTTCTTGACTTGGGCTTTTATTTGCCATCAGGTGAGTCGTGGCGATAAAGTAACGATTTTCACCAAGTAATCACTGTACTTACACGACAAAAATTGCTAATTTATCATTGCAAATCGTTTCTCAAAAGATATATCGGTGCAAATCTAATTGTAATTTATCGGCGAGTTTTTAATCTATGGTTTGACTATTGACATTCTTGTTAATTTATTTCTCATTTAAAAAAATTAATTAAAAAATGCATATTATATTAGTTGAGTTTAGTCACAAATGTTTTTCCTTTTTTTTTGGACTGGAGAACATGTTTTGAATTTTATCCTCATGAAACACAAACACAAAGGCAAACCTTAAGATTTAGCCTAGGAAGATGCCATGTTTGTGTTGCTTCAGAGTAAAGGATTGTTTGAGTGACAGTGGATGTAGAGGCATAGCCAACCGATGCCATTGAGAAAATTCAATGGTTTAACAGGTGTGGCAAAGCCTTAGGTGTTATTACTTAGAATGTTGCATTTGAGCTTCTGTTTCATGTAAGGGGTATGAACACCCCTAGTGAAGTCTTGAATATATATGAGGAACTATTCGGCAAAGCAAATGCCAAAAGAGGCCACCAACTTGAAAATGAATTGATTACTTTAAGTCCATGAGAATTTGACATAATTCCATATTTTCTTTATAAGTTGTAGTTTCTTGGGACTCAACTTAAAGATTGTAGATGGAGAGGGACACAGATTTGATTCTCTTAGTATTAGTCAAGCTAGGGAATTATTACTTTGTCTGTGTCTTATCCTTTTATTCTACTAGAGATGTATTTGGCCAAAGTTTCAAAATGTATTTGGCCAAAGTTTCAAAATGCTGACCTTTGAAGAGCTTGCAAAATGCCTAGTCAAAGAGGAGGACAAATTTATACATATGGGGGCACTGAAGTAGCCAAAAAATACAACAATTGTGTCCAATAACCCAAAGCGTTCAAAGCCTCAACAAACAAAGGCATCCAAGTGTAAGAAAGGGAAAGGCATGCAAAAGTCGATCTCATCTCACACATTAGGCTCTTTTAAGCCAAAGCCTTCTTCTACAAATAGGAAGGGTTTGAAAAGTGTGAGTTTTTTGGAAAATAGGGCAACTTAGAAATCCATTACTTTAAGCAGTTGGAGGTCTTGACAAAGGAAATGAAGAAACACAACCCTTGTGTCTGCCTTCCTCCTCCATCATCCACGTTTTTTAGCAAAGTTTAAGCCCTCTTAGCTAGAGCTTGCGCAATAATTGCAACACCACAAGAACCATAGTGGATCATTGATTATGGAGCTTCACTTGACATGTCCAACAATGGAGAGTTGTTTACTTTATAAAAAAATGCAGCACTGAGTAGATTTTTGTGGGTGATGATTCACCATTGGAGGTTGTGGGGCAAGGCACCACTGAGCTAACAAATGGACAGTTCAAAAGCATCAAGTATGTTCCAAAACTATCTGCCAACTTACTTTCTATCTACTAGATCACACGTATTGGGTCATGTAAATCTGTTGAGTTCCTACCCGATTCAATAGTGATAAGAGAGCATGACGATGATTCTCATATTATTGCAACATGTGTAGTTGATCATAGTGCTCACTTGTATACTTTCTTACTATTTTATTTTTAATCTTGCAACAATGCACTTCTCACTCACTTAAATGAGCTGAGCAAACATTGGCATGAGTGATTTTTCCATTTGAACCCTCATTATCTTCAGTAGCTTGATAAGCACAATATGGTTGCTTGACACCCATAGGCCTCTTTCATGGATGGCATTTTCCAAGGATGTCCTTGGAAAGCATTCACATGTAAAGTATGACATGGGAAAACATGGCGAGCATCATACTTTATATATCTTGTACATGATGACATTTTTTGGCGTTAACCATGCTTGTCCTATTAAAGGTTTAGATACTTGTTTACATTCATTGATGACTTCTCTAGAGGAACATGGGTTTCACTTCCTAAGGAGTTAGAACAAGTGTACTAGAATTTGTGGAATTCAAAGCCTTAGTCAAAAAACAATTTGGGAACTCTATCAGGGTATTTAAGATAGACAATGGCAGCGAATATGTCGATGGCGAGTTAGAATACTTTCACGTTGAACATTTTAATAGATGTAACACACAATGTGCTTTAGTCCACAACAAATTGGAGTTGTAGAATGAAAAAATAGCACTTTGAGAAAGATGGAAAACTGCATGACTCAATTTAGGGGCCTACCTCCACAACTTTGGGCATAATCTATCAACTGTGCCCACTATGTTCAAAATGTCACACCTCACTGAGCAACACAAGGGATTTCTCTCGAGGACAATTGGAGTGTGAGAAAGCCTTCAGTAGATAATTTCAGAGGGTTTGAGTGTGATGCTTGGGTACAAATCCCCAAGGACAAACTCAAGGCAATGCAAAAATAAAGCAAACCGTGCATTTTTGTTGGTTACCTAGAAGGTATAGAGGGCTATAGGCTTCTTGAGATTTCAACACCCACAAGTTGGTTGTAGCTAGAAGTGTTTAAGTTTAAGAACGACTTCACAAGCAAAAGTCAACTCCTAGCCCACTTCTAGCAATTTTTTTCCATCCAATACATAGGATTTTGTAAACTTTGATGATCTTGATTCTAAGGAAGGTGAAGATAGCAATTCTCCATCACCACCTTCCCTAGCATAGGCTCCTCATCCACTTCCAAAATGGGGCCAAAAGGTCAAATAGGATGGCAGGTCTTCTATAGGTGATTCAAATGATACTCGCTAGACATGGTCACCGTTTTATGTTGTAATTTTGGTTTAATTTGCTACAAATTCAAATCTGACCTACTTTAGACAAACAAGTTGAAATGTAAAATGGGATTTATCAATGTAGGATGAGTGCTTATCTTTGATGAAGAACAATTCTTAGGAAGAAATTTGGTTCAATGTATATGGGTTTATTAGACCAAGTATGTTGCAAACATAACCATTGGAAAGTACAAAGCTCACTTGGTTACCAAGGGTTTTCCCCAAATCGAAGTAGTTGACTATTTGCAAACCTTTGTTCTTATAGCTAATATGAACTCAATTCGACTTGTCCTTTTCGTCACATCTCAAGGTTCAATAGTACATTAGGTGGACGCGAAGAGTGCATTTCTTCATGGGGACTTGTAGGAAGAGATTTACATGGAGCAACCCCATGGATTTGTTTGAGATTCTTCACTTTTGTGTAGGCTAAGAAAGTCCTTACATGGTCTTGAGTAGGCCCCCAAGACTTAGTATGAAAAGATGAATCAATTCTTACTTGACCACGAATTTTATAGATGCCTCTCTAACCCCAATGACTACACTCAGAGGAAAGATGGTGAACTTTTGATATTGGTACTCTATGTGGACAATCTACTTCTCACAGTGAGATCATTATTGATTTAGGATCTGAAGATTTGAATCCATGAAGAGTTCTAAATGTTGGACTTGGTTCTTTTGCACTATTTCCTTAGGCTCCAAGTCACTTAGATTGAATCTTGTATGGGTGTCTCAAAATCCAAGAATGCTTTATACGTTTTAGAAAAGTTTCCCGTGCTTGATTGCAAGTCCTCGCCTACACCATTTCTCTATGTCAAATTGTCAGCCAGGTTTTCAATGCCTATGGTAGATGCCACATTATATAGGCAATTGGTTGACAATCTCATTTACTTGACACGCAACAATGTTGATATCTATTTAGTAGTTTGCCTTGCCTCTCTGTTCATGCATGAGTCCCATGAGAGCCATTGGAAAGTTGCGAAGCATATTCTTAGATACACCAAAGACACATTAGTTCAGTATTTGGTGTTGGACACGGGGACTAAAAAACTAGTGCATTTCACAAATTCTGATTGGGTTTGGTGTAAAGGGAAAGAAAACAATGCATAAAAGAAGTATTTAAACTACTAAGGCAATACACCAAGATTGGATTTCTTTACTGAACAACATAGTGAAGAGTACTAACAGAGTTTATTGAAAAAGATTAAAGAGCGTAAGCATGATCAACAATTCCAGTAAAGACTATAGACCAACCAAAGGCTCATAATAGAAAAAGTAACTTGAATCATCATCTATTCTAACGGCAAAATATTAGTTTCAACAGTTTTTCCTGAAAAGATTAAAGAGTATGCAATATGATTAATAATCTCAATATTTATGTGAAACTGACAAAAGGCTTATAACAGAAAATGAGAAGCAATACTGAAAAGCAAACTACATTGCACAGAACATCACTCTCTCTTTATATAAGAACAAAGTACATAAGGCAAAAATGCAGAAAATACAATCTTCAAACTCTCAAGAGAGGCCACTGCTAAGGCAGTCAAATGCTTCCAAAACTAGCTCCTAAAACTGTGTATTGGTCTAGATGAATCCCTAGACCCTTTTTCTCCTTTTTTTTGTGGAAGATCCCTTAATCAGCTACTTATAGCCCAAAAAACCATCGTGAGTCACTGCCACTTGCCCTGGGTCCAACCGCTTGTTCGCAAATTTCGGATTTGAGAAATTGCAAGCCGTTGGAGCTGAACAACTTGGGGCTTATTTCTGTTATTTCTGCTGACTGTCCCTCTCATTCTGTTTTAATTGTTGATCCTCGTTTGTCTTTAACATGTAGTCTCCCCAAACATGGACACGTAGAAGATTTTCGCAAGTTGGGAGGTCTTTGATATTTGCCTTGGCTCTAAGGAGTGCAGGGGCGACACGTGGATACCCTCCACGTGTTTCTTTCTCTCTTGCTGCCTTTTGACTCAAAGTAAAACGCCGTTTACCCACGTGTTAGTCTCGTGCTCAATGGACGCTTGTCAAAACTCTTTTTTCTTTTGGGGAGTGCCGAGGTGACAAGTGGCATTAATCCGTGTTCATTTGAATCTTGAAACTTTTTTCCAAGCTTCATCAAAAGGGGACTCCTTGAGGCTTAGTGCCTACCATTCGATTGGCTGTTGGGACTTTTATTTTGATAAAAGGGACCGTCGTTGCACCACGTGTCTGTCGTGCGCAAGTTGAAGGCTCCTTTTTAGTCTTTTGAGCTAAAAATAGTGCCAAAGCGACACGTGGATACCTTCCGCGTTCAGCTCTATACTTAGATTATTTTGGCCTCGAAACTTAGAACGCTGTATGGTACTTAACCAAAAGAAAAAATGAGAGTCCTGAGTATAAAATGAAACTTTGTAGAAAATAGTTCTACAGTTCATGGTGACTCACCAGGGGATTTGTGCCTGCATGTAAGAATCCTTAGCTTTGTCCGACCAAAAAGATGCCCAAAATTGTGGTTCCCATCATTGTTCCCTTAGAGCTTTTGCAGTGACGTCTGGTACCCAGTCCATTATGCCTCTGTTGGGTACTCCCGCTTCTGTAGAGCTTGAAAAGCTCTATCTAGCTCGATGATCTCCTTATGAGAAAAGGATTGGAGACCTTGCACCACGGAATGCAATTGGTACTCCAATTTGGTCATCGGAGCCAAAACTGACTCCACCCCAACGACGTCGAAAGAGTCACTCAAAGACTGAAAAACAGTCTGATCATTTTGCTTCTCGACCAGTAGATTTTGTTTTTGGTCTTCCATCAGGACAGTGGTGTCATCGGGGAAAGGGGAAAGGAGTCCCAGCTAAACCAAACCTTCAATGTGCCCCTTCATTCCTTTGACCCCTTCCTTATGAGCAAGAATCAAGCCATGCATTAGAGATTCATACTTTGCTTCATTGTTAGTGCAACCAAATTGAAAATGCAACACCTTAAGAATCTTCTTATCCCTTGGGGAAGTGAGGCATACACCTGCTCTTGAGCCCTTCTTGCTTCTTGCTCCATCAAAATTTAGAGTCCATATCAAAGAATTCTCTATGGGGCTTTCCTTTTTAGTGGTTTTATCCTACATTATGTCAGGGATTTCGGGATTTTCATTGTAGATGATATAGGTTCCTAAACCGGTGGAATCAAAGTTTCTCAAAGGATCATCCAGTGCCAAAGCTGACGAATAGTTCTCACCTTCATGTTCACCAAATTCTTCTATTGATTCCTCTATACAACTTCTTTCTTCTCTTGTGATCATCGCATGGGAGGCTTCGAACCTTGATTCCATTTGGTTCGTAATGTGTTCTTTGCATAAGGGTTCTGATAACACTTTCATCTTAGAACCATACTTGGTTCTTAGAATCAGATGTGACCAATCAAGGGACATATATCCTCCGATCTTTGTTGTAAAGTCTCTAGATAGGCACAATCCGAAGATAGGAGGGATGTCTATAACTACTATATCTTGAGAAACAGTTACGTTTGGGCAAGAATATAGTTGTAATGAAAGTCCTCTGATGATCCCAATGGTCTATACTGACTTCCCATCAAGCTGCATGACTCCTTTAGTCAATGGCTCATATTTGATCTTTAAGGCATCGGCTATTAACTTGGGCATGACTGTAGTACTTGCACCCGATTCTATCATAGAGTTGTGAAGCAACTTTTTACCCACTATAAGAGTCATATAGAAGGGGTTAGGTTTAGGCTTCCTTACCTCTTTTTCGGCGTTCATTAGGACTGCTGATTGTTGTGGCTGAGGTTTTGCCGATTGCTCTTTGCCCCTTTTTGATGGAGCTTCCTTTGTGGTACTAGACTTTGGGTCACTATGGTCCTTTAGTGCTTCTTGCAATAGTTCCTTTTGCTCGGGTATGGCCAACATATCCCATAACGGACTATTAGCAGGGACTATCTTTAGCTGTTCCACCACATTGATTGGTTCGAGTGGCTATGCTTTGGAGTATTGCGGACACCTTGTCCTTTCAACCGTTGTGTTGGAGATCCCTTGAATCTGTGTGGTTATTGGAACCTCTTGCCTTGTCGTGGGGACTTGAAAAATTGGGGTTAATGGCACCTTTCTTGATTTAGTGTTGATAGTAGGAAAAACCTCAACAGACTCAAGCATCCTCTTTTTTGACCGTGTGAAATAATTAGAGTGAACCGTGTTTTTAGAGGTAGATGTTTCATTAATGAACACATATTTCTCATCTTCAATCCATGAGAACAAAGCATGATCAGGGGCAATCTCTCCTTCCTGTTCTAGTGACATGCCTTGCATATGAACCACCATGGCTGCATTTTGAGCTCCAGGTGACTGGTATGGTCCTGATGAGGTCGCTTTTCGGTTTCCCATTCTTCTTTGTTCAGCGACTCTATTGTAGATTTTCCATAGGGCAATCTCTTGGCATGTGAGAGTCATTACAAGGAAAGCACCATGCATTTGTTTCTTTTGCCAAGTTGTTTTGGCCAAGGACCAGCTCTCTGGTTGAGCTTGGCAGAACCGTCTGAAATGGTGGGGGTATGGGGACAATCTGGTTAGGTGGTTGTGAAGGAGCTGATCTTTGAGTCCCTTGGTACTGATTCGGCTGATAGGGGGGTCTACTCCCTTGGAAACCCTGATAAGGAGGTCATTGGTGTGAAGCTTGGATCCTCTTAAGATTGATAATTTCATTAGAGAAGGTTCTAAGGATGTTTCTAACATCATTCATCTCTGATGAGGCAGAAGACGTAGCTGTGATTGGTGTTTCTTGAGATGGAGGGAAGGTATATAGAGAAGTATTGGCCTGGGAATTACTAGGAAGCCCTTCTTGAGTTGGGAGGGATAATTCGGGGAACATAGGCATAGGAGGCCTTGGGGGTAACTTCCTGGCGTCTATCAAATTATTTTGTGCTCTTACAGCGAGTTCAAAAGCATCGGGAAGAGTCTGCCCTCCTAGTGACTGAATCATGACTGATATATCAGAATTAAAAGCTTTGAGATAGAAAACAATTGCCATACCTGCAGGTGGTCAAGCCGAGATTGGGATTCTTTGCCATGTCTTCTGCAATTTAGTGTTGAAATCGGTCATTGCTTCTTGGGGGGGCTCTCTTAATAGTGATTAATTGTTGTAGGAGGGATGATCTATCTCCCTTTTCATTGAATCTATCATATAATGCGGTTCCCAATTGGTCCCAGTTTGCAATAGAATTTGGCGCTAAAGATCTATACTAGTCAAGAGCTCTCCCCTTTAAAGACGCAATGAGTAGTCTCAAGATTAGATTTTTTTGTGTAATAAATGGATAGTACATACATCGACCACATCTTGAAGATGCTCTGCTAGAGTCTTGAAGTCCTCTCCAGTGAATTTAGATAATGCTTTGAGAGCATTAGCTGGAATGGGATCCCATGTATCAGGAGGCGTTGGTAGGATAAGTGGACTTCCACCGTTCCAATTGACAAATTTTCTAAGTGGAGCTTGAATAGCCATTTGACCTCCCAAAGTAACTTGCTGAGTCGGCTTTCTCCTTGAAGTAGTCACCAAAGGTGCTACTAAGAGTGCGGGGTTTATCGCAAATTGAGATCTTGTAATTGGCCCACGATTCTCCCTCCTTAAAGGATGTCCGCTCCTACACTTCTAAACAAAATTCGGTCCTATCCCACTGGGCGTGCCAAAAAAACTGTTGATGCTTAATTTTGCAACTAATCACCAAAGTCGTGGGAAGTTTCAAATATGTAGGACTTGATTCTCGAAACAACCTCCAGATTTTAAAGAAGTTGGCTTTTCTCTTGGGGTTTGGTGTAAAGGGAAAGAAAACAATACATAAAAGAAGTATTTAAACTACTAAGGCGATATGCCAAGATTGAATTTCTTTACTGAACAACACAGTGAAGAGTACTAACAGAGTTTACTGAAAAAGATTAAAGAGCATAAAGCATGATCAATAATTTCACCAAAGACTATAGACAAACCAAAGGCTCATAATAGAAAAAGTGACTTGATTCATCATCTATTCTAACAACACAATATTAGTTTCAACAATTTTTCTTGAAAAGATTAAAGAGTATGCAACATGATTAATAATCTCAGTATTTATATGAAACTGACAAAAGGCTTATAGCAGAAAATGAGAAGCAATACTGAAAAGCAGACTATATTGCACAGAACACCACTCTCTTTATATAAGAACAAAGTACATAAGGCAACAATGCACAGAATACAATGTTCAAACTCTCAAGAGAGGTCACTGCTAAGGCAGTCAAATGCTTCCAAAACTAGCTCCTAAAACTCTGTATTGGTCTAGATGAATCCCTAGACTCTTTTTCTTCTTTTTTTTGTGGAAGATCCCTTGATCAGCTACTTATAGCCCAAAAAACCATCGTGAGTCACTACCACTTGCTCGGGGTCCAAGCGCTTTTCCGCAAATTTCAGATCTGAGAAACTTTTTTTTTGGCGCTGAACAACCTAGGGCTTACTTCTGTTATTTCTGCTAACTGTCTCTCTCATTATGTTTTAATGGTTGATCCTTGTTTGTCTTTAACATGTAGTCTCCTCAAACATGGACACGTGGAAGCTTTTCGCAAGTTGGGATGTCTTTGATATTTTCCTTGGCTTTAAGGAGCGCAGTGGCAACACGTGGATACCCTCCGTGTGTTTCTTACTCTCCTGCTACCTTTTGACTCAAAGTAAAACGTCGTTTACCCATGTGTCAGTCTCGTGCTCAATGGAGGCTTGTCGAAACTCTTTTCTTTTGGGGAGTGCTGAGGTAACAAGCGGCATTAATTCAGGGCCACATCGGATCCAACTAGGCATTCGTGGGGTTTAAAAGTGACTAAGCCGCTTAATTGGCTCCAACTTGGACACGTGTTGCTTTCTCGTGCAGGCTTGAAGTTGGATCAAATACACACTGTCGATATTTTAAGAAGTCTTCGGGCCTTGACTCCATCGTGGGTCGATGATCCTGATTTGGGCTTCTGAGATCCTGCCACGTGGCAGCTCTGTGGGTTCCTTGTGTACCTTGCAAACATTATCAATTGCTTGAACGCTATCATGCCATGTGGCAACCTCTCGTTAGATCTCTGGCCCCATTGAACTATCAACTCTTCGCTCGCACCATTGGATCTTCAAAATATGCTCGGGATTTAATCGTGAGCTGTGGGCTTGACACCTGTCGCTTCCACATTTGCTTTGAGCTCCGTTGAACTGTCCACCTTCATCTCGCACCGTTGATCTTATTTGCTCGGAACTAATGCACTCCGTTGATCCTTTAAACCCAGGATCGAACGCTGACCATTGATCTATATCTAGTTCATTGTGGTTGTGACGCATGTCACAACCGTGTTTGACCTAGACCCTTTGAAAAGTCTGCTCTCATTCACGTCATTAATCTGTTGGATGCACGATCGATCACGAACCATCGATTTGCTTGGTCGCTCGTTGAGATTAAGACACTCGCCCTTCTCGCGTCCCTTTGAAGGATCTTTGATTTGCTGACCTTCACTCCTCGTCGGATCTGTTGTTGCTTTCACAAGATCTTGACGGTTGTCGATCCTGCGCTCATCCTAAGTCCTTTTGACTTTTCAACTTTGATCATCCACCGTCGATTGCGATTCATTGGGTCGAACGTGATTTGCTCCAAATTAACATGAAAACAATTAAGTCAGAGTTCGGGGAATAAAGGACTTAGTATAAAGTCTTAGCTTAAGGTTTTGTTGCATTAATAAATACGATAGAAGCTTTAGGATAGGACTTTAAGCTAAGTTTATAACAAAGGGACCAAGCGTTAGTTAGACCATGTTAATAGATAAAAGGGACCAAGGGCCACGGGATATAAAAGGGACCAAATATGAATTTTATACTAAGGTTTGGTCGTGTTAATAAATACGACTAAACCTTAGTATAAAATTAAACTAAGTCCATGGCATATTCAAAGTGTTCTTGCATGAATTGTTCTCGCCAAATTTGAATTTAAATCAAAGGGCCTAAGCTCGGGTAATTGGAACAAGGGTTTTAAGATGCCAAGACACGAATTCAAGTTGGCTTTACAAATCAGGGATTTGTACTTAAAAAGGGCTCAATTGTTTCAGTGCAATTTTAGGCACTAATAGTGGCAACACAATGGAGAGCTACATTGAAGGTCATTGTGTATGTTTCATACAAGGAAGTTGTAATGACCGACCCCAATTTTTTAAACCAATTTTTTTTGCAACCCACAAACATCTCTGACTTCTAGTGAGTAGTCATTTCATCAAACACTTGTATAGTGATTGTTTTCAATATGTTTCAATGTGTTTTGGAAATGGATCATTCAAAATGAAATTTGAGATAATATGTTTTCAAATAGAAAACCCACAATGCATAGAAATATCATGAACATTTCAACAAACACTTTGCATGCATAAAGAAACACTTAATAACAACTATCTGACCTCAAACTCCAGCATTATATACTGCTCTTCAATTGTTATGCTTGCTGTTACAAACTCAGAATTACATCAACTTTGATATAATATCAAATGGTGTAGACTCACAATGTTATTATACTGCTGTCACATAAATATATGTTGTTGTAGCTTGAAACAATGGTGCTGTAGATGAAAATATGGAAGATCTGCCCAAAGGAAGCAGCCAGACCAAGAAACTCCAACGCAGCTAGCAATGAAATGGCAATCACTCAAACACTCCTCAATAACTGCAACTTAACTCCCAAAATCATTTATTCGAAGAATCTTCAAAAGATTTTGCTTTCAAACCCTCTTGCATCAATCTGGAAATTCAATCAATAAAACACAATCATAGACTCTGGATGAATCTATCAACAATCACCCAAGGAAGATTTTTCACCACTATGGATGATATTCTTCATGAAGGTTTTTCGTCTTTAAGAAGTTCTAGGAGAAACCCCAATAGCATTATGACAACATTAATTCTCAAGCATGAGCTCCAAAATCCCTTATATTTCATTTTCCATGAAAAAGCCCTTTTTAAAATATTTATTTCCCTCCAAAACCCAACGCCTTTTTTTGAAGAAATGAATCAATTTTTATTTATTTATTTCCTTATGTCTCCCCTTTTTAAAAATGCCACCTTAGGATAAATAAATATTGCTTTTAAAATGCTCTTTATTTCCCTTGGGCGCCCATACATTAATAAGTCACTCTTTTTAATATTTAAATAAATACTTAAATATCACTTTATAATAAAATATTATAATTTAAGCATTTATTTAAAATTATCCCCCTGATTTGTGGAAAGCACTGTTGGAGCATCAATTACTAAAATTGAATGTGCAAAGGTGAAACTGAGGGTGAGAAATTATCATTGAAACTGAAATGGTGACTTACTAAAAATAGCAATGGACTCCAAGAAATGTGGAGCATGGATTGGGTGTCCGAAAACGCTTTTGAAAGAGTCATTGCGAAAAACACCGACAACTGAGCTCAATGCCCAATAAAACTAGAATTATGCTGAACTAACACTAGTCCAAGAACCGTGGAGCTCCCTTAACAACCCAGTTAGCCTACGAGAACCCGTTGAATAGGCTAACGGTCAACAAGTTGGCTAGGCACAAGAAGGAGACATTACAGAAGTCAAGGGGAATGTTAAGTTCAATTTCACAAAATAGGAACGTTAACCTGAGGATGTTGCGGAGGAAGCATATGCCGAAGGTGGAACATGATGAGGAAATAGGCATCCCATGGAATAAGGTATTTGAGATACCTAAGGAGAAAGTGCATGCATTAAGTATGCCACTCATCAAAATGTGGATATACTGAATGAAAACTTTAAGACCAAAGTACTAAATTGGTACAATAATGAGAATAACACGTTTGGGAAGGGGAGCAAAATTCTAAAGAAATTGATAGATGTCTATGTTGTAGATGCCATATTTTGTTTAGTGACACATTACACATTGGTGAAGATAAAGGAACAACAAGACTATAAGTTCCCAATTTTTTTTTTTGATGAAATATATCTATGTATATATTAACAAAAAAATATACAAATACTTCACAAAAAAACAAGTGGTATGGAAGCACCCCCCAAACGTCAAACTAGGCATAGCTTAGGAACAAGCCAAACTAGGAACATGAAACATCAACAACAAAAGCAACTAGGCCCCGCCTAGGAACAAGTCATAATATCATAAGAGAAAATATTAAGCTACCAGAGCAAGGTCGATAGGCGGAGGATCCATATCATCAAGACTCTAGGCCGAGCTTGGCAAGTCATTGCCATCTGGAATTGGCTCCTAACCAGAACCCTGAGCAATGTCCTTGTCATCTTCTTCTTCCTGTGTTTGAGTAGGCGAAATGGCCAGAGAGAGCCTGGGAAATTTGTCCAGCACGTCTGACTGACCTCTAGGTGGCACCCCCCAAGCATCCGCATGCAGAGGAGGAGCATCCCAGCCATCCTGCCTAGCAGGAGGAGGCGGAGGCGGAGGCTGCCACCCTTGCTGCTGTCTGGGAGGAGGCATGCTAAGTTCCCCAATTTGACACGACACAATATTCTCATTGTTGATGACCATACATTTCCAAAGCATAAAAGCGTGCACCATCTCCTCTTTTGGCCATCTCCTTCATTCACCAAGCCCCGCCAACTGGTTTCTCTCTGGCTCTATCTTCCTGACATGTATGCATTTTGTTTCTCAAATTGGATCTTGATCCCTTGGTTAGGTTGTGGGCAAAACCGCTAAGATGGCTACGAAACCATTGTGATGGTTGTATAACTGCTGGTCTTCATTAACTGCCTGTTTTGTCACGGAAGGTCATACAAGCAAATGAAGGGTTTGAATTAGAAGAAGAAACGTTACACTTTCCCTACTTCTTCACTTGCATCTCCACGAACATTCAGTTGCACCCAGGGTTATTTGTTTGTCTTTTCTATCCTATTTATCCCTCACTCTTTGTCTTTTCTATGGTTGGAAAATCATATTCCTATTGCCCGTTCTCTACGATATATTGATACTCAGCTAGAGTACTGCTGTCTTTTTTCCGTTGCCTTGTTTGAGTTTGTTCACGGAGCATATACGTTCAAGGAGTTATTTTTCCATGAGACTACGTGTTTCAGTCACTTGGAAATTACATTCCAAGGACATTCCAACTTATCCCTCTGTCCCCTTATTTGTCATACAATGTGTGAGAGGTCAAAGGTTTCAGTTTATGTTGGTAGTATAGATTAAATTAAATTCAACAATTCATTTATTGCTAGATGACATTAGTTGCATACTTTCTGTACTGCTTCTTGTCATTTTGGTGTTCATATGATTTGCTGCCATAGTTGTGCTTTGTCTTGTTTGTTTAGGGTTATACAAGATTTGGATAGGGCATTCCCATTGCCCTTATCCCAGACTTGTTACAAACAGCTACATCCCCATTTTTTTCTTTCCTTCAAGTTTTGTTCCAAGCCCAGTTCAGCTGAGTTTAGTGTGTTTCCTTGGCGGTGTTTTTGTTTGTTCTGAGTGGTTGTAAGAGGTTTGGTTTGTATTCGTTGATAGTGTCAACCTTATACTCTTTAAAGGCCCTATATTCATTGTCTTTGCTACTGTTCCAATATTGTCATCTCAATAATGCGTCATTTGTGTAACCATTGTGTATAAACACTTGTGTGTTTTCTCTTGTTATGTTAGTTATTGTTGTCTTACAATGTTCATTTCTAGCCAACATACTTGCTGTTTCAGACCTACATTGAGTATGCAATCAGTTCATAAACTTGTTCTTTGTTGTGTCGTAGTATCATCTAGTTGAAGCATTGCTTCTAGTTTGTTGTTCTTCATGTTTCATTGTCATTTCCAGTTAACATGCTTTTTTGAACTTCTTTTAATTGTGCAATCAGCACATATTTCATCCTCTGTTGTTTTGTGGTGTTTTCCAATTAAAGTGTTGTTCCATGTTTGCTGTCCTTCGCTTTTTGCAGTCATTTCCAGCAACCTGTTTGTTTGTGTGTATGAGTTGTTCAACATTTATTTAATCATCATTTTAATTCACATTCAATATATCAAGAAAGTACAAACTTATAGTTTAGGTTGCTTATTCTTTCATTTCTTTTCGTTAAATCGAAGTTGTTATTTGATGTTGATAAATCGTATATGCAAATATGTTTTTCCAATAACTTATGTCATTTGATTACAAGTAGAGTAATTCTTTCAAGTTAGTTGCCCTTTTCTTTGGTTTAGAAGTTGTTAGTTCCAAGCAAGCTACTCTTAGCATTATTTGTTTCATGGCTACTAGTCTTTATTGATGCTTTTGGGGCGAGTGTAGCCTCGACGCATTGGGGTCTTTCCCAGAGTTGCTGTTCCCAATCACTCCATTTCCGTTTAAGACAATATAGGTGAAGAGCTTTGCCGTATGATTTTTGTGACAACCCCTTTGCCCCATCAACTTATCCCCTAACTTGACAATCTCAATTACCGTTTAGACCAATTCAATGCCTCAATCAATCCCAATTGTTGAATCCTAACCCTTTCCCTTTCCTTTTGACAGTCTTGGCTTGACCTTGAGAGAGTTTCAAGAGCCCAAGGAGGATGTGTTGTTTTCCCTGCATTCAGGGACAAAGAAAACCCTATGTGGTGTCAATGCATTATTTGGAGAGAGAATTGGCAAGATTGGATGGGATTCTGCGTGCAATTGTTAATGTGGAGGAAATAGACAAAGGATAGGATCCACTTGAGAAATAAAATTGTAACTGTTGGGAATAAATTCAGAGATAATGAAAATTTAGAGGATGACAAGTTGGAAATTGAACTTGTGTATGAAATTGAAGGGGACAAAGCAGAGTGTTCATTGGCGCATGTGGTGAAGGCAGTCTATGTAGAACCCACCTTGATTGAGGAGGCTGTTGGCAATTTGAGTCATTGATATCTGTAATATTGTCGTTGATGTCAAAGGATGAATGTGCTATCATGCATTAATGTCAAAGGATGAGTTGAACAGACTTGTGGAGTAAATCGGGTTTGTGAAGAGCCTCTGCTTATAAAATAAGTAAAGCAGTCTTGAGAACCCGAATGGGTCTTGTAATGCAAATCAGGATTCCAGAACAACTTTACTTCTCTCAACTTTATAAGTTAAGTTGTCCCGAGAACCCGAATGGGTCTAGCAGTGTTAATCGGGTTTATGCAACGACTTTACTTGTCTCATTTTTATAAGTCAAGTTGTCTCAAGAACCCGAAAGGGTCTAGAAGAGTTGATTGGGGTTTTGAAAGCACTTTACTTCTTTCATGTTTATAAGATAAGTAATGTGGAAAACTCGAATGGGTCAAGGAAGAGATAATTGGGATTTCGGAGTGACTTTGCTTCTCTCATGTTTATGAGTTAAACAATGTGAAAAATCCAAATGGGTCTAGGTGAGTTGATCAGAGTTTTGCAACAACTTTACTTAGTTCATTTTAATAAGTTAAGCAAAGTTGAAACCCTAAATGGGTTTGGAAGAGGTGATCGGGTTTCTAAGATGTCTTTACTTCTTCCAAGTCTATAAGTCATGCCGAATGAAGAACCCGAAATGGTCTTGAAGAATTCTTTTAGAAAAATTGGCAAAGACAATTCTTTCGGAAAATTTGGCAAGTACAAATATTTCGGACAAAAAGCCCGCGGAAATTGTTTCGAAGGGCAAGTGGACCGTTCAGAAAAGCCAAAGGGCACTTCTCAAGAAGTCCAAAGGGCAAGTGGACCGTTCAAGAAAGCCGAAGGGCACTTCTCAAGAAGTCCGAAGGGTAAGTGGACCGCTTCAAAAAGTTCGAAGGGTATGAGGACCATTCAAGACTTCTGAAGGCACTGTTACAAAAAAGCCGAAGGGTACATTTGCAAAGCCCCGAAGGGTATGTTTTCTAAACATAAGTGCCGAAAGGAGACTCGGACAAAAAGTCCACAGAAATTGTCCCAAAGGGTACATGTTAAAGTTCGAGCAAGTTTGAAGAGATCGGCGAAAGGGAAGCATCTCAAAGATGCCGAAAGAAGCGAGATGAAGTCAACATGTCGAAGGTTAATGATCTAGTCAACATAAAGAGCAAGCATCTTTGATGATCCAACGACACGCGTAAGGACTAAGAAGATCCAACAGAGCGACTGGATCCAAAGCCTTAAAAGTGCTCGAAAGTTAATGCACAGTGGCGAAGTTAAAGACCGAGCAAGTCCGATAAGATCTTATGAATGCCGTGACAAGCAAGATATAGTCAAATTTGTTGAAGATTAACGTCTGACTAAAGTTATGGATTGAGCATATTCGAATAAATTGAAAGGAGCGAAAGCAAACCAATCATATAGAAGATATCGAGATGCGGGAAAGAGCTCAATGGTTAATGCAAGAGAGATCGACAGTTCTGTTTTAAAATGAAAATATCTGACGGTTCAAGATAGACAGTGATTGGCGCCAAAGACAAGATGAATAATCCTAGATTAAAGACATGATCAGATAGACGGTGAACTCGAGTCTACACAGAGCTCAAGATCAATCCTAGATTAAAGAAGTGGTGCAGTTATGACCAGAATCCAGTAGTTGCCAAAAATAGAAAAAAGATCTGACCATTGCAATGTGATGCATGAACGAAGACATGGGAAAGAGCATAAGTCAAAATGACTTTTAATGAGAACAGGGTAATTGCAACTGAAGTATGAATGCAATTTGAGATAGAAAACCCTAAGCTACATTGTCTATACATATACGACATCTTGAACATTGAAAAACGCTTTTTGTCGCTGGTGCTGTTGCCGTTGCAATTTGAAGAGAAATAGGAAGAGAGGCAAGAAGAGGACATTGATGTGTCAAACAAAGAATATATAAAAGACACAAAGGAAGAGATGCCAAAGCAGCTGGTGTAAATGGACTGTGTCAAATAGAAGATATAACGACATAGAACCAGTACGTCAGAGAGGAAAAGAAAATACTGTCGATGATAGATGTATACAGATAAAGTAAAAGGCAGAAAGGAAAGGGAATGAAGTGTGTCCAACTAGAATATATCCAGACACAAACAGATTGAGGCAAAGAGGAAGAAAAAGCACACAGAGAATGAGCAGAAAGTGAGGTAGAGAGAAAGAAAGGGAACACAGTGGATATGCAGAGAATGAGTAGAGAAGAATAGGCATACACAAAATAAGCCAAGAGTGAGCAGTTACATATTAGACTTGTAACAAAGAACGGAACTGGATTCATTTGTGAATCTATCTTGTATGCTGAAGTTGTAGCTCCATTGTTTTGATTGGTTGGTGTGATCAGACAAACTGAGTTGGTGCTCAGTTGGGGGATTGGTGTCTCCTAAGGATAGGTGTCCTTGAATGTAACTAGTGTGGTTTTTGCTAGTGAGGTGATTTAATTGTGAGGCTGGATTATAATAATAGATTCTAGTAGCTATTCTCATCATGGTTTTTCTCTTTGGGTTTTTCACGTATAAATCTGGTGTATTGTACTTTTGTGTGTGTGCTTTCTACATTTGTTCTTTGATGTGCATATGTTTTGTATCTTCATTAACAAGTTAAAGAACTAGTTTTTAGCTAATCTACTGATTCACCCACCCTCTCAATAGATAGTTGTGTTCAACAGAGGCAAAGGAAGAGGAACTGTTGTCAACCTGGAGTTGCACCTTGATCGAAGAC
Organism: Torreya grandis; assembly: GCA_037957365.1. NCBI lineage: Eukaryota > Viridiplantae > Streptophyta > Pinopsida > Cupressales > Taxaceae > Torreya > Torreya grandis. The sequence continues at coordinate 396,500 of JARHVA010003814.1, read as the reverse complement.
ATGCTGAAATGACTGATCCTCACTCCAGTTGAAACAATGGGATCTTCTCATGAGGGTGGGTGCCTCAATGATGAGAAGAACCTCCAGAGAACGCTGGTTGCTATAAGATGTATCTATGACGATCTCAACTTCTACGCTACAAACTGCCTGGGGAAAAGGGAAGGAAAAACTTGAAAGGAAATCCTAGCTAAAATGGTGATACACCTAATTTGTTTGATCCACGCTACAAACTGCTTGGGGAAAAGGGAAGGAAGAAATTGAAAGGAAATCCTAGCTAAAATGGTGATACACCTAATTTGTTTGATCCACTCAAATTGAGTTTTTGAGAACATTGATTCAAACAAGGAAGAGGCAGAACTTCAAATCCAATTGATCAATACACATAAGTATTTCACGAAAAGGTTTAATCTAATGATCTAAGCTTGAGGGAAATGGAAAAAATAGGCCTGATGAAAGGCACCAAACAATCACTAATATCCACTATAAACTTAACAAGAGACATTCAAACACAGAACGTAACCTGCATAAATGAGCAGCTTGTAACTAGGTACGAATCCAGATTTGACAAGGAAGAAGGAAAATCTATCACTCAGACAAATCTATAACAAAATTACATTATACTAACTGCTGGAAATTGAAAAAAACACAACCCTCTTATTGATTCTGAAAAAGGTCACAACACAATATTTGGCAGAAGTTTTCTTGCCAAAAGAGGGATGATTTAAATCTAAGGCTATAAGCCAACTTATAGAAAAATACAATAGCCAAGAGATGGCGTTGAAAATAGGAGAGGGAGTTAACTCTTCATTAACCCAAGTCTAAATTGCGTTGCATGAGCCTTCCAAATTTGTCTTTTCTATGTCTTTTGTCTTGTATGAAGACTCCTTGGTGTTGAAATGGACGGTGGCTAATTTTGACAAGTTAGACTCTTATCATGCAAAATGTTATGCCCACCTCCAAATATGGACTTCCTCTTGAGTTGTTTGATCGTTTGAAGAGCTGAGATAAAAAAGAGTATGCATGAAATCTATGTCATGCTAAAATTAGAATTCTAATTGAAACATTGGAATCTGAGTTGGAACGTTTGAAAGCACAAGTTGATCAGAGATGAGCTTGACTTCAAAAACTAGCCAGCTGAAGCTTTGACCAGTCAACTGAAAATAGCCTTTGCTTGCATGGATTTTTCTTTTATTTTGGTCTGCCTGATCGTTTCTATTTTTTGCAGACTTCTATTTTCTGTCCAAGTCCAATTATTCCTTCGAAATTCTGTCTTGCCTTTGTTTGTTTTATTATTTCCTTTCAGAATTCTATTGACTTCTCTTTCGGATTTTTTCCTTTCCTATGGACTTTATTTCCTGGCTTTAGCTTGGCTGCATTTCCTTCAGAATTCTTGTTGACCTCTCTTTGGATTTCCTTCAGACTATCTCTTGTTGACTCATCTTTTTCCTGTTGACTTCTCTTTTTCCTACGGACTTTATGTTCACCCCCTATTTCTATTGGAATTTTCATTTCCTGCCCTTTGGAATTTTATGTTATCAATTTTTTCGAAGGAATCTTTCGGACAAAAAGTTCGAAGGAATTCCTTTGGACTTTTTGTTTGAAGGATGTCCTCCCACAAACTTCCTTTTGCCTTTGCTTATATTTTCTTCGGGTTTTATGTCTTTCAACTTCCTTCCAACTTTTATCTTTAAGGCACCTGGGCTTTTTGGAAGGCACCTGGGTTTTTTGGAAACGTCCCTTTCAACCTTGAAGTGAACTATCTCGAAGGGCAAGTGCCCTTTGGGATTTTTGAGATTGCCCTCCGGAAGCTTGAAAATGGCCCTTCAAACATTTAAGCCGAGTTTTTTGTAGGATACTCAGACTTTTTGTAAGGCACTTGGGTTTTTTGGAGGTTCCTTACGAAGGGTACATTGCCCTTCGGATTTTTGTCTTTAATTTGTCCTTTGAACTTTTTCGAAGGAATACCTTCAGACAAATTGTCCGAAGGAATTCCTTCGGGATTTTTGTCCAAGTCTATTTGTTTGTTCTTCAATGTCTGCAACTTCGGATTCTTCACTGTCACCTACTTTGGATTCTACACTGCTTGTTACTTATAAAAAGAGATAAGTCATTCACCTTGAGAAATCTGAAATGCACTATCTTGAGTAATTTGGGTTTCTAAACCCGAATTACTTCTACTGATAAAACTTTCATAAGCAAAGCACTTCTCAAAACCCGATTTGCATTGTCAAGAGTAATGCGTCTTTTCCAACCCGGATTACTTCTGCTGATAAAACTTTCATAAGCAAAGCACTTCTCAAAACCCGATTTGCATTGTCAAGAGTAATTCGGGTTTTCCAACCCGGATTACTCCTGCTGATAAAACTTTCATAAGCAAAGCACTCCTCAAACCCTGATTTGCACTGTCAAGAGTAATTCAAGTTTTCCAACCCAGATTACTTCTTTTGAGGGGTTTCAATTGATGATTACTCATAAAGTGAAATAAGTTGTCTCTTGTAAAACCCGAAGACTTCTCCTTTCAAAAACCTGAAGTCTTTTGCTGTGTAAAACCCGAAGTCTTGATTGAATGCCCACCCTCTCACACTTAGGCAAAATTTTGGTATGTAGGCCAAAAAATGGCCAACAGGAACAACATGAAGTCGGTTTTGAGTGAGGGAATCCCCCAAAAAGGAAGAAATTGTGGTTACGAGAGAGAAGAGAAATAAAGGAGAAAGTAGTGCACAAGAAAGTGAGGGAGACAAAGATTAGGAGGAAGAAATATCGGTGTCCGACAATGAAGAAGAGAAGGAAGGAAGCAGGGACGAGGAAAACGAGCATCCTGCATAGATAGAAAAGGAAGCTGAGCAAGAAGAAAAAAAGAAATCCACTAATAGACAAAAGAAAACAGAAGAGACATAAGAAGTCAATTGTGACACCACTTCAGAGCATTGCAGAAGAGCCCAAGAAAGAGAATGTAGAAGTGGCCATGATAGGGAGATAATCTCCAATTGAAGTTCAAGGATCACTAGTAAGGAGGTCCGGTGAAGGAAATGACGAAGAACAAAGGTTGGAAAGTCTAGACGAAATGGAGCATTTAATGACTAATGTTGACTTAGAGGAAGAAAGTAAGGAGGAAGAACGTGGGGAGAATATAGGAGATAGCACCACAGAATTTGCAGAGGACACTGGATTTATATTGTGCAAATCTAGTATTTTACGTGCCCATGGAGGGGGTGACAATTGCAATTGAACTTGGAGATGACATAGGATGTGTGAATTATAATCCGCACAAAATTATTTGGAAACAATTAGGGTTGGGCTTGGTCAGATTAGTCACTGACATGGGACAATGCAAGATGAACTTGAAAAAAGAGATCGAGAGGTTGAAGAAGCATCTCAAGGAAAATAAACAAGCGTTGGTGAAAGAAGAGGAGAGCATACATGTACAAACTCAAATAAAGGAATTAATTGAATTTGTTTAGAAAGAGAGGCCACAACTTTGTGGGGAGACATCAACAAAAGGGTTAGACTAGTTGAAAAGCTTTGTGCAACCATTAGCCTATTGTTGCGTGAGATACTTGTGGTGCCTAGTTGAAAAGATAGAATCCTTTTGAGGAGAAAGTTGAGGAGGGCTTTCTTGAAATTTTGGTAGTCCATGATGAGAAGAATGAAGAGCAAGTAGTCTGAGGACAAACAACAAGTTATTATGGGGAAATTTTAATCCCAAATTGTGCCATAAGGTTTCTTGTTCAAGAATGACCAAGTATGATAATGTGTGGGTGAGATGTGTAGAATCATGCATACTATTCCACAAGTGCTCAAAATAGAATCAAAGGGATGGTCTACAAACACAAGGGAAATGGCTATATTTTTTTGTAGAAGTAAGTATTTGCAATGGAGTTCTAGATATTAGATTTGGATATATGGTCTTTTTGATTGATTGTTTGAAACATTTGGTTGGGATTTTTAGAGTAGAATGATTCTTTTTGGAGTTTTTTGTGGGAGAGGTTGAATCACTCTCCTTTTTTTTTTGATGTCCTGGAGGTTTTTAGGACCTATTTTGGGCAGCAGTAGTTCTTTGCTAAAACCCATTTGGGTCTTTAGAATTTTTGCCTTTGAGAGAGGTTGCTATGAAGTTTTGAAATATTTTGTTTTCTTTTGTAATCTTTTAAAAAGCTTTGGATTTTGTATGGTTGTTGCCCTTGTGGCAATGCTGATATCTTGCAGTGTTTGTAGATGTTCATGTATAGATTGTAATGATGATGTATATGATTAATGGAAATGACGTTCAAACTATCTATTTTGTGTGGTGTGTGACTTATTTATGCGCTTATTTATTTTTATGTCTTCTCAAAATGGTGTTATTGGTGTTCTCTTGCTGCGCTTCGGGTGAGTTCCTAAGTTCGACTTTAGTAATATGTTGGTGGGATGAGTATTCTTATGTTTTGCACATAGTTTGTTCTATGTAGGACCATGGGTAAGGTAGATTGAAAAAACACAACTGGGGACATTGATGATCGCAAGACACCTCATGTTGTGCTTTTCACCTTGGCTTAGGCCCTATTTTTTGGTTGTGCAAAAAACGTTTGGTTCCCTTACCCCCACAAAGGCTGAATACAAAGGAGTTGTCAATGCCATTGCTGAGTCCATTCAGATTCATCAACTTTTGTTAGAGATCAACATTCAATTGTACCAACTCACAATTATTTGGTGCAACAATCAGAGTGCAATCCACATTTATAGGAATCCAATGTAACATCAACACACCAAACAAAGCGAAGTCCGCATGCACTGTATTCGGCAATTGATCCATGGAGTCACTTGTAGTATTGTTGACCAGAGAAACAAATGACAAACATATTCACCAAACCATTGACAGAGGCCAAGTTTGTGGAGCTACGAGGCATGTTAGGGGCTTAGGAAGTTGTTCCTTAGAGTGGATCGCTGTAAACTTTTCCTTCCTTCCCCCTAGACCCCAAAGCCAATCTTTATGGGGGGTGTTGGTGTGCATAAACCTTTAGTACTAGGCATTTTATTATTTTTCCTACTTTGGCTTTTCTTCGTTTCCCTAGTTTTGTTGCTATTAGTTGTATGATAATATTGTAAATCATGGATACTGCTATGATATCCTTGATTGATAGTTTAGCCTTGTTCATCTCATAGTCAGTCATAAATGACTTTGACACACTCTTAAATTACTAAGCTTGACTTGGTGTGTCACTAAGTCTCTAGTGAATTGCGTTTATTTTTAGTGCTTGCTATTTTTGTACACAAGTTATCTCTACATGAACCTTTGTGATGTTTTATTTCTAGACAAGAGGTCCATGATTATTTGTTTGAATGTTTTAGTTTCAATTTGCTTTCGGATTTTTTGTATTTATTCTTGTGAGCTTTTGAGGGGCAAATGATCTTGAGGAGGTACCCTTGTTTGTTTCCATACATTTGAGTATGGCAATATTGGAGGGACCTCTTGTTGTTCAACAAATTAAGGCGACTTCTATTTTTGACATCCACACATTGTGCAGTGCCACTAACCTTGGGATTCAATTTTTGTAATTTGTTCTCATTTTAGATTGTTATGTGTTGAACAAGTATTTAGTGAGGATGTGAACCACATATGCTAGTGATATATTTCCCACTAAGGAAACCCCTCATTCTATTGCGAAATACAAAGGGCCCATTAAGAGAGATTTCATCTACTCTAACATAAGAGGGCTTGGAGGAAGGTGGCATTTGCTCAACAACATCTCCCTTGAAGTGGGCATTTACTTTCTATTCCCCCTAATGACAACTTCATAATTTGCTCTCAAGTACCCCAACCTAGTGAACTTAGCCTCAACAAATGTGTTATTGAAGATGTTTGTAATCTGAGCATCACTCCTCACTAAAACCAAATCCATCATCCCATCTTAAATGGTGTGTTGAATGAAGTGTACGTGGGTCTCAATATGCTTTGTTTGCTCCCTCTCAACATGATTATTAGCAATAGCAACAACAATAGCAATGCCATTCTAACTATCACAATACATAATGGCTAGTGAATCTTGTCAAAGACCTAGCTCCACCAAAGCTCCTTGATATTAGAAATCTCATGTGCCACATTAATTGCTCCTCTATACTCAGTCTTGTAATAGGATTTTGCTTCTTGCATGCCAAGGTAATAGGATCGAAATCCAAATTAAATACATATCCTGAAATAGACTGCCTTTTATCCAAATCTACAGCCCAAACCGAGTTTGTATATCCAACCAAGGGTTCATGACTTCTTTTAGAGTACACAATACCCAAGTGACTAGCCCCTTCAATGTAGCTCACTATTTTCTTGGATGCTTCCCCATAGCTGTCCTTAGGCTCCTGCATGAATTTGCAAACCATGCCAACTTAATGGAAAAATCTGGTCTAGTACGAGTCACAAGTATAAAAGACTGTGAACAAGTTGCTTCTAAAATGTGGCATCAACTACTAGAGTAGTACATTTCATTGTTAACTCCCAACTAAGGTGGGGTAGAACAAGGCTCAAATACGAAGTGAGGGATTGTTTTCAAGGACATTATACAAACCAAAGGACCTTGCAATTTCAGATCTACATAAGAAATCTTTGACATGCGATGTTTCGTTAGTAGTTTATAAGGGGTAGGACCATAAATTTATATAACTATCCATTTGTTGGTAAAGAAGTTTACTAGTATCTTGATGTTGGGTTATCCCAACATTTGCTTCTATCTCAAGGAGGGTCCAAAGCTCTTTCTACCTTAGGGGGAGTGCAAACCCTTCCATGCCAATATGTATATGCCCTTATCTCCTCCCCGTTTCCCTCAAAAGAAACCTCTTGATATCATGCTTAGTTGCCGATTCCCTGACCACAACATTTAATTTTACATTGTGCGGGAGATCTCTAAAATAATAATTATGAAGCTTCCTTTTGAAGTACGCCAACACCCACTTTAATTGTTTAACTCGGGAGACAAATTCACGAAAGGGGAACCCCAACATGTAGACTATCATGGCAGAACTCGCTTCTAGACTTGCTTAACCATGCGGCTTTGTCATTGCCAAAAATCATTACCCCTATCTTCTCCCCATAGATAACTGCCCATAGGCTTTAGTAAAAATATCTACACCCTTGACAGTTCCCTCCACTGATTATGAGGTCAGCTCAAGAGTAAGGCTTGTATCATCAAAAGTTAAAATAGATATTTGGAAGCTTTTTATGTTTTAGAAGGGCAATGCCATTTATTTGGACATTATTTACATATGTATTCTCTATTTGTCACATTCCATTCGATAGAGTATTTGCGATGCCCCATTTACAACTTTCAAAAAGCAAGGATTTTGTTTTTTCCTATATTGCTTGCCATGTCTATTGCAAGGAAGGCTCAATTTTGACAAGGTTGATTCTATAGATTAAAATTTGTTTTTAGTTCTTTCATACTAAATGAAGCGTTTTGAACATAAATCTGTACTCTATTGACATTTGCAGGTTGTAGATGATGCTGCTCTCCTAAAGCGTCAGAGGAAAGAAATTGAGGAACTTCGTAAAAAATTGAATGTTGGTATTTTTGATACTACAGTTGCTCGCATTTTAGTTTATGATTTTGGCTTCTATTTTTAAGATAATTAGGAACATTAAATGGTAAGTTTTTTGGAACAGATGTTTCATCTTTGTTAAACTACTTTGGAAAGGACGACTTTAAGATTGTTTTACATGAAAAGCTATAACACTTGTTACTCAATCATTTGCAAGTGATGACTTGAAAGATGGTCTCATTCTAGGGTAAACTTGCAGAAGACATGGACAAGGAAGTCCTCAAGTTACGTAATGAGTTATTAAAGGTATATACTTGGTAATTCCTTTACTTTTTACATGGAATTTTATGCTTTAGATTTTGCTCAAATCTTAGGATTTCTTGTATTTCGATGTTATGATAGATTGAGTTGGAAAAAGAAAAGTTGGCCCTTCAACTAGAAGAAGAGAAAAAATCTCAAGCAGAAAAAGAGCGGCTTATAAAAGAACATGAACAGACAATTGAAAATCTCAGCACAATGGTACTGAATTGCTCATCCAACATTAACACATCTGAAGGAACAATGCAAAAGGTGATTTGATTTCATTTGATTATAATTTATTGTAGTCTCAAGATATACTGTTAAGGTAATTCAAACATTTGAAATCACAAATTTGTTGCTTGTAAAGTCTGCATTTTGGTTTGTCTATTTTAAGGTTCTTCACAGAATCTATTGTCAAAGACTATCTGAATCCAGACAGAGCTCAGTAGTGTGTAGTAGCTGTAACGATAACTTCATTGCTAATAAATATACATTTTTTAATATGAAAGGAATTAGTACCCCCTCATTTTTCTTCACCTTTTCTTGAGGTCTTATTAGTTAAGCCATAATGTTTTTGTTGCGAACCTCAATTTTTAATATGGTGTTTTTGTAGTAAGCTATTTTTGTTGTTGGTCCACATTTTGAGTAACCTGTTGGTAGTAATTGACCTTAGATTTATGAACATGTGAATAAACAAGCAAGCCTTGGCACAGTTCAAACTTTTTAAGGTCGTCATGGAAATCATTGGCATTAAATTTGGTAACCATGTACAGAAGCAAAATGTTATTTACATATATGCCATATACTTGCTTTTGTTGTTTAGTACACAAGTTCAAGTCAAGGATTGCCTATTAACTAAGAAGGTGAAGAGTGTTGCATTGAAAAGACTTTCATGGATTAAACTTTGACCCATGATTTTTGGACAACTGCTGGAAAGCAAAGTCTAACAATGTAAATAAGCTTGACGAATAAATGTAATATAACGTGGAAGACAAAAGTGTTATTACTTATATTAGCACTTGAAAGAAATGATGGCTCTTGAGTCAAAGGCAATGGTTTTTGCCACATTTATATTCATAGAACCAAGTATTATGCTTGTTAAAGAGTCCTAGTTTTCTACAAGGAAGAATGTTACCATTAAAGACTTTAACAGAAAGATAGAATTTGGGACAAAATAAGATTTGTCTGATTTCTTGCGAGAAGGGTATATGATATATGAAATTCTACAGTTTTTCCATTGGTCGAGTCTATGATATAGAATGCCCGATGTTGATGTTCTTAGCACGCGGCTAATATAAGGAGATATTTCTCAACTACGATAAGAAGATAATTGCCCTTGATGGGTTGTTTATATGATTTATGAAATTCTTTAGTTTTTCCATCGTTTGAGCCTATAATATCAAATGCCCAAGGTTGATTTTTTTGTCTGAGGCTAATATAAGAAGATATTTCTCAATTAAGATAAGAAGATAGCTACTATTGATAGGTGGTTTTTACATGAAATCATAGAGGTGGTTTTGATTATGGCTCACTTGAGGCACAACATTATTGCATCATACTTTTAACGATAAAAAAAATTCATATATGGCACACACCCCACTTAGACTATGCTTTCTTTGATTCTTAACTTAAATGATGGTTTAAAGGCATAAATGATGCATTTGCTCACACATAAAGAGGCTGCAGGCCCTCCAAGGTTGAACCTGGGTTGTTTGTGTGACAACGTCCCTTCTCAACCACTAGAAATGCTTGACAAACTAAAATTTTAGGGCAGAGCTCCTAGAAAATTTGGGGATAGGATTTGTTTTTGTAATATGGTTAAACTCGAGTCCTATCTCAAGGTGCCCCTGTGGTGACACATGGGAATGGGCTTAGCTCCATAATTTCCATCAGTTTGACCCCTACCTCCATGTGCCCCTATGGCTACTACAACATTATTGCATCATACTTTTAACGATAAAAAAAATTCATATATGGCACACACCCCACTTAGACTATGCTTTCTTTGATTCTTAACTTAAATGATGGTTTAAAGGCATAAATGATGCATTTGCTCACACATAAAGAGGCTGCAGGCCCTCCAAGGTTGAACCTGGGTTGTTTGTGTGACAACGTCCCTTCTCAACCACTAGAAATGCTTGACAAACTAAAATTTTAGGGCAGAGCTCCTAGAAAATTTGGGGATAGGATTTGTTTTTGTAATATGGTTAAACTCGAGTCCTATCTCAAGGTGCCCGTGGTGACACATGGGAATGGGCTTAGCTCCATAATTTCCATCAGTTTGACCCCTACCTCCATGTGCCCCTATGGCTACTACAAGCCTCCCAATAGCCTGTGGGATTGAAACCTGGGCTTATGTTGCCAAATTCGCTGTTCCTCATTGCTTAGCCCAAAACCTTTGGTTATGATAACGATGCTAATGTAATTTCATATTTAAGGTGGGTGTGTAATAGTAATTAATATAAATTATTGAAAGTTATAAATATCCTCATCTAGGAACAATATACATTTTATTCTCTTGATTATTATACAGTTGAAAGAAAATGCACATACCTCTGTTCGCAATTGTCTTTAGAACGTATGCTTATGAACATAGTCTAGTTTCAAAGGATTTATTCATTGGTTAAGTTAAATATTTCTCATTTTAACGAGTTTCCTCTTTTTTTTTCATTTTTCATTTCTTGAAAAGTAGTTTCTAAAGGTTTCAGGATGAGATACAAAACTGTTACTCAAAATAATAGACATTTTATTTTGCATAACTTATATGTTGAAATCTAATATGCAACGTACATTCCCTCTTAGTAAAACTTCACATTTAGGTATATATTGTGGTCAAGAAATGTTTCAAAGTGATGGAAAATATTCTAGCAGAATGGTTGGATGTTTCTCTTTTATTCCAAAACTAATTATTAAATGATGTTTTCTTTTGCAGGAATGTAGGTTGTGTCCAAGTGAGGAAACTGTCACAATTAGGAGTGAGTCAATTTGTGTTCTACCAAGATTTGAGGATCTTTTTGGTGGAGCTGAACAAAAAGGGAGTGAATCAAACAGCGAAGAATTTATTCCACCAAATTTTGTGAACATTGCCGATGACGAAACTTGGATTGGTTTGAATAATGTTAAAACCTTTTCTCAACCTGCATTTCTCAATTCTCCTAAGGATGGGCAAACAACATTTGAGAACAAGGAGGTGGAGGTAAGCAATTTTCAATTGTGGAAGGAATGGATTATTGGTTTCATCTTTCTTTGCTATTTAAGTTGATATTTGTTTTATTACTTATTTGTTATTTCTGAAACACACTTTATTTTAAAATAGAAATCTTAAATGACTTCTATAGGATGCATAGGATGCCATCATTTGAAATATGTATTCAAAATTTAAAAAACTAATTTTGATGTTTCAATGTTTTTTCATTATCTTGCTAATATGTGATTTATTACTAGAGGACATAATTTTAAAACTCACATTCCCACCATGACTGTACCAAACATTGCTCGGGACTAATTACATGAGTGCAGAAGTCTTGTAACCGTTGGTTTGTAAGGTGCATCAAGGCCTTTCAAGCTTGTCTAAGCTTCCAGTTTTATCAACTCACATTGATAGTAATTTGAGACCACTCAAGTTGCGGGGATGCTGAAATTGCAGCGTACTGATTTGCATAACATTCCAAGGAAACTATAAGGCAGATAAGAGACATCACTTCTTATTTTTATATATTATTTTAATAGCCATACTACCTTCATCCCCTAAATGTGGAATTTTTTTTGCCACCCCGGAAACTATGACCCTTATACCCCAGCCCTAAACGTAGGTAAGCGTGATATATACGTGTTTTCAGTAAAGATTTGCAAGTTCACAAGTCATGATCAAGTCTTATGTATATATAAGTAATTCGATTCACATGTGCAATCCTCTGACTATTTAAATACAATCCATGTAATTTGATATACATGTAAAAGCTTTCAACACATATACATCATGATTTTTGTTTAACCAAAAAAAACTATCACGTGCAGGCTTTATGTTGTAGATAATAAATGTCATTAGTTAATAGCTGAAGATTAAATAAATACTAGGGGACCAGTTTTTGTCTATACATGCCAAAAATAAATAAATACATATTTTATGGTCATCAGATTTATGCATTAAATAGAAGAGAAGGGACATCAATGAAAAGAGGCTCAAATGAGAGGTTACTCTATTGATGTAGCGATGTTATATTTATACGTGCTATAATGTTAGGTATGTGACCAATTGATGGTTATACCTATTTTTTTTTATTGAAAAGCATTTTCTATCAATAATACAAGTATACATTGCAAATATTACAAAATCAAGTGGAATGGTGTCACTCTTCAAAATACCATATTGATCCCCCGGATTGAGAAATAACTAATTTAACTTATAAACAAAGTTAAAAAATGCTAATTAAACAACTTTCCAATTAAAAAAGTTTGATAAGTTCAACACCATTATAAAAAGCCTAATGGGCAACGAAACACCAAGGCAAAATAACACAGCCATAGGAGCAATAAGCGCTGGTGGTAAGAGGCAGAGAATCGTCCAACATTCACCCCAACTCCAGCCACCACCAACAAGTGGATTTGTTGTATCAGGGATCGACTCCCACCTGTCATTAGTTTTGTCTTTATCCGCATCATCCTTTGGATCTTGTTTGGATATGGAAAATGCTAAATCCAATTGAGAAAATTTTCCTTGTTGTTGAGCCCTTCATCCACTAGTGTCTAGGAACACAAACTTGCTACCACCACGAGAGTTGTGAGCTGGTGAAGGACAATGTGAGCGCGGAGAAACACTTCATCCCTTGCTTCGTGAACGGTGCCTACCACGATCTCCAAAGCCACGACCTTCTAATTCATACTCGTGAGAGATGGGTTCTTGTGAACCACTACTCATGAAATCTACGTCAATAGAGGTTAACTCGACATTATGAAGTTGAATCTCAAAATCATATAACATAATTTGATGCACTGCGGAAAACCCTTTATATAAATTTAAAGAGATAGGGAGCTCCATAATGAATGGTTCATCAGGTCCAACACTTGCTGAATGTTTTGCAAATGGTGTCGCAAGCTAAGTGGGATTGATTGTGGGGAAAACTCTATGATTAAGCGTGCTTGAGCTGGAGTAGTATCGGGATGGGTGACCTCTTGGGAAGTCTCGTTGCTTCATTCCTTGGGCATCTCCTTGATGCAATTAGTGTTGAGTGGACTATTCAGACTCATAAGGGTTTCTTGTGAACCACAACTCGTGAAATATGCATCAACATAGGTTGGCTAGAAACTACATAGTCGAATCCCGAAATCATATCAAATAAATCGATGCATGCACTATGGAAAACCACCTGTATAAATTTAAATAGCTAGGGAGCTCCATAATGAATAGTTCATAAGGCACAACACTTGCCGAAGGTTTTACAAATTGGGTTGCAAGCTAAGTGGGATAAATTGTGGGGGGAACTCCATGATTAAGAGCGCTTGAGTTGTAGTAGTATTGGGATGGGTGACATCTTGGAAAGTCTTGGTGCTTCACCCCTGTGAGCATTGCCTTGATGCAATGAGTATTGAATTGACCATTCACACTTATGAGAGATGGGTTCTTGTGAACCACTAATCGTGAAATATGTATCAACATAGGTCGACTTGAAACTATGCTGTTGAATCTAAAAATCTTATCACATAATTTGATGCACTGCAAAAAAACCACCTATATAAAACCTTAACTAATCCTTTATATGTGTAATCAACTAAAAGATAGCTAAATTCTTCAACCGCTTGAACATAAAGGGAAGAAGCTAAAGGGCAACTTTTCTTAATGGATCTAAACAAACCAAAATTTTCAAATTGCTCCCCTTTGATGGTGATACAAACACCAACATCCAAAAAAATCATTCTAACAGTTTGCGCAAATTTGGTCCCAAACACCAATGTCCATAGCATGGCTATGATAAAAGGCCACTCAATTCTATCACATGCTTCCTCAAAATCTATTTGGATGAGTAGAGCTTTTTGTTGTGAATAGGTTGCCCAATCCATCCCTTCCCAGACTGCAATAATGTCAAGAATGTATCTATTGCGAATGAAGCTAGTTTGCTAAGGATGGATAACAAGAGGTAGCAAGTACCTCACCTAAAGAGCAAGAGACTTAGCTATGATCTTGTACGACACATTCAAAAGAGTAATAGGATGCTAGTTGGTAATGAGCTTTGGGTTCCCGTCGTAGAAATGAACATGATATTTCCATGGTTTAGGAATTTAACAAGAGATTTGGTCTAAACATCTTCCAGGTAGACTTTCTATAAGTCTGGACTCACAATATCCCGTAGAGCTTGTTAAAATTCACAAGGGAACCAATCTATTTTTGGGGCCTTGTCAACAACTATGTGAGCTGCTACTTCATGAAGGTCTTCAATTGACAACAAGTGATCACAGGTAACCCTTTGGTCCTTTGAAAGTTTACAAGGAAACACTTGTAGACATTTATTGAAAGCCGCTTCACGGGCTAGGATATTCGGATGAGCAGCAAAAACTCCATGATGATAAGAAGCAAAAGCTCCCAAAATATTATTAAGATTTGTGAGGTGTTGATTGGTGTCACAGATGACCTTCACTCTATCAACAACTTGCTGGAACAAATAAGGGAGAACAATTCCTTAGAAGCTCAGTCTGCAATTTTCATTCATGCATATGAGCACAAATTTGGGCGCCACGAACTTGATAGGTTTCTTCAACCTTGAGCTTATGCCTCCACTTGGTAGTCTACTTTTGCAATTCCTTGTTGAGAAGAGACATCTCTAGTTCCAATGAGGATCAAAGTATTGACAATATGATGCCTGATGGGATTCACACCGAAATTCAATCGCTTGCTTACCTAAAATACGAAATAATGTTGTAGTTTTTGAAATGGCACTCTCCCACCATGCTATTCGTTTTAGCTCCCTAGAAGGCAAGGAGCAAGGTCCCAGATAATAATGATATGAGAGTGACTTCATTCATGGTTGAGGTGAGTTGTGTTAAGGCAGAAGTATGACTTGGCCTTCTTCACTTGGTGTGTCAGGCCCCCAATACCAAATTTGATGGGCAGGGGGTTTGATAGAATCGCTCTCGGGACAACACTGATAGGGCGATCAAAATAATTTAAAAGTGGAAAGGTTTTGCTCTGCAAGTAAAGCTCTATCTAATTTTTTCACCACCCTACCACCACCTTGTCTAAAGTTGGATTGGGTAAACCACAGGGTAGTGGAGGATAGGCATTGGTGGTGGTTGGGGATTAGACAACTCGAATTTAATGCTCATGTAAAACCACACTTGTCTTTTGTCGGCACATCATCGCTTTGGGAGTAGCCCCTCTTTATCTTCCTTAGACTCAACATATTGAAATCATCACATAGAATCCAGTTGAAATTGGGAAGCGTTTTTGCAATCCACCATCAGAATGCCACTCTTTTGACAACATCATTGGAGGCTTAAATATTGGCAAGACCGAGGGAACAACCATCAAAATTGAAAAGGGTCTAAACAATCCGATGAGTGGGGTCAGACCCAAACTGATGACATGCCGAGTCAAAGTAGGTGCAATAAACGTTATCACTCCCCCATGTCTCTTCTCGTGATGGATATTTGGCAAGCAACTCCTAACCAAATTGATCTGGCATCAAAATCCAAAGATTTTAACTTCTTGCAAACACAACATTTCTATATTATCAAAATATTGACAAATGTTCCTTAACATAAACTTTTGGGATGTGTCAACGAGGCCATGTACATTCCAAGAGTATACTATCATTGGGAAACATCATGGTTCATTTTGGACTCTTCGTCCACCTCATCTAAAGCGGAAAAGCTATTAGACAAGTAAGCTTGATAATTACCATGCATAAAGTCACTAAGCTGGGAAGTACACTGTTTTTCTTCAACATAATTGCCATTCTCGGGAGGTGCTGATGGGCTGCGAGAGCGGCGCATAACTGTTTAGCAAATAAAGACAACTAAACTATAGGCCAAGCCTGATTCTTTTGCCTCCACAGGAGGCTGTAACAGTTGGGAAGTTGTAACTTGGCTTTTAGGACTTGAAAGTATTGCTGCTGCTTGCGGAGTGCAAAAAATGAGCAGCACCACTTGATCAGTGGTGGGAACAAGTTGTTTGTCCCATGCTAAAGAACTACCTATGGGTTTGTACACAGTAGTAGGTGCTTTTGTTGCTTTGCGAGCTTGTTGGTTAGTCTTTTTGTTGGTGACTGTGGTACACCCATTTGAGGAAGTTGCAGCAGTTTTATTCACCTCAAGAGAGGTTTTGATTTGGTCCGTAGGACATGAGTTAGCCATGAGAGGGCATTCAAAAATATTATGGTCCGTGGGTTAACACGGAAAGCAAATGTTAGGCATGTTGATATAAAACACACATTGCAATATACACTTATCTCCTATTTGAATGGATGTTTTCTTAAGATCCTAATTGACAACTAATTTTATGTTAACTATAACATTCTTTATTAATAACCTCACTTAAATATAAGTTATATAAACTTAGGATAGACCAAAAATATAAGTAGAAATTAATATTCGAACACCTTCCCTTAATGTCCATTTACATGGTACATCAAAAATCAATTCGAACGGGGACAAAACTAATTGTGTCACATGTCTGCATATATTTCCTCCTCCTCTTGCTTTCTCTGTGTCGCCTCTAAAGATTTCATTAAAATTGTTTTCAAGCCTTTCAAGTCCAACAAAGAGTCACAATTTCACACTTAGCATTCCAACAAATAAACACCATCGTTCTACTTCTACTGATCTATCCGATTGTGGATCTCACCAAAAATTATTTTCAACAAAAATTCACCACAGACATTTAAAGAATTCTCGTGTCATAAAAAAATTCAATAAAAATTAGCGACATTCCTCCTTGGGGAATCCTTCATTTGAAATGATTAAAAAATACATTCACAAAAATCTTCACTTGAAACCTATCCACAGACCCTCACCAATATTCACCAAAAATAACCACAAAAGAACTCATCAAAATTGCTCCTTTTTCCATTAAAAATTCATCAACCAAGAAATCTCTGTAGGGCATCATTCATAAATAAAAGGGAGCTCGAATTACCCTTTCAGCCTAAGACCCACTGTTTACGAAAATTGTACTGTTGTTCAGAAAAAGAAAGATCTTCACTCATCTATATGCCTTTGTTCACCCAAAAACACAGCATCTTCACTAGTCTATATACTGCCGTTCAGAGAAATAAAAACAAGAAACAAAGATCTAACATTTTTTGTTTTTGACAAGGAAAAACAAATCTTTTTCATGAATTTGAATCCGACGACTCTCCAGTCTTCCTGATGAAGGAATCAAATTCTGTTTCAGGCAAACAAAAAAAAAACTGATTTTGTTTTCACCTAGTTCAATTTGGATTTCTATGCTGTCCAGAATTTCCCCAGAACTTCCAGAGGGCTGAAACTGCCTCTATATGACTAAAAACAAGTCTCTCTTCCTCATTAACTAACTAGAATATAACTGCTATGCTACCCAACATGTTCAATCTTTGCCTCTTTTCTGGGATATTTTTGACATTTCACAGAAAATTGCTACTCATCAGAATCTACAATCTCTAGTCATGAGAATATACGATCTGAATGCGGAGGATTTATGCCTCTTAGGCACCGCTATACTCGCAACCAACATCCTATTTGAAGGTGTGCACAATTCCTTATGTTGTGCCTTCCACATATTTTATTCAAATTTATTTTCCAATGTTATAATGATCTTTTCTACACAATTTAAAACTCCTTAACTCGTATTCAACCTCTATACATTTCTTTGTATCTTTGTTTATGCCACACACCCTCCACAAACATAATAATAATATGCTTTCATATTTTTTATTTTTTCATAGTAATTTCTTTTTTGGAGTTATCATGGAAAGACTCTTATATGTAGGCCTTGCAAAAATCACTTTTAATACTTTATTTAACGTCCGCCTTTAATAAAATGAACTTATCTTTGTCTCACAAGTCACAACCCCTCTCAAATGCATGAATGTGTAATTCATTTGTCCTCTCTAGTGCTCTGACTTCAACTTCCTTACGTAAAATCCTCATAGATCCACCATCAACTCTGATACCATATCAGGGTTGTGCATTAAATAAAGGAAAGGGACATTAATAATAAGTAGTACAAATGAGAGGTTATGTTATTTATGCAACGATGTTATATTTATACATGATTTGATGTTAAGTATATAATCAATTGATGGTTATACCAAATATAGTTTTGAGTTAACTAACATTCTTTATTGATAAATTTACCTAAATATAACTAATAAAAATCTAATATAGACCAAAAATAAAAATAGATATTAATATTTCAATAATAATTAGGTCAATATTTGATCATTATTGGTATTATTTTGGTACCATTTTAGTTTTAACACTTCATATTATAACAATCTAGGTTAGGTTAGACAAACGTAATATATTCTTCCACATATTATAGGTTTATTTTGGTACCATTTTAGTTTTAAAACTTAATATTATAACAATCTAGGCTAGGTTAGACATGCAATATATTCTTCCACATGTATTATTAGGTAGTAATAAGTTTTTTATTTGATTAGGTAAAGATCATGGGTTTTGAAGATCTCGAAACTTAATACAAAGGAAAGAAAGATGTAACATTGACATACAAATGGGAAGCCTCTACTAGCGGCAATGAGATAGGCAATACAAACACAAGAACAACGAGCCAAAAAACAAAAAAAAGAGCTAAAACGGACAGAGGTTTAAATCTACTTCAAAAAACCAAGAAACAACCACAGATGCTTTAATGAAGCATCCACCAGTGTTCCACACAAACATCAACAAACAAAACCCAACCCGATTGTTTACATCCTTAAAACTAGGGGATTTTTCGTAGAATTTCATCAGGCTTCCACTTTCTTTATGCCTTCAACAACTGTCTTTTGCAAATTTGCTTGGGGTACCTCCGAGTTAGGAGGTTCAGCGCAGGGTCCCCCTGAGCGGAGGGACATAGAAGAGGGTTGAACCATTTCTTTTCTACCTTTTTTCCTTTTCTAGACTTTTGTCCATTTTTCCTTGACTTCTGCAACAACACAGGGTTGGGATTTGTCTTCCTCTGTTGGGTCCTTGATTTCTGCGCTAGACAATTCCATTTATGGGTTCTTCTTGGAAGAGGTCGCTAAAGCGGAGGGGACTACTGAGTTCGTATCTTTCCTTGGAGAAATTAAATCCTTTAGTAATACATCTTTTGAATGAGGGGGATTTTTATGGTCCTAAAGATCCTCCAAAGGTGATGAAGAATCAGCACTATCAGAATCTGATTTTGAATCATTTTCAGCAAGCACCTGTAGGTGTTTGAGACGGAAGTCTTTCCACCAAGAGGAATCCTTCTTAATCTTGAGGAAACTACAATTTTTGGTCAAATGCCTTATATTATAACAACTATGACAACAAAACAACAAACTTTCAAAGTCCAAGGGTTGGGACCAAGATCGATCCTCAACTTGCAAAGTGATATTTTCAGGAAGATTCTTGGAAGTGTCAATATTTACCAGAATCCTGGCAAAAGTAATGTGTTAGAAATGATCGGTATCTTGGTGTATTTGCAGATACTCGCCTAGTGATTCACTAATAGCCTTTAGGTTGGATTCGGTCCAAAATTGAAGAGAAAGATGAGGTAGGGGAACTCAAATGGGTTTTACATTAAGTGGTTCAGTGAGGGGATTGAATGCAGGGGACCATTGTTTGATGCCCAGAGGGTGGTGATTCAAGCACTGGAATTGGTTTTGAATCTTTGCCTTGTCTTCAATATTGCAAAATACAATAGTAAAGAAACCTTTTGCACGAGGGTAAATATCAAGATCACCTGATAGGAGGGGTTGCCAATGTTTCAAGATCCAAGCTTAGGTAGTAATAAGTTATCTGATGGACAATGTATAATTAAGATCATGCTTTTGAAAAACGATATGATCTATTTACATAACCATCAACGTTTTAGCTCACTCTATGTGATTTTTCGTCAAGATGAAAATGTGTGTCCCAAATTTCAGATCACACATCTTCAACCTAACAATATATATCATGTAGGGTGATCCTAAACGACGGTGCTTTCATAAATAGATTACCGGTCTTTTCCTAAATAATTTCTTAATTAGAACTGTGGAAGCCTTTAAATACTTAAATTAAAACGAATTACAATGTACTATTGTTTGAATACAAAAAACTGAAAATTTATATTAGGTAAAAAAATAAGAATATAACTCTAGTTCCAAGTTCAGATCTAGAAGCCTACCAACCTCCATCAAACAAACATCAATCCAAGTGGGCCTAAATGGAAATCCACCATCATCCAAGTTAATCAAGAGCTGTGTAGCGGCTAGTCCTTGCCTTGAGGTGTAAATGGTATTAAGGATTGTAATTTTTTTTTTATATAATTGAAAGTAGTATACTACGAGCAATGTATATTAAAAATAGTTAGTCATGTATATGTTTAAATGGTTTATTTTATAATTCTAATATTATAAATTGATATAAAAAAAACTATTATTGTTATTAATTATTAGTTTTGTATTCTAAATTGTGTTAATAAGTAAATTATAATATGTATAAATATAGAAAAAGGAACTTAAAACAATGATATAAAAGTGATGCAAAAAAAAATTGAGGACAAAAGTGGAGTTTTTGCCATTAATGATGCACATGTGAAGGCTTAGACAAAACTAACAGACCTAGTTCACACGTGTTTGAAAATTATAGGAAAAATTTGCAACATAAAGCCAGGACATTACATATCATTTTCAGCTCAGCATCCAGGTAAATATTTGTAATTTTTGATTGGTTACAACCTAAAAGATAAATTTTATAATAATAAATTTCTTTTTTGGTACATTGTAATAGATAAATAAAATTAAACATTTTAATAAAAATTTCAATTTGCTATCAATAGACATTAAATCAAACCCCAATCATCGTTACACATCCTCGTTATTTGGTAACCCGTGTCATATCATGTATGTCAAAGAAATAGCTTTTAGCATTAAACGCTCATTGTCATAACTCGTGAATCTTATTTGATATGATATTTTTATTCATTTGATAAACTAAGTTATGCATGTAAATATTTAGATGTAATTAATTAATTGCCTATAATATTATAATAAAATTATAAATTCATGAAACTTTTCAATTAATGCTTTGCCTTGCTGAAATCAACGAACACCTCTTTGTAATTGAATTTTTTATAAATTACAAATATTCTTTTTACCTGGAATTATCTATAAAATTAAGAATTGATATATAGATATAGTTTGATGCTAGTTCGGCCTCTATTGCAGATGGGATTTTTAATAAAACCAAGGAAAATCAGATATTAAAAATTTGAAAAACATTAGGCTAAATCTTATAAAATTAATATTAATAATTGGGAATGAATTGACTTACCATTGCGGTCTGACAACAACATTTCTCAATCCCTTGAATTGAACTCTTCAAAGGTTAGCTCCAATCTAATAAAATACACTATCTGAATTTTGGGAGAAGATAAAAAACAATGGTTTTGAACATCGTCTTAATGAAGGTGTCATCTATGTCAAGAAAATTTAGAGCTTGATTTCTAAAGGCATTTCAGTTCTTTGTATAGTGAACAGTCAGGTTGAAATCAGCTGCAGCAATAACCAGGGTGCGTAACAGTTGGACCTTGGGAACAACATTTTATCCTTAAAAAACAATAATGATGCAGTTCCAGCTGCTTGGAATAAATGTATCACATAGGAGGAGTGTGTATCTTCAGCGGACATGTGATTTCAAACATTGAATGTGAATTTGCAATATAAACTTGTTTTAATAATGTGAACTTAAAAATAATTAATAATGTCAATATAATAATACAAATTTTATTAAATCCAGTAGATAATTAAAACAAGTTAAAAATAAGAGGGAATAGAAATTCGAATTAATTATTTAACACAAACTGTCAAGTGAAAATCCAATTGCACTGGATGAATTGTTGAGGGGCATTACATAAAAAAGTAAAAAAACCCTTTTTGGTTTCTTATTTCACTCAAACCAAGTTGCTGGAAATAATGCAATGATAAATCCTGAGAAAAATATTCATGGCAGACTTGTTCTGGGGCCATAGTTTCCAACATTTGCCCAGTTTCTCCGTTCCAAGGCCCCAGATCACTCAGAAACGAACCTTCACTGTTATAGCTTCCATTGCAATAGAGGTCAAGCAGTCTAATTCCACTCCAACTAACATTATTGCTGAATACAGCAAGATTTATGCTGAACTGGGGGTTTTCATTAGAGAGAGCTTAAGCTATTACCGGAATTCAGCAGCTAGGGTCAATGAAGATCTGATTTGAAAACCTGTCCATTGGAGAAACTGCGGCTAACGTCATTATTATTGTTGTTGTTTGTGTTGTATTCACTCCTTTTTGAATGCTTCTGTATGTTGATGTAGTTATTTACCATAGATGAATTGGAATATCTTGCTCGTCCTCCTCCAACTTTATCAAAGCTGCTGACTAGCTTTGAGCCTGTGGTTTTTTTTGCCAAATTTTTGCCATTTCGTTGATCACCGCCACTTTTGTGCTTGTTGGATCGCTTCATGAAGCTCATATTTCCGTTGTTACGGGCCATTCGTGGCCCACTAAGCAGAATTTTCATAAATTTTGTTTCTTTTAATGATGATTTATTTTTTATCACGTCAAGCCTAATAACATAAAACAAATAACGCCGCATAGTATGGCGAAGAAATAGGTTTGAAATGAGTTTTTAATTATAATAATAACATAAAACTTTGGAATAGTATGGAATAGTCTAGGAGAATATATATGAGTTTTTAATTATAATAATAATGGACTAGTCTAGGAGAATATATAGATGAATATTCCTTAATATTTAGTGTTAAACTTTGGAATTAGTAAAATATTATATCTTTTGAAATGTTTTAATTGGTCAGAATAAGAAAATTATTTGTTGAGGTGTTTCCTCTAGTACCCTGCAAGGCAGGGACTAAAACTGAGAGGAAGTTTATATGAATTTAATTACTGTATAACCTAATGATATCAGACTTCAAAAGTAAAGGATTATTAAAATCTTTGGAAGGGACTTAGAGATAGAAACTGAAATTTGAAAATCAAAATTTTATAGACTTGCCTAACTGATGAGAGGAAGTTTATATGAATTTAATTCCTGTACAACCTAATGAT
Organism: Torreya grandis; assembly: GCA_037957365.1. Taxonomy (NCBI): domain Eukaryota; kingdom Viridiplantae; phylum Streptophyta; class Pinopsida; order Cupressales; family Taxaceae; genus Torreya; species Torreya grandis. The sequence continues at coordinate 373,446 of JARHVA010003814.1, read as the reverse complement.
ATCAGATTTCAAAAGTAAAGGATTATCAAAATCTTTGGAAGGGACTTGGAAATAGAAATTGAAATTTGAAGATCAAAATTTTCAAGAATTGCGTAACTGATAACCAATCTGAAGGCAACTGTTAGTCATTGTGACTGAAACCCTCACCAACACATTATAAGCTCGCCAATGTCTTGTGCAAAGTAAACCTGGCTAAAAATCTGCATGAAACCTGAGAAGTGTCCTGCATTCTTATCATCTGCATTTGAATTGGTGAGTGGTGCAATAGGTTTTTGGTGCTAATCAGTTTGAATTTTGTTGTCAGCTTCAAGAAGTGCCAGCAACACCACGCCCTAGGGAAATACTATCCTCCTCCTCGTCCATACATATGCATAGCGGGATTTGCAAACAGTTGAGAATCGAAATAATCAGTAATTTCATCAGCAAAAGGATGAAAGAAAATAATGTCTTGGATGTTGAGAAACAGTTGAGGATCTGCCAAGTGATGGTTCTCTTTCAAGCTGCCCAAATTGACCTCCTTAATTGGAGTTTCCATTGCCTTCACAAGGATAAGTGTATCCATGGAAAGTGTTGAGTTCTTGAAGTGATTTTCCTCTACAATTTTCAAAGTAAGATCAAACCCCTCCATCTAATGAACTTTCTTTGTAACAATGGTAACAAGATCATTCATGGGAACAACATAGGCTCCATTAAATAACATTCTTTTTCCCTTCATACTGATAGCGGAAGGTGCATTAGGGCCCTCATCAAACTAAAAGTTAGAATGGAGCTCAGGATGATTGGTAGGTCTATTCCCCACCTCGACACCACATCCCTCAATAAATGTGCAAACATTGTCAACATAACCACTCAGAACCGAAACAAATTCTATAATCAGAGCATGCTTTCTCTCATCCTCATTCACAATTTCATCAGTAACATTGGATATTCCACCCATAGCTTAAACCTGAGGCATATCATGTATTCCAACAACATTATTTAAATCTAAGTTGTAGGAAACACCCCCTGCACATGGCGTTTCATGTTAATAATGTTTCTGAGGTATAATGCTGGGAAATGCACCCAAAATGCCAGTAACATCTAGGCACCTATGGTTTTGAGCATTTATGAAAGGTTCCAAGGCATTTCCAGTGCCTTTTAAAAAAAATTAAAATAACTTTTAATAAATCTTAGTTTTTTTTTTTAATAAAATTATATATATGTTGATTTTTTAATAATGTATTGTACGGACGTTTCTGTGCTGCTTCGTTTCCAAGGGTTCTTGGAAGATCAATGTTTCCATATTCCAGATCTGTTTCTGTTTTCTGGTAGCTAAGTTTCGGATACATTTTCAGTCTCTCGTGTGTTTAGGTTCTTGGGCAACAACCCATTTCAAGTTAGAAATATTAGCCGCCTCATAACCTCCCTTGGATTAGGGAACAAAGTCCTCTTTCCATCCATTGATTACAATAATCCCTGAGATTTTAAAAATCCAAACAGATGAGAGGCCTCCCCATTAGAGTTCTTAGTTGGGCTGCAAAAACATTGTTTCTTTCGGGTAGGTGCTTTTCTAGTACAAGCCCTCTTGTTCATCCCCACTGTACCTAAGAAAAGCAAAAAATTGAGGAAAATGGATAGAAAGTAACGAATGCCAAAAATGTTCAACCAAGGAATGGCAGCCAACCACTTGGAAATGTGAGGATTTCTGAAGGGAGAAGAAGCAACATTTTATTTTCTTACCACAGTGAGTTCATTGATCCTTCTGTTGGAAATGCTTTTACAATAGCTCAGTCTGCCACCTCCACTAAGTTTCCAAAGGCCAAAGTTTCCAGTCAAATCACAAGTAATAGGGTCATACAACAATGAATCAAATAGCTTAACGAGACAAGGAAGACACAATGAGATCTCAGGCAAATGAAGGCTCCCAAAGCCCTAGATTAAGACATGATCAATACTCCGCTGCAGCGGGATTTAGCATGATTACCATACACCTCGGGTCAGGTTTATGGAAATACAAGTATGAAGGATGGTGGTAGCGCACATAGCAAGGCTTAAATAAATAGTTGGCAAGAAAGGCACAACAGTTCAACCACACATTGTAAGTGATGTAGTGAAAAAGAGTGGTATATAAGAGGGATGGAAATAAATACCACCACCCTTTGAATCCCCCACCGAATGTTACCTTGTTTAACAAATTTCTAAAGGGATAATTACGAGATAAGTGCCTTCACTAATGGAAATTAATTAGTGTTTTCGAAAAATAAACATGGATGTGGTTCTAAACTTGTAATAAACTTTTTGAAAGACTATATAGATCCACTGATGATATTAGAGGTCACGTTCTGAGAATACCACAAGGAGTAGTGATACCAGATTCTTTCCTATCAAAAAATTTCAAGGAAAGTTTAGATCCAGAACAAGAAGGGAACTTTTGTCTTGTAGAAGACCATCTTGAGTGCGCAGATAAGTTTGTGATAGTTTGATTCTGGGATCACTTCTGCAAGTTTTAAGTTAAGTTTGTTATTCCATTCTAGAGAATGGTCAGCGTTATTCACCTTTATGTTGCACTTGAGGCTTATTGTGGTGATGCTCATTCTTGGAAAGGAATATTTAAATATTACTTTCTTTATGGATATTCACAACCAGACTTGAGGAATAAATCATAAGAAATGGCCCATATAGAGAATTTACATCCGCGAAAAAAAAGCAACAGAAAATAAAGACAAACGGAATTGCTAAAAAGAAAGACTTTCTGGACCCCACGATTTAATATACATTTAAATCAGAGTTGCTTTATAGGGTGTAGAAACCCCTGTTTCCCTTGAATTCTAGTACTGAATATTTTTTGACTGTTTTTTGTGTATTTTGATTTTTTTGGTGTTTTTGTATGAAATAAAGAAGAATGCGAATTTGCAAGATAAATTCGTATAAATTCAAATAAATAAATACTGAGGCAGTAAACTCTTTTTCTGGCTAAACTATATTCTTATTATTCTTTCCAGATGATTACAATATAATTCCTCTATCATGCATATAAAAATAATATAAAATATTGTTCAAATCCTGATTTTTCCGCAATCTGAAAATAAACCCTAGATCTGGTACGGCCAGTACAGTTGTAATAATTAAGCTTTTCTCTAGTTGCCGTTTCAAAAACACAGTCGCCGACGTCGGTTACACTGCCGCAGTCGGTCGGATAATACTGCCGATGTCGGTATGTGAGTCGGCCGATGTCGGTCTCTGCGCTGCCGATGTCGGTCTCTGCGTAGGTCAAGAAGATAGCAATTTCTGCCGATGTCGGTCTCTGCGCTGCCGATGTCGGTCTCTGTGCTACCTGCGGGTTGCGATTGCTGCATGCTTCTGCTAACACGCCTTTTTTTGAAACTGTACGGCCTGTTGCAGATCCGTACGGATTTCGTACAGCAGCAGTAAAAATTGTACGGCCTGTATGCTGGACACCTGATCTCAAGAAATATTACGCTAATACTGAAGATCTTTATTTGGACGATTTTCGGATCAAAAACCTTGATGAAATAAATCTCTGTGAATTTCTGTGATAATCTCTGTGTGAAATTATCTCTCAAACCGGCAATAGATCAGCTAATATCTCACAACCTCTGAATTGCACACACTAAAGATTGCACGTTCTCCAATGCAAATCGAATACTGGAAACCCTTGGCTCAGTCTTCTCAGAAAATACTTAGCAAAATTTTTGTCTTCAACATGAATGAATGGCACTCTCTCTAATGAGAAACCCTTATATCCTCAAAAAGGTGCGCTTGCCCTAATTAGGGTTTCATAATTAAAAATTAGGGTTTCCTTCTCTTTTAATTTTTCCATAGTTTAAAGACAATTTTAATTATAAAATATAATTAAAACGGCCCCCTTCATAATGAGCGCCCCCTTGGGTCAAAACGCCTAAGGCATAAATTACGCCAAATAATTAATATTTAATTAAATCAATTAAATATTAATATCTCCCTCAATACATATTCGATCCTCGAACCGTCTGAAGCTGGTGAACTAGGGAGTGATTCCGCACATGACCAGACCATAACAGGGGTGCTCCGCTGAGTGCCAAAAATTCTTAAAAAATAGGAGCTCAGACAAACGTGTCCGAAAGAGCTTGAACGAAAGCCAATTGAAAAAATTCTGCTAGTTGAAGCCAAGCCAAGCTCCATCATGACCCTCTATCCATCCTATAAGCCTACGAGGGTCGTATAATAGGCTAATCATCAGCTCTGAGAGATATCAACTGGAAAGGGGACATGACATAGGGTCAAGTGCAACAAAAGGTGGATCACGCCTCATTATCAATATTTTAGATATCCATTCTTGACACTTGCATTTAATCTGTGTTTGATTCACCATTGTTTGAATGGTTAAGAACGATTTCAAGCTGGAGAACATATTTGATGTTTACATGCATGCAGTGCATGAACCCTTCTGAAACCGATTGAAATGTTGTTTGCAGCATTCCTCAACAGAATGCCAATGAATTTAGGGAGTTAATGTCTGAAACGGATGTTGAACATCCACTTTGCATCGGTTGGTAAGGATGTGCAGCCAAAAACATGCAATAATGCCCTCATGATGCTATAGTTTTTCATTTATCCTTGATCATGACATGTTGATTGAACTTTCTTGTGCATTAAAGTTCAGGACTCAACTGATTAAATTACGATGACAATCTGGTGATTGTACCCTACAATGTAAAAATAAATTTGATGTCCTTTGTTTTGCATAATCTGTCTTCCTTCTGTGTTTACATATGGTGAATTGCAGTGCTTTCAGGGGCAGATCAATTTGATTCACAATATAGGGTGGCCAACCCTGTCAGTCAACATAAGCCCTTAACATATTCTATTCAAAGTTGTCTCTACGTTATTGAGGGAGTGGCTGTTCTATTCTAGAGTTTTAACTTTTAAGGGATCATCACGGTGTTTCTGCGTGATATCCATATCTTTGGAAGTAAATATTTTCAAAACGAGTTTCAAATTGGTGTTTCAAGAATATATGTAAAGGTTAAAAATATATTGATAAGTAAAAAGCAGTTACAAACAACCATTGCCCAATAGGAAAAAATGTAGGAAGAGAGAGAAGATCATCAGATGGAAGGTGAGGAACTCAGGGAGCTGTTTCTAGACCATTCTCAGAAAATTTAGTTACTATTCCTCCTACATCGAAGATATCCATCCTTATGATTCTTACTATTATAATCAGATTTTCTACTGATAATAATTACATGATAAATATAAGTAGTTTTTGAAGTGAAATTGTTGCCTGATAGCTAGGTCATGTACTTGTTACAAAGTGGTCTTGAGTTCAATTGTATTTGGTGACATGTTCTTTTGTCACCAAGTTCGGTGCTCATAAATCTTCCATTGATGTTGAGAAGTAAAGTTGTGGCCTGTTGGTGAGACCTCAAAGTTGCATGCTGGTTGTATAGAGTTTCATTTTTATCCTTTTCTCGGTCAAAATGTATTGTTGTATTGTCTCCAAATTACTAAACAAATGGGCAAGTTAGTTCTACGTCGGAAATCAAGCTATGTTGTTTGGGTACGGGTACAGGTACGGATACAGGGACGTCTCGGGTATGTGGGTATGTCATTTTTCAAAAACCTTGATTTGGATACGTCGTGGGTACGTCTGTGTGTGTGTGTGTGTGTGTATATATATAGTATATTACTCCTTTTTTTAATAAAACACTTGAAACTACGTAGTGTGAAAATATTTGTCTATAAATGATAAAACACTTAAAAATATATAATATTCATTCATTCATTACTTCAAAGACAAGATGTACATTCAAATCTAGAATAAATCATCTCGATTGTCCACAAAATCATGAATGCCACTCCCATTATTTTTCAACTTTATCATTTACTGACACTTTCTCTCACAAGGGCTCATCGGTGCATTGAATCTCACGAGTGCATACCTTAAGGGGTGCACAGGGAATGGGGTGGGATCGGCTTGTGGCACTTTGCCAGAGATTCTCATACTATTCTATCACGCATACATCCCTTCATGCAGCCTTCATACCTCCTATGATGTCTCCTTGAAATCTTGAAACCTTGAAATATGGCTAAGTTTGAAACCCTGGAATTTGACTAACTCTGAAATATTATAGGATCCTCCAAAACCTAGAATTTGCATTATAGCTCCTAGCAGTCCGAAACCCCTCTCAAACATCCTGAAAGTATATAAATAAAATATAACTTAAAGTATAACATTTAGGGTTGCTTAGTTTTTAGGGTTTTTTTTTTTTAAGGATTTTCCGAGTTTTTTTTTTTTTTTAATAAAAAATTCGCCATTTTTCTGCCGGAATCCCTCGGGTACGCGCCAAAAACGTCCCGGAGGTGCCCGTCGGCATGCCGGACGTTTCCGGCATGCCGGTGGGTGCCTCTGGGATGCCTTCGGGAGTACCCGGGACGTCCCTGTGCCGGAGGTGTCTCCGAACAGGAGGCGTCGGGCTGGGGGGCGTATCCCTGCAACACATAAATCAAGTCTTTGTAACTATCCCGAATTGTGCAATAGGGTATTTCACTTACTATATGAAGGGAAAATTATTATGATTTTCTCATTTGTCGGTTAAGAGGAAACTGTATTTGGATGTTCTTTACACATATTTTCCCAGTCTAAGATTTTCTCCATCTCTATTGTGGGGTCACATGAGTGAGCATTTTTGTTGATGTATCGCTGGCAACAGAGGAGTCTTTGTGGGAGATTGTTTTTAGCCCATCCCGATTGTGGATGATATGGAGGGATTTCAGAGCATTTTAATGAAACGTATACATTTTTGGAAATAATTTTTCCCAGCAGTTGACTTGGGTTTTCATTGAAGCACTAGTATTGTTTTCATTGGGGACTTCACGGCATTACTATATGTTTCAACTTGTTAGAGGACATAATGCATTACCCTATCCAAGAAGTTGCCTTCTGCGATGTCTTTCTCACAGCTTTGTGGTGCACTCTGGATTTTCGCTGGAACATTTTGCATTTTGGAGCTTGCATTGCTTGGTTGTTCCTACACACAACTTGGTACTTGACATTTGGCACTTTGGTTGGTGTTTATGATTGGAGGTATTTTTCAACACTTGAGTTTTTATTGTTGATCTTTTGGGTTTGAATCTTGAACGGACTAGGCCTTTTGGAGATATATGCAATTGTTTTTGGTTTATTGATGGTTTTATAATTAGTCATAAATAGGGTCCATGTATTATTTGTGTTTTGAGTTTCAAATCAAGTATATTGTTGCTCCTCTATCAACGACTACCCACTTTTTGGCATACAATGACATACATTAATTTGGTCTGACATTATTCATGGGTAACATGTTTTGGACATCCCCGGCTCTACTTTGACATCGAGGAAGTTAGAGGTTGGTTTAAATTTTTATCAATGGTTTTGTTGCTTGGATTTGAGGCCTTTACATTGTTTATTCCTAAGGTACTTTTCTTGAGTTTGGATACAAAATACACATAGGGATTATGATTGTTTGATGAATTGGGTCACTCAAAGATTCATAGGCTTTGTATATTGGTTAACGGGTGACATGTTGTGGCTGGAGTAATGGTAGGCATGTTCTAAACACATTCAAAATAAGCTATGGAAAACAAGCAATTTCCAAACACATTCACAAGTAAGTTATCTTAGGTGATGGTGAGTGGGATTGACACTCAGGCATCATCGAAGTCATAGGACACAAGTTTATGGACTTGCCATAGTTTTTTCTATCATAAGATGATGTTAGTTTTTTTATGTCAGGTTGCAACAAATGACATTAAGCAAATGATACCAGGGGGTGGTAGGTTGCAATGGACGACACTAAGCACAAGATATCAGGTTGTACAAGCAATTGACATTACTCACGAGATAGGGCCACTCATAAGAGCTAGACAATAAATCATCTAGTTTTGACATATTTCAGGGGACTTTCTAGGTTCATCACTTACGAGGATCAAGCCATTAGCTATTGATTGAGGATAAGGATGAGTCTGGATGTTTAATAGAATTGACCTTCCGAATAATTTTTCTTAAGGGGGCAATGTAGTCCTAATCAAACAAAAAAATCCTTATCATGATTGTTTGTTGGGTCATTGGTAGACTTTTCTGTTGGGTTGATTGTTGGAGACTTGAATTCCATTTGTGACATTATGTACCATTCATGTGCATATTTGGCATTAATAGAATTTACATATTTTATGAGGCCATTTGTGTTTAATGATGGCTATGTTCATTGTTAGTTCATTGCTCTAAATGATATGGATATGAGGCCAAAATTTGAGAATTGGTCTATATCATTAAGAAGCAAATACCATTTATGAGCCAGGAAAAACCCCCTTTGTCACAATATTTAAATGAACCCCATGGCCTTCACTAATCCAAAAGATATTTTACCATTTATATTCTACAAATACCTCCAACATCGGGAGGGATAGGATTACCCTTAGAAGCACCATCCGCATCTAGTTTATTCCACTCAGTAGAAGAAGGCAACTATATATCTAGGCAATTCACTTTCTTAGCAGCCCCATTATTGGGGTATTTACAAAATATAATTTTATTAATAGCCATGGAAGAAATAATTTGTTGTAAAAGTGATTTTTTAAATGCCAAATAGAAATAAGATTTTTAAAAGAAACATTTTTTAAACATTCACGAGTTCAATATATTTCTTAATTTCAAAATCATGTTTAAAAATATGGAGGGCATAGGATCTTCTGTTCTTTACTAATGTCTAGGAGTCATTCTCGGAAACTGCACTCATAAATGTAGAATAAGTCCATTCCATCTGCTATGTTTTTAGCCTTCATCACCACCAATCAGCCATAGAATTAGGAACTTCTGTTCTATTTTTGTATTTACCTTCCTTACAATGTCCCATTTGTAAAGTAACTAATCAAAGTCGTACCCCATCTGTAACTGTGGATTACCCACATATCCCGTTTAGCTTTCTAGATGATTCCTTCAGGTTTATTCATCCTAAAATTATACCTTGTTCATATTGGGCATGCACTTGTTCTGTTCTTCATGGAGACCCCATCTTTAATGCTAAATCACATACATGAATGCCAAATCTCCTTTGTAGTTATCTAATATGCTTCTGAATGACATCCGTTGCTTCTAAAAAAAATGTATAATAAGAGGAATGCATGGAAAATTTATAAGTGTTGGAATTGTTTTTATAATTTTATAACAGTTGGGAATTCTTCCCATTTCAAAGAGTTATGGCATTTGGTATTTATCATTTACATTGAAATCGGTTTAACACTTGGTATTTCTCATTTATACATCACAAGAGTTTTGAAGTGGTTATAAATTTCTTGATTTATAACAGTTCACCCGATAAGGTTTTTTAAAAATTGTAACATTAATGTGCATTGTTATGGTTCGTAGACCTGCTCTTGGGTTTTTTATTTTTATTTTTTGTTCAATTTTAATTCAGCAACTGTGGGTGTTAGAAAGTGGACCTCCTTTTTTAAAAACAATCATACCCATAGATATTTAGTTTGGGAAAGAGAAGACTTTGAAACAATTTTCTATCCACCAATGAAATACCCTGAGATTGACCGTCAAACAGAGAGATGCTTCCACCTTGGATGTTTGAGTGGACTGTAAAAATATGTATCATAACTCCACATTTAACTGAGTTAAGACTTTGTTAAAGGTTTTTAGGGAATGTCCATCCATATTTTTATATTTGACCTTTTGGGTCAGACTTCTTGACACCTCATCAGGGTATTTTTGATGATGGAGTGCTAAAGAGTGAAAAACCTTCAAAATATTTTTTTGGGAAATGGATGCCGTATGAAATGACAATTTTTGACTACAAGTTTTATGGGCCAACCCCATAATTAAGTTGTGGGATGATGGATTTCCAAGTGTGGCTAAAGGTCCAACCGTCATGCCCGTTCAGGTTGTTTTGATGTTCATCTATTTCATTGCTTCTCTTAGGCACATGCCATTTGGTGTAATGATCAATCCTGACAATAACTTTCACCTTTTTAATGCATATACAGTGCTTTGTAGTCTGAGCGCTCAGTCAATCCCAGTTTCTCAATAAGATTATGTTGAAGACCATTGCAGTGCTCTGTAATCCTGGTCTGGATCGATCTGCTAGTTTTGCCAATCAATCCTTACTATTTTTGAAAACTTTCCTACGCATTGAGCTCCATACAGACTTTTGCACATATTTTCCTTTGGTATTGGCGGCATCTGTGAGTTGTGAACTTACTCCAAGGACCAAGGTTGGTGCACCTAAGCAGGTAAAACCTGTGGTATATAAAACAGGAGCAGTCTTGAGTGCTTTCTATAATTTGACTCTTTGGTTAGAATTAAAAAAAGCTCCTTTCAAGCAATTACACTTACCAGCTTTCTACCTCTTCTTTTTTTGATTTGGTAAATTTCTCTTATGGGGAAAACTCTTCAGTCATGACCAAAGGGTATCTCTTCTGTCAAATTCACCCGGGACTTGCAACTGATCTTGTCTGTTGGGGCATGCCCTACCCAACAAGTTGGATGTGGTATTTTATCCAATTTAACACTTCATCGTGTCTCTTGGGGATTTGAGCCAGGGGCTCCCCTTTGGAAGCCCCCATTCTTTTATCACTTGAGCTCATCCTATTCAACAAAATTTCTAGCTCTTTTAGTTCCTTATGTTGTATTGCGATTTCCCAAAGAAAAACCTCTTTTGGTTAAGGGTCCTCGTTTACCCCTAAAGGCAAGGGAAAGCCTTAATCCAATGCTTTGTTCTCTCATTTTTCATCACGTGTTTTTGTTTCCTTAAGTGCGTGCTAATATAAAGATAGCCATCCCTCTTTTGGTAAATAAATTTCTTTACAATTCTATCTCTGCTGCAGTTGATTTCTAATAGAGTGCTGCTTATAAAATTTAAGTTTTGTATTTGTCTCAGTGCTTCAATTCTTCTCAAATCTAATCACTGTTGAACAGAGCTTGGGTTACTTTGCTGATTTGATGTTCGTATTCTGTGATTATTTTTGTTGGATGCTTCAAGGAAAGCATCTTGATTGTCTGCACTGCATAGCACGGACATCCTTCGGTTTAGATGCCTAATGTGAGGGGTATATCTATTAAGCCAAAGTAACCTGTGTTGCACCCTCTTTATGAAAATCTGGCAGACATACCAATGAACCACTGCCCTGTTGATGTATCTCTTGTATTTGAGAGTAGCATGTTAAATATTATAATAAGTTTTCTGTGCACATATTGTATAGGAATTTTTTATCACACTTGTTTTTTTGACTTATTTATCTAGCACATTGATATCACTCTTTTTTTTTTAATTTTTATTGCTTGGATACATTTTTTGTTTTAGACAACCAGTTCAAGTGAAGCAGAGAGTACTAAATTGCAACTGCAAAAACTTCTGGAAGAAAATGCTCGACTCAAGGTAGCAGAGAATATTTTGGTAGAAATAAAAATGAAATTGTTCTGATATTTTTGCAGATTTTTAACTGTGTGTTTTCTCTATGTTAGGTGCAACTAGCTGAAGAGAGAAAGATACCCCACTTGTACGAGAGTTTCATCGTGAAGTATGCTTTCTATATACTCATGTTCCTAAACTTAAACAACCTATCTTCACCTTTGTTATTGTAAGTCAAGTCGTAAGTCCAGAATTGACACATTTGTTTCTTTTATTGAGGAATTGCTAGAATTCTTGAACTTCATGATGGAGAGAGAAGAATGAAGGATATAATAAAAGAAATGTGGATGCAACTATTGCGTACACAGGAAAATGAACAAAATCTTAGAAAAGTGAGTTTACAGCATTATACATTTTATTAAAAAGTTGAGTCTTTATCATCCACACCTTCAGGGATGTTAGATTTGTTAAGATTGCATTTTGAGAACCAATTTTCACTTTTGAGAGTTGATTCATAGTTGAACCTTGTATATAATGTATGCTTGCAGGAAAACATTTCTCTTCTTCTTTCTAAAACAAGGGCAGAGATGCTGCTGGATCGAATCCAAGGTCATCTTGTATTGCTTGAGAAAATATTGACAGAAGCATCTAGTGAACATGTAGAACTTCACCTCTATGGGGTCATGGTGAGGGACATGGCATTGACAGCTACTCAGTATGTCAGAAGTGTTGGAGATACATATGCATGTCTGCAACTGCTCCATGACAATTCTTCACTGGAAAAGATTGATTCCTGTATGAATTTCAATGAAATATTAGACATTGATCAAGAGGATATGTGCAACATTGCTGATCCTGACGAGTTGATTATGAAGCTCTGTAAGAAAGATTCGCAATTAACACACCTGTGCCATAACTATGAGACGGATCCTCCTCTCAATGATTTCACTCATGGTGACCCAATTTTTGATTTGATTAATCTTCAAGGCTGGGGGAGACATTTAACTACAGAGGAAAGAGAAATTGCATTCAAAGTTTTTAAGAGATTATGCATGAAGGTGATTTTCTTTTGTTTGTCCATTTATCTCTCAAAGACAAATTTTTATGTTGCACAGGAATTGCATTTTGAACTAACATAACTAAAGATACAGATGGGGAGGGCCCAAGCATTGGAGGCAAAACTTGCAGCTGCAGAATTGTATGTTGTTGAACTCAAAATTGAAGTTGATGATTTACGGTATGGTATTATGTTTCAAGGAATTTTGGGGAAATATTTTAATCTTGCAGTCCAGTTTAGCACCTGCTATTTGAAACTGTAGAATGCTTATATTTGTTGACTGGAATTGTGGTTTGAATTATATAAGTTACTTTGTTTGTTTGTAGATCGAATGATTATTTTAGATCAAAATTATGTAATTCATTTTAACATCAATTGAAACTTTGAATGCCAGAGCTAGATTACAGGGTTTTAACCAGAATTCTCCATCACATACGGAAGTAGAATTACAGACCTTGAGGAATCAATGTGATCGTTACAAAAAAGAAATTGATCTCCTAATGGAGCAAGTTCCTACTGCTGAGCAAGAAGCTGACAAGCGGAACGAAATTGCCAAGATTCAAATGGAAAATATGAAAGCCCAATTACGATTAAAAAAGCTCGAGAGGCAGATTTCACATGTTAAGGTCGGAAATATGATTAATATATAGCAATTTTATACAACTATTTACATCAATTAGTAAATGGCCACTTATTGCTGACAAATGTTTTTGAAATAATAATGTGCTAATACGTTTTACCTGCAGAAATGGAGAAAGGAACTTAGAAGGCTTAAAGAAGTTGATAAAGAAAGAGATACTTTATTGTCTAGGCTGGAGGTAATTTATGCAATTTATGCTCTTTTCTGTAGCTACTTGAATGGAATATCATGCACAACATTTCTTACTGCATTTGTATGTAGGAAACCCTGAAGAGAAACAGAAGTTTGCAGCAAGAATTAGTAATGTTGAAACAAGAGAGTGCACATTCCATTACAAAAAGGAGAACCATTTCCAAAGCTCAATCCTCAGAAAAGTCTCATCAATCTCAGGTAAGTTGATAGCCATAAAGCGTGATTTCCTTGCTAGAACCAAAATATTCCATTGGTAGCTATATTGATTTCTCCATTTCTTTATCAAAGTAATTATGTGATTCACATTCTTCTTAAATCAGATAATTTACCAGTTCTGATTGCATTTTGTATTTTATTTATGTACATCGGCTATAAAGCCACTTATGATTATAATTTAACAATTTTATAATTGCTAATCATGCAGAATGTGGCTGTTTTGGAAGCTCTTGTATTTGAAGCAGGATGTACAGAAGGTGATGGTTCACTTTGTGGCAATGACGTTTTCCCTTGGAAGGAACAAATGAACATGGAATTTGAATCTGCTAATGTACAACATAGCTCTGCAAGATTGCAAAGAAGGCCTCCCTTAAAGATTCTCGATGCAAACAGGGTAGAATCTGCTGCAAAAAAACCCCAACTTAATTATTTAGATGGAATTGTTTATAATGAGATTTCAAACAAAGAAAACATGTCAATATTTAAGAAATAAGTCATTTCAAGGACCAATGCATGCTTCAGAAACATTTACATGACTAGCATACAGAATTTAGGAACCAGTAATTTCCTTTATAATATATTGTACAATAGAACATTATGTAAATGTAAACTTCTGCATCTGCATCATATTTAATTGAGACTAAAAGGCTCACAAAATGATCAATGTATTCCTGAATATACTTTATTCTTCTTATGTTAAACCTCTGGTTTAGGCATAATGTCTTTGCTGTTTTAGCTTGGAACTTTCAGATGGGAATCAATACAACTACATTTGGTTATTATTGCTATAAAATGAGCATGATATGCATTAGTTAGAACTGATCCTTACATTTAGCTTATTATAACATTTGTTCAAATTGATTATCAATTGCATTTATCATTATTTATTGAAAAAAAGTAAATAGTTTTAGAATCTTGATATTATTTAAGATTGAATGAGAAAAGAGACAAATTTGGTGATTGCAATATTTATTATAATTTATTGAACTAAGTAGTACACAATATACTTACACAATAATGAAATGGTGGAAATAATCATAAATAAGAAATGATCCAGTTTTTAACATCAGAATTCACATGATTTTCTATTTGAACTAAAAATAAGGGTGAATTAAAGCACAAGTTGACTACTATGATCATATAAAATATTGCATGACATCTTTTGACATATTCTTTCAACAATAAGGCGTCCTCGAAAATAATGAACCGTGCCAAGGCATTTGTGAATATATAACAACTTGCTCATTATTCTTATAACACTACAATTGAATAAAATAGTTTTGATATTTGTGAATATATAACAACTTGTTCATTATTTTTATAACATTGCAATTTTATGACATTGCAATTGAAAAATATGTTTTTAGATTAAGTGTTTGACATAATGATGTTACATTTTTAACATACTTGGTTTGTGTATGAAACAAAGTAATTTGACTATCAAATCTTAAGTTGATTGAAAAAAAAAATTGATTATTAAATTAAGTAAAATCTCAATTTATTAAAAAATTTTAAAGTAAAAAAATTATATTTATATATATTTTTTGATATTGGTAACCGGTTCTTTTCAACTTTAGAGAATCTTTTATACTTATAGGTAGCAATGCTACCTCAAGAGAACTATACTCACATTATTAATAGATGTTTTTGAAATAATTAGTCAAACTATTGAAACAATTTTACATTTAAGAAAAAGGGTTTCTCTATATTTTTATCATCAATTCAACTATGTTATATTTTAGTCATAATTTATATAAAACTCAAAACAATGGTTTTTAATTTTTTTTAAATATATTTTATTCTATATGAAAATAGTTATTATTGGTATACAAATTAAAGAGATCAAGAGGTATCATTATCAAGTCGTCTATATTAAATTGCTTATATTAATAGGATAGATGTCTCAAGAATGATATTTTTATGTCTTTTATATGGATTTATGTATGTCATGTCCCCCTTTTGGATATGAAATGATCAAAGACCCTTAGCCTCGCCTGTTTCTTAAAGAGTAATTGTAAAAAAACACTTTATTATTCTAATTTGCATTTAAGTTGTGTTTTTTTCAGAGTAAAGTGAGCCCAAGGACTTAAGTGAAAATTATAAGGGTTACTCTTGTTTAGATTTGAATTAGATAATTCCTTGCAATTTGGGTGGCACCGTTAGGGGAGGTGTATAAAAATGAAGTGAAGGATCAATTGAAGACATGCTAATTTTGATATGGAAATTTATGCTCAAGTATGTCATGTTTGAATTCGTGATTTGAAGATGAAACTCTTCAAGTGTAGAAAGGAGTTGGGGAAGAAAACCTCCATCTTTCTTTATAGGTCAGCGCTATCCAAGGGTTGTATTTGTACTTAGACATTCAATTTTTCAATGAAAAGTTCTCTTCTAGGGCAACAAATTACTTGGGAAGGTTGGTGATTTGGTTGGTCATTGATTTACACTAATTTTGGGTGATTTTGTGCCCTAAATAATATTTTGAATTATTTGTAATATTTCTACATTTGAGCGACTTATATTGGGAGGATTTTTGACATGTTTTGAGGGTCATCTTTGCCATAAAATATTCTAAACTATTTTATATATTTGTCCAGCATATGGTGAATTGATTTGGAGGTGGTTTAGTAGGATTTGAAGATCTTTTTATTTCCTTACATAATTCTGAATTTTCTATAATATTTATTGAATATTTAAATAATATTTTAGGTCATTTTGGAGCAATATATTATTCTGGAAGTGGTTATAATTAGCAGGTAATGAATCTGATTTTTTTCTAGATGCGGATACTTAGGGTTTAGAATAGCAATTCATCATTTGAAGGACTATTTTACAAGTTTGAGTTATTCAAGTATTGCATTAGTGTTAGTATAATTTATGCTATTTTTTGGCATATTAGATCAGTTAAGGTTGGCATAAAATTTATAACACATATGTAAGCAAGCACCATGTATACACCGAACAAAATTCGCAACTGTAAAGAGGCATATCTGCCTGTCACATGATTTTTATATGAGAATCATTTATTAAAAATTTCCCTTCGAATGTTAGGAGAGATCATTGTGATGGTCAATCGTGAGAGTTAGATGTGGCTGTGATTAGAAAATAAAATTTAGGAAAGAATAAGATTCAATCATTCTGATGAGGTTATTCTTTAAGATATGTAAGTTTTATTGAATTTTTAATAAAAAATAATATGGTATAATAATGTTCTTTAGATTTTTTTTAAATGGATTTTTTTTAAAGTGAGAATTAAACGGATGTCAAATTTAAGGTTAGAGTTAAAAGTAAACACATTCAATTCATTACACTCCACCACCACCTTATCATTGTAGAACGTCTCTTGACATAATCAACTAATTTACAATTATATTTTTAACTTTTATTGATAAAAAATAATGAAATTAATTTATATTTAAATTTACTTTATATATTATAAATTATATTTTTCATTACGTACTTAATCCATGCACTAAATCAATGGTTTGAAAGTTTATTTTGGTTTGTCAATCACAAACAAGAACAACTTTATGAGTTTGGATAAACCCTTTCCAACACTTTTGGCAAAAGGAGGGTTGAGTACATAGCTATCTCTTAACCATAGTTTGTATACTCGGACTTGATTTGGACTCATCAAACCAAATCTTTTCCAACTCGATAAAAACTCTGTAAAACTCCACAACTTAAAAAAATATTAGAATTTATTTAAAAAACACAAATTTTGTAAAAATTAAAGTTATAAAATGTATCAAATGAACTTATGAAACATTGGGGAAGTATTTTCTATTAGATTTGGAAATAGAGTATGAAATCGTATCATCATGCAAATATAACAACGAATTGATAACTGTTATAACTTATGAATTTATGATGAATGTAATTGAAAATCATAATAAGAAATTGCATATCCATACAAGTAACAAATTACCAGAATTTACAATTTTGTTTTAATAGTGAAAAATTGGGGAGACTAAAATTGTAAAGTCCTTGCACTTCATTGTGGCTCCTTGCTCAATGTAGAAGGTTGCACATGTGGCTCTACCCTGATATTAGATGATAGTGACTCCTCAGCCTCACATTTGACATCATTTACAAGGATGCCATCTAATCTAATCTCTCTTATTTTTGTTGTACCACTACCTATACCCTCCATAACTAGCTTCTTGAAATCAACAATCTCAACATTTGTGAACAAGGGGGTATCCTCACCCTATGTAGTCCAACCACTATAGGGATCAATATCATCAAAATCAAAGGGGATATATTATGTGCCCTTTTTTCTTGTGCAACATCGAAAGTTGTATTTTAAAAAAACTACGTCTTTGAGGCATCATTGAGTCAACTTATTGCACTTCTTTGTGTGAACAATCTCAAACAAAGTCTAGTTACGCTCACATGTAGAAGCACTACAAGGTTCAAATAAAATTTAGATGGTTAGCTTTTGAAGATTCAAGGTATTTTCAACTCAATATTCCCACCAAGAACTTACAAACAAGGTATTCAAAAGTTTATAAGTAATTAATAATTATAAATTTGTAATGTGTATATGATATAAGTAATGACTCCAATTTTCGTTACCTGGGGTTTGGGTGGATCTCCTTCAGATAGCTAATGGTGAAGAAAATACCTTGCCCTTAGCCTGCTTGTGATTTTGCTATTATGAAATAATGAGATCCCCACCTCAATCTCAAGTGTCATCCTCTCAATACATATTGAGAGGTCCTCCATAACCTTCCCATTAACATTTTAAAGCCATCAAAGAAGAAAAACGTGGAGTTGAGGTAGTACCTCCCTCTATGAATGAGTTTATGGAGTTGATTGTTCCACCTCTCATCCGTTATCTCCCAAATGGGATCAAATATGTCTCTATCCCCCATATAATAGTTTTGGATGACCTATTTGTCCCTATCTATGGCCTTTTAAAAAAAATATTTCATTGGGGTTTACTCCTCATCCACCAAATACAAAACCCTCACCAAAGGTTCCGACACATACAAATAAATTAAAGTTGAAAACTTAATTAAATCAAATACTTTTAAAAGTTGAAAATAAAAAAATTGACTTGAAATTTAAATTGATGTTTGAAATTACCTTGATTTTCTCTACAATTTTATTTGCAAAGGCATCATAAATAAAGGTCTTTGATGTCCTCTCTCCATTAAATTTCTTTGAATATGTTGAATTTAGCCATGCTTGACTCATAAACATGTGCTTCAATAGTGGCAACAAATTAAAAATACTTCACAACATTAGGAAGTTAGTTGCAAACCTTATCATACCCATTCACACAAGCTTTTTCTTATTGTTGTGATCTCTCATCAAACTGATAACTCAAGGGTGATTATAAATATATTTTGTGATGTTTATGGCATGTTTTACAACTAGACTCACCCATTCAATTTTTTTTTGTGTCCTCCAAAAGAAGGTTAAGGCAATGCATTGCATAAGGGGTCCAAAAGAGTTATAGACATAATCAGTCTCCTAGGCGTCACATATGATTATACATTGTTAGTGACAACTTATAAACATTCTCAATGCCCACCTCTTAGACAATCTCATCCATTATTAGGTTTAAGTTTCTACATTCTTTACTTTCTTAGAGGCATCAATTGAATTCAAGAAAACTATCTCACCAATTGATGCCACTAAAAAAATGATCGGGGTGAAGTTCCTTCCATCTGCACACCCATATGAAAGAATGGTACATCCAAACTTTCACCACTACTTTTATTTTTTCTATAACTGAGTTTGCATTGACAAGAACTTTTTCGAACAACCTCCTACTTACGTTTTTTGGAGAGGGTGCCTTGTACCCTTTCCCTACAACTACCTATGACATCACCAAACACTCCAACTATGAGCTTTTCACCATGTTGAAGGGAAAGTGGTTGTAATACTATAAATTCACACATCCCTGATCTACTTCTAGTGTACCTCCTTGTTCCACTCTATACCTTGTAATAAAGGTTATCCCCCTCATATGTTTCTAGGTACAAATAAGTGATGCGACTGGGTTTTGATCAAACTGGGTGAGATGGATGTGCTTCATATCATAGACTATAAATAGAGCTCACAATCTCTGCCATATCTACCCTGTTTCTACTATAAATTCTAGATTAATGGATAATGTTATGGTTGCTTGCAACCTTGCCCTCTCTAGTTTATTTTTATTAAAAAATGCAAGTACTACTTGCAACTCCCATTTTTACTCTTCCATGGCATAAATCAAAACCAAGAATGCATGTGATATGGTACATGAGGTGATAGATGCCTACAAAAACTTTCTTTGAGTAGAATTTACAAATCACACTTCCTTAAGATGGTTCAACTATGACATACTTCCAACAGGCGAAATGAATTCCAGTAAAATAACTTCCATTCTTTAATACTATCCTTGATGTGGAGCTGAATGCCATTATATTCTAACCTAAAACATGTTTAAATACCAAAAAAATATCATTTAAAAAAAACTTAAATCATAAATGTTACCTACAAGAAAAAAATCAATAATTTTATTTATAAATAATGAAAAACTAACATAAATCATGAATAAGAATTATGAGAATTGAATGGAATGCATGAACATTTATAAATATGGTTCACAAACTTAATATTAACATTTTAGAAATAATTTAGAAGTGTGAAAAAAAAAAAAAAAACCTAGAAATCGAATTTCTTTAGATATAGTCTACAAATCTGTTATAAACTCCTTCCAATACACCCAAAGGATGCTCAAAAGGTTGTGTGTTGAAAATGTATAAGCGGTTGGGCTTAAAAATAATTAAATACACCACTTTTACCATGTCAATCAGTGTTTGAATGTGTCAAAATTATGTACAATGAATTTTCCGCTCAGACTCATCAAGTACCCACGAGCACTTACCGTGAGTTTGAGCTCAGAACTTGTTATGGGCAGACTCATGAGTTCAAGTGTTGAATACTTTCTTGGGTTTAAAAATTAGTGAGTACTTGACAACTCATCGAGTACTCGAAAAGTATGCATACAATTTTGTTAACCGTCTCCTCTTTTCTTAATTGGGTTGAATCATTATGTAATAAAGTGAATGGATGGATTTTTCTTGAGCTAAAAGTATGGTGGGTTACCCTTCTAATGTAAAAAGGAAAATATTAGTTTCACAACAATATTATTAGGAAATTTTGTTATGCTATTTCAAAGGTTAAAAGACATAATAATTTTAAAATTGGTCAATATCTATTTTATGTTATAAGTTGTATACAATGGATTTTTCTTGTAGTTGATGTGATTATTATATGTACTAATGTCCATTTTTAAGATAACTCAAAATTTAGTCTCTCTATTTATAACATTCTATGTATGTTTAAGTATTTGACAATGACAACTTTGACATACATTTACCACACATGACTTGTGTGTACAAACATGGTCTTAACCCTTCATTATCTCATATCTACATTGCTTTTTTATGAGCTTGATCCTTTCGTTCTATTGTTACACACCTATAAGAACCTCACTATCTATTTCATACTAACATACTATCTTGCATAGACATCTAAAAATCCTTAGTTGAATCCACCTATGCACATGTCACTACCATTAGGCTGAGTCATTATCAATTATTGCTGATGATCTAGGGTTGTTGGTATCGACCATCTCCCACCAATGGATATTTTTTAAAATAAAGTATTTCCTTAGGGTTTGACCTTATACTTAGTGTGTCGATGGCATGATAAATTACCCATTTGGACTCTTAAATATATAAATCAATGCCTCAATTAATAGGGGACTTCACACTTATTTGATACACATCTACACTATCTCACATTGAGAAAATATGCCCTATTCTTCCTAAATTGTCAATGTACCATTACGATTAGTCACAAGCTAGGTTTGAATCATAATAAATCCAAATCAAATTATACTTTGTCAATTATGAAATCCATTTCATTAGCTACATACATGTAGCGAAGGAGCACAATTACACAATCACACTAGGTTGGAGAATTATGTGTGTCTTCATTTACATCTTTAGAGTATCAAATACATAGACAATGATCAATAATAAAATGGGAGTTATTGAGGTTAGGTTAACCCATTACACTTTTTTGTTTTTTACAAAATTTTAGCCCTCACAAGCATACTTAGGGTTTGAAGGTAAAGGACATTGATTTATGGAATTGTGCATATCATTAGGTTTCAACATCACACATATTGAGATTTCAGAGATAGGTGAAGGTAACTATATGGTCACAATTGCATATTTTAGCCTAAGTCACTACTAACCACTCACATAAGTTTTTATAGTTAATGCTAACCTAGATCTAACATAACCTACCATGTGTAGACAAAATCATAGTTTTTAAATTGGATGGATCACAAGTCTACTTTAGTCTGTTTTCCACGTCTAGAACATAGTCACAGTTAGTCAACTAAAAAAGCTAAGTACTTATCCCTTTGTTATACTTAATAAATTTAGCTTATGCTACTTGTCAAATCATTACAATCAGTTTTAGTATTTTACATTCATATGTATGCTTGAATATCATATTTATCAATCTGAATCATTCTACTAATTCCTATCCTATTACTGTTTATAAAACCAAATTAAGGTAAAACATAATTTTGAAACTGAACACTAATCGAACCTCAAATCATAACTTCTCTTAGGGTTTCATTATTTTAGGTTTCAAATCTGATTTTTGATTTCACCATACAAAAGATAATAAATCTTATCACCTTTAGCCCTAGTCTTCTACATGTACTTGCATGATTCTAGCCTATGCCATCCAAGAATTCTAGTTTCCTTGTCCCTCTACGACATAATGCTAGATTAAATGGGGTTGATATAGAGCATAACCCAATTTTCACTACATATAATTTAATATATACAATGAATCTTTATTCTTTGTTTGACGATATAATTATTTGTGAATATTTACAAAAAAATTATTATATTGACATGCCTCCAATTGAATAATATAATCAAGATAATAACAATGAACATACTAATCAAAATAATTATGAAGGCATATATAGAATTTATCCCAATAAACTTAAAGGTGTAGATCCTGACCAGGTCAAATCTTTTTCTATTTTTTATGAAGGACTCAATTAATATCTTAAATATGTGGATAAAATAGTCAAACTAATCTTAACATCTAAGGTCACACCCAAGATAATATTTTTACATCTCAAGCACAACAACAATAATCCTTCACTATTATCAACTAATCCTAATACTTCTACTTCAAATGTTCAAAACTTTACCATTGACACTATTCCTACATATACACCTCTAGTGGCATATGTAACATCTCACCAAGGTTTGGGGGAAACATGAGACCTATATAAAATTTCCATACCTCTTCTTACATAGATAACCTTAGCCCCTCCCATGATGACTATGCATGTTCAAACCAAATTCACGTACTGCATGTTCTTGTGAGTAGATTGTTAAAAATTTGCATGCTAAGGTGTTATAGTTATGTAAAATTGCATCTAGACCTAGTCATTCCATGGATTAACATGCCTTAATTCATATTTCATTATCCTATGAAATAGTAGCTTATCATTTTTTAGCTCCTAAGCTTCCACTGGATGAAGGGAAAGGTGATCCAAAGCAACAACTTCAATCATTCCATACAACATGCCTGGATTAAGCATATAATGAAAATTTTTCAACCAAGATATTATCAAGAAGCCTCAAAGAGTATGTTTTTTATGGTTTTATGAATTTTTTGTCCAATCAATTAGATCATTCATCCCCTTGGCATATCAATTTATAGAACATTTTGCTATCAACATTGATGAGAAACTATCTTATGCACAAATTGCTAAACCCAAGTAAGGATACAATGAGTCAATATATGATTATGTACTTAGGTACAAGACTATTTTAACTAAGATGACTAATATTATGGTTGAAAATGAGTTAAAAAACATATTCAAGAAATCTTTACTTGCACCATTCTACGAATCAATTATCTTCAATAGATACAAATCCTCCGATGAGTTATGCCACATAGTAAGGGACAAAGATGTTAAGTTCAAAAATTTGATTAAAATCAAGTATAAATCTACTCTCAAATATACTTCAATAATAATGTTTTAAAGCAAACCATGCTACAAGGTCAAACCAACTAACAAGAAGAATGAGAAAAAGATTACAATTAATGAAATATCACAACTTAAAAAAGATTATAATTGACAACTCCATCGAAAAGGAAATTTTAAATATCACCATCACCTCCTTATTTATTCTTATAGAATCTAATTGAGTGGAACCTTATCACTATTCTTCCTCCACAAGATTTTTATCCAAACATGCATAAGCCAAGGAACTATGATTGTGTGAAGGGAATCTAGATTGCAAACAAAGCTAAGATAACAATTACAATGAAATTTAATCTAAAATCAATCAACTTAAAGATGGAGCTACAAATGTAAGAAAACTAAAACACAAACTTATACCTTGGAAGTACCATGAGCTTCATCTATTGCAGTTTGAATTGGTTTTCTCTCTAAATGTGGTTACTCAATATTATCCAATGCAAGAGAATTTAGGTAACGTTTTAGTATGCAAATGATCTTTGGATGGCTTGGATTCATTTAGGATTCACTTGTGAATTTGATATCGCTTCATTATCACAAGTGAATATGATTGAAAGTGATGGCTTGTATGTCTATTTATGGGTTTCTGGGAGGTCGATCAAATGGTGGATGATTATTTGAATATTTCCAATTATCAAAATAATCAACGATGGAGAATTAGTCCTCATCCATGAGGAGGATGACCAATTCCATAGGTTGAGAGGTAATGGAAGTTGGTTGAGTGAGTCATCAAGAAATGGTCAAATTAGTTGAAAAGTTCTAAGGTGACTAACAAGGTGGTTGAGGAAGTGGTTGGATGAGTCAACACATGGTTGAGATAAATGTGGAGGATGTTCGGGTGAGGTGTAAAATATATATTTATTAATTTAATTTGGATAAAAGGCATGCATAATTGATTAATTAAGAATTAATCAATTATTCAAATTTTAAAGGGAAATGATGTTAGTTTAAATTCAAATTTGAGGAAGAAGAAAAGTTAACGTGTCAAAGTGCATTTCAACACTAAATAAAATTTAGGTTTCTACAATGATAACAATGAATACTGTGACTATCATTAATTTACAATACTTTCTACAAATAAATACTAAAAATTAAAACATAATATATAAGACATTATTGATGACAACATTATTGAATTGAGTACACCTTCAAATAAATCTTGACCATAAAAAAATGGAAATCAAAATTTGAAAGTATTCAATGTGTAGGTATTAAATCTAAATTATATATCACTTCAATATAGTACACTTAGAAAATACCTATCATGGTGGTACTCTTCAGTTTTAAGACCTTGTTGCCAAAAGGTTCATGTTCTCTATCTCTTTGTGTCAAATTACATATCTCTTATTCCAACCGCTATTATTATAATGACCACACCTTATATACTATATAAAAATATCTAAAATTGATTATTATTCTTCACTACCAATTTTTAACCTATACCTATTTTATATCTTCTTGAACACTTGCATCCTAGTTAGACACCTAAGTCGATGCAAGTGTCCCTTTTCAAAATATGTGTCTATTGCCTAAAATTCATACTATTTATAAATGAAACATATCCTAAAGGTCAGACTAACTGATTTAATGTGAGATATTTTATAAATGGATTATCATATATATAAGATCAACCCTCATTCATTCCTCACCTAGAAAATATTGGTAAATCACAAGGAAACTTACCAAGATCACTCAATTAAGCATTCAAGTGAGAATTTTTTTTCTATCCATCCATATTTACATATTAAGCATAGGAAAAATATCCCCGTAGGTGTGAAGTACTTAAATATAACTCCATGATCTATTATTACAAAGTTATAAGCCATGCCACTCTATGCACTTGATTATCACACATTGCATCCTTATGCACACATAAGCCAACATGTAGAGGAGAATTACATAATTATGAGGCCCTCTTCAAAGTAATATATATGTATGTATAACCCATTGATATATGAGTTTTTGGGGTAACTCGAAACCATGTGTCCAGTAACTCATTTTTTCCACAGTCACTCCAAGGGTGAGGATTCTTGGGTTTTGCTAGGTCACTTTATGTACTTTATTATCACACATTACATCCTTATGCATGCACAAGCCAACATGTAAGGGAGAAATACATAGTTCTAAGCCCTTGTTTATATTATTTGCTATGTAAGCAATGCCCTTTGACATAGGTGTCTTTGGGGTAACTCGATACCATGCATCCACTAACCTATTTTTCCCACAATAACTCTAATGGTGAAGAAGCTAGTGTTTGATCATTTTACAAAGAGAGACAACTTGTGCACATAATATGAAGACATAAAAATAAAGGTGAAATAAAACCAAGAAGGCTCTAGGTGGTCACATCCATATCCTATCACTATTTCAGACTAGACACTTACATCCAACTCAAACACCAACATTGATGTGACTTTCCAAATCTGATGCAAGTGTCTGAGGCCACAAATTACAAAATCTTAGAATATAATGACTATTTCAGAATCCTAATCTAGTCCACTTCCATCCTATTTCATCCTAGATTTTCAATAATAAACTAGCTAAGTACTCTTGCTTTCAAAGTATCACAATATCAATCGATACTTATACTTTCTATTTTTGACATATCTCAATATTTAAATTTAGAATATTATTTATTTGAGGTTAAAAATTTGATGGATTACTATAGATATGTTTATCACCCTTGTGCTTATTCATTTTTATATTATTAACCTTAGATACCCCACATGTCTAAATTTAGGGTTAAACATTCGGTGAACCCATCCTCTGTGTCTTTCCATGCAACTCCTAGTATGCTCTAGGGTTTTTATGGTCTCTCAATTATTACAATTTATTTGAAAAATTAAAATTTATTTTCCTAAAATCATGTTTAATTTGGTTAAAAAATAACCCCTTCCTCCTCTTAACCTTAAGGATGGTGATAACTACTATCCTTCTAACTAGGTCCATGTTATCACTCATTCAAAGGGTAAGGTAGATGGTTTATTTATGCATATTCTATTCAAAGCACCTAGGGTTTGTACTTGAAACCCATAAAATTTCAAATCACTAGTGTAAGTAAGTTAATAAAAGAATGACAAAATCATATTACATACATGCATAATCTAAAATATGCTAGTGTTAATCATGTGTTTACATCTTCATCTAGAAATGTTGTGCCAAACAAGGTTTCATATCCAAATGAAAAGATAAAACCAAATACATCTAAAATAGGTTATTCAAATATTATACCAAAGGTTACTATTGATGCTTCCAAATGAACCATAGGTGCTCTCTAGTGTTTAAAGAACACTTCTCATTTTATAATCCAAAGATTTAAAGCATGAGTTTTAGGTATTTGGCAATTGAGATGCCTGTGGTGGAAGTAACGGCAAAGCAACATGAGCTATTACACAATATTTATAAATTTTGATGGTAGGGGACCATCTTGGTTCTTTCTTGTATAGACCTGGACTACTAAATAGACCAAAATGATTACGGACAATGTATTTAAGCTAATGTGATTTGTTAAAAAAAATAACAAAAGGAAAGGTAGAGTAAGAAAGAAATGGTGATTATTGATCTTTGATTGTGAACTTATTGACAAAGCTTCAAGAATTATCAAGCATGAGCTTAACCAGTATATAGTAAAAGGTAGACTAAACTCACATTCTACTACAAACTAGGCTTGATTCTGAAACCAAATGATGATACAAGTAAAAATTGGATTTTTACTTTTAAAGTTCTACACCACATCTAGATAGCTAATGCACATCTTTGATGTAGAGCAAATAAAATGAAGTAAATTCAATCTCATTCAGCTAACCTAACACTACACAAGTTAGCAACCCTATAATTAATGATCGAACTTAGTATTTATAGAAACTATTCATATTCAAACTCAGACAAGCAATTGAGAAACTTAGCAATTCAAACACATCAAACCAGATAATTCATGTAGAATTCCTTGATCCTTTTGTATTAATTCCTTACAAGTGGTACAAATGTCTCAAAATCTCTCCCTTTTACAAATGGTAATACATGCCCTTTATAGGAAGCCAAGCAGTATACTGATCAATTTTACAAATATAGGTTTGCAAAAGATAGTTGTCTTTGTTACAACTATAATACAAGTATCTTTTATAATCCTACTGACTTAGTGGTAATCACTCTAACAAACTACCATGTGCCTTTATAAAATGAATGGGTTGCCTTGCTGAAAAACCATATTTAAGATGATTGAGGTGGGTCTCTTCACTGATGTAAGATGCTCATGGATTTTGTATGATGTTCATCCACTAGGCTTAAATCTATGGCAGGCCTAGTGATGCACCCTTATTCTTGGTCTGCCAGTTCATCAAAATCTTTATCAATCTTGACCAAGGCTTCCTTGATGCTCCTAGCTTTGTTGATTCTCTACCCTATATTGAAGATCATGTTCAACACTCTAGTGTTGTCCTTTCCTGATTGTCCTTGACCCTTGATTTTGATTTTATGAGACACTAAGGTGGCTCTATGATGGAATTCTTCATCAGTTATAATCCCCAAGGTGATAGTTTGTGTAGAATTCTCGAGCATGGTACCTAGGAATTTTTCAACTCTATTGATGAGTTCCTTTTCTTCTTATATGATCTCCTCAAATTTGACATGACAAGTATTCAAAGCCTATAGTTTGTCTCCAATAATCCCCAAAATGGCACTTAAATGTCCTTTACTGATAGCTTTGAAGTTTTCTATTTGATTCTTAATATAGATATCAAAGAGTTGGGTAATTTTATCCTCAGAGCCCTGATACTGAGTAACTAGTTTCATAACTAAGGCAACTTGATCTTGAAGGGATTTATACCTTGCCTTCATGGACTTTAATTCCTTAAACATGTCATAAAAGGACCCATCCAACATATCGATCAAGGAGTCTAGAACTGAGATAACAACTTGAGTTTGTAGATTCTCCTTTTCTTCCTTTAGGTTATTAGCTCTTTGCACCAACCCTTGGAAACTCACCAAATCCTCCTCTTAGATGGGAGATTCACCAAGTTTCTATCTTTCAATAGGGGTTAACCCAGTGAATGGCTCCACCTTCTGAAATGTGAACTCTTCTTGTCCCACCATGGCTACCCTCATTATGGTCCTCTCAAAAGTTGCTGTGTCTAGGTTAAATTGCACATTAACCTCTATTTTTTTGAATTTTGGAGGCTCAGGCATCTCTACACTTGTACTCCCAGAATCTCCTTAGGTGCTAATTCTCTATTTCACCTAAATGTGTTGAATTTGTATTCTTATATCTTCTTGGTTTTTCACTATATCTTTGATCCATGGCTTGATGCTGTCATCATCAATCAAACCAATCCATGTCAATGCCCAAGAAGGGGAGAGGTATGGGATATTTTGAAGCTTTTGATAGACAAACCAGTCAGGGATGAATGGTCCATGAATTGGATTTTCATCACTGAAAAGATTGACTTCACTAGTGGGATGAGCGATGGTCAACCTAGGCCTTTTTCTTGGGGCCACAAGTACCAAGGCCAATTCTACCTTCATCTTCTCTCCATCCAATGGGATCAATTATTTACCTACTTCATTAGATGGATCCTCCTCCCTATCAAAACCATATGCAGCTACTATGTCAATAAGGGCACCTTCTAATGTTTATCCTTCTTCAAGGGAAACCATGCTAATTAATTCCACTAGGGAAGAAGGTTTTTGTGGGAGTGCTAAAGGTGCAGGGCCATCTTTAGGTCTCTCCTCTATCTTAGGTTCCTCAACCACAACTTTATATTTTCCCTTGATGTCCCTAGGCTACTCAACTTGGGCTTGTCCTACTGGTTCCACTTGTTGAGGCTCAAATGACTATCGCTCAATAGGTGGCTTTCGATGAGCAGTCCTAGATAGACCAGGCAATAAGTGATAATGTAAAAGGTGTAGTTACCATCTTTCTCCTGAGGGCTTATTTTCCTTGACCAACTTGCATTCCAATTAGATGTTGTGACCTCTAATTATTGAAAGTATTTATTCAAAATTCTTGGCTCTGATGTAGATGTCATCACCTACACCTAACTGATGTCCATATTCAATCTTTGGGACCTTCCTACCCCAGATGTGATTGATCACCCTATTTCTAGGGTCCCACATTTTGAGGTCATCTAATTGAAAATCAAAGGAATTCCTATGAAACACCATGACCTCCAGCTACTTCCAATCTATGATTGTGATTTTGCCAATATCCAATGGGAAGGGATGGACTTGAGCTTTTTAATTTATTTTACATGTCCTATCTACACCTTGAATAATCTCAGAGGAAATCTCTTGCTTTGCAAGCTTATTGGGGACATGGATTGGTAATCTATAGGGCTGAGCGAGGATTCCCTCTATCCTTATCATAGTGCAATCTTGGTAGTACCACACATCCCCCATGGTTTCCACTTATTTTTTGATAAGAGGATGTAGTCTTGGCATAGGGATGCTTGTGATTGCCTCATAAATGGTTGGGAAAATACCATCACAAATAAATTGCATGTGGTTCCTGTACTTGAATATATGTAATTTAGAGTAATGGTGGAAGATTATGGTCCTGTCATCAAGGGACCAGTTTCTTATGCTAGGAAAGGTCACATAGGCTAGGATGGAATATAAGAGATAGGACATCATATATAAATACTTAGAGGTCCTTATTTTAATGGTCATGAATTTCTTGGCCAAGAAAAATCTTATCAGGTATCCCACAGAAGGGGACATTTTTTTGCCTAGCATAAAGTGGACATAATATACCTAGAATTTATTCACGTAAGTAGTGGAAGGGGCACCAAGGGATCTATTTAGTAAGGTCATGGATATCTTAATGCCCTCTCTAAATTGGACAATAGGGATTTTTCCATTAGGGGTCCTAAAAACATGGGATCCTTGGATTAACCAAGTGTGAGGACCGAATCAAGGTCCTAGGTGTTAGTCTAATCTCTCATGGATGGTAACTCAAAATGGGAAAAAGGAAGCTTATAATGGATTTTAAAGGCCATGGGGTGATACATGCAAACCTTTTGGTACTTTCCTCTTGAATAATCAACTCCCCATATATTCTACAATCCATGAAAATAGGAGCAAGCACATCAATACAATGCATTACCTCTGGTTTTGCTGTTGCATGGTGAAGGCCTACCATCTGAATTATAATTATGGCATTATATATTTTATGTGTAGTAGTATTTTTCTTCTCCTCCTGAGAGATGGAATGTAATTCTTCCACAAAGAAGAGTAATTCAGACCAGTTCTTGACCCCATGGATATTTAGGGCCACCAAGTTTAGCTTAGTATCCTTAAAAACCCTTCCTTCGCTATCAGAGGTGAGATAGAGCTCAACTTCCATCTTCAATTATTGTTTGCCTACCACCATTGATGATACATAATTGCCCTAAAAATTTCTAAGGATTTCACTAAAGCACTTGCTTCTCAAAGCTTAGTTATGTTATCTTGACCAAGTGAAGTTAATTGAGTCAACTTGGATCTTCTTTATAGAGGGTTTAGGGCTTTAAGCATTAATGGTATAAATATCTAGGTCTTAACTTCATACATGCCTTATATTTGATTGGAACTCTTTCCTTTATGCATTTATGTTTTAGAGCTCAGAAGATCTTTGATTTTGCCTTTTGACGCTTACGTGGAGCCCATATGGTAGAATTTTAGACTTTCATGACAATTTTCATAATTTTCCTTCAGATACTAGCCATTAGATTTTAAAAGCCTCCTTTGTTTCACTCTATTAGATCAAGATATTTGTTCTAATGTAATAAGTTGATCCAATTTTGATTTCCTACACTCCCATCATCACGACACTTGGCATTCTTGTAGATTCTCCCATGCTGCATATCTTTGTTAGTTACTGTCTTGGTCATGCATTGGCCACATGTTAAGCTCATGGAGATTTTAAAGGTCATTAGGCTCTTTACACCATTGGATTAAATATCATGAGTGAGTGATCATTGTTGATCTTTGTTAGGCCCTTTTATTCAATAGAGGTCCTCTCACACCATTGGATCAAATCCAATGAGTAAACGATCACCATTGATCTTTGGGTTGAACCTGGTCATTAATTGAATACCTTTATTAAGTGGGCCCCTTAAATTTATTCTTTTGATTATCAAGTCACCATGCATCCATCCCTTAGGGCTTATGTACCTTTTGACTTTTCTTCTTATGCCTCGTGTTGTTGGATCAAATCCATCGAGTGAGTGGTTGTCATTGATCCTTTCATGATACATGATACTTAAGCGAGAGATCTTTAGTTAATAAGCTCTGTATAATCAAATTTGACAAGTGAGTGATCACCATTGGATCTTGCAAGGGATACAAGCAATAACCATTAGGCTCAAGGACATAAATACTTTGGATAGATCATTAAGACTAAGGTCAAGATTAGATATTGAGGCCTTAATATTAACAACCTAGTCTAAGTTAGGTGATTTAAAAAAGGTCCACATAAAACACATTAGTTAAGACCCATGATAAAATAAAAAAGGGGAAAGGAATAAATATAGGCTTAGGTCACATTTAAAAAACATGATAAACCCTTTATTAACTAATTTATTCAATTTTCCTTGCCAATTTAGCTCCCACCAACATTTGAATTTAAACTAAGGCCTACTTGGGGTTTGTGAACACCAAAACCTAGACCTTATAAAGAACCTACAAATAGACTATAAGCAACTCCATTAACCTGGTCATTAATTGAACAAGAGGTTTGTAAGATACAAAAATGTTAACAATGAGTGGATGATCTTAAAATTATTTCATGAGGGACCTTAATGTTAAAATATTTCAAACTTAGATACATAGGTTCTCTCAAGGGTCCCCAATTTTAAAATGAGTGGGGTTTGTTGGTCCCAATAAATGGTGACTTATGGGGGAAACATAGAAATATGTTATAACTTCCAGACTTTGAGTTCAGATAAACATTGAGGTCACCATTCCATTTGACCTAAGAAATTACTATCTAGATCTAATTATGGTTTAAACAAACCTTACACTAGCAAATTTAAGGTTAAAAATCAAGACATACATGAGCTATGTGTGTGCTTTGATTCCAATTACTATTTTCTATAGGGCTCAAGAAGTATTATTTAGCTTTCTTCCTTCAATCATTTATGTTGACTTGGGTGTACTAAACATTTGTTTTTGGAATTATGGTTTGGCTTAGGGAAAGCTTGGGCATTGCTCTACTATTAGCCAGGTGTCCATAGCCCCAATAGAGATACCTTTGGCTCCACTCATGGCCTTGCTTGACTACCAGCCAAGCATCCATAGCCTCAGTAGAGGTTGTCTGAATCACTTTTTATGAAAGCTTTAGTTTTCCCTTGGTTTTATCATATTTTTGTATTTTGTAGATCTTTATGCTTTCAATGAGGTTGGGAACCAAGATAGCCAGGTTTAAGATTCAATCAAATATTTCATTTTGGAAAGATCACTCAAGGCTATAACCCTTTCCCTATGCAAGGATGTTTATTAAGTGCTAGCTACTGGCATGATTTTGATAACTTAGGTCTTAAATCCTAAGCACAAATCTTCTTAAAACTAGTGTGGATCCAAGGTCATGACTTAAATATTATAGAATGATTTCCCCTTTGTTTGTCTATACTTAGATTCTTAAAGTTGTATCACAAAGTTAATTTTCAAGACCAGGCTTGCCTTTGTCTGGGGTGCACGCCATCCTTTTAGGATTGGGGCCTATTTTGAGCGAATTTCACAATCTTCCAAGCTTTAGGGATGACTTAAAAATAATATGAGATCAAGAGAAAATCATAGAACAAGCAACACACAACAAAAATCAAGAGCAAGCAAAACAAAGGAACTAAACAAATATGAACAAACTTATGTACAAACCAGGGACAAAAAGGAAAAAGGTGCATAAAGTAAACTAACTAGCCTACCTACTTATAATCTAATCACCTTACACCTTACTCCATAAAGACCCCAAGAGGCGTGGAAGTGAAGTAATGATTGATGTATTTCCCATTGGTAGGCAACATGAATTATTCCCCTTTTAGATATTTGAGATTCAAGGTGTTGTTCCCCAATGTTTCACTAATCTGATATGGGCCAATCTATACAGGTGTGAATTTGCCATGCTTTCCTTTAGGTTTAGATGCTTTTTCCCAAAGTAGGACCAAGTCTCCCTACCTGAACACCTTGATCTTAGACCTTTTATTAAACCATCTTTTTACTATGGCCTGGTGTCTGATAAAATCAGCAAAAGCAGTTTCCCTCTCATCTTCCATTTGGATGAGGTTTAATCGCTGGAATCTGCATGTTCTTGACTATCCTCCATGTATTCTTACATGAACCTATATGTGGGAAATTTGAGGGTGATGGGGAAGATGGACTTTATCCTATAAACCAACATGAATGGTGAATCCTTTTAGAGCTTTCTTTATCCTGATTCTATCAGCCCAGAGTGCAAACTTGAGCAACCTGTGCCAAGTTCTAGGCTTGTCTTCAACAGACTTCTTGACTGCCTTCATCAGGTTCTTATTTGTGGACTCTAAAACATCATTTCCTTAAGGATAGTGATTAGAGGAAAACTTAAGGGTGATCCCATTGTCATAGGCCCATTCAGTCATCTCAATTAAAATGAATGCATATCCATTTTCACATATTAGAGAGATTGGTGTCCCAAATCTAGTACATATACTTTCTTCTAGGAAGCCAATTACTTCTTCTATTTTACATTGCTTGGTAACTATTGCTTCTATCCACCTTGTGAAATAATCTATGGTAGTTAAGACATACTTGTGGCCCTCAGATGAGTTGGGGTTAATGACTCCAACAAATTCTAGATCCCATTGTGTGAATGGTTTGTCAATCATGACTGGTTTTAGAAGCATGGTTATTTTGGCTCTTTGATGCTGAAAATTTGGCAAGAGTGACATTATCTTACATGCTTGTGGGCATCTTTAAAGACAATGGGCCAATAGTAACCTACCCTTAAGATCTTGTGGGCAGTAGTCCTTCTAGAGGGATGTTCACTACCTAGCTTTTCATGGAAAGTGGCCATAATTTGAGTAGCTTCCTCTTGTGAGACACACCTTAGGTAGATTACTTCAAAGTTTTTTCTATACGGTATTCCATCCTTGATTAGGTAGTGAGATGCCTTAAGCCTGAAGGCCCTTTTTTGTTCCCTAGATAATCCTAGAGGACAAACAACATTGATAAACAAATGCATGAATGAATCATACCATTCACTGGTTTGAAAACTTTACTGGTCTACTTGCATGATACTTAGCCTAGGGATAGCATTGAAAATCATTTGTATCAAACCTTGGCACCTTACTAGCTTTGCCATTTTCATCTCCAAGTCATATTCTTGTAGAATTGACATCCACTTACCTCTGCATTCTCCTAGCTCATTCTGACTCAACATAAGTTTGGTAGCAGGGTTAGGTAGGATGGCATGCACCTTATTTCTAAGGATGTAGTGTCTAAATTCCTTTACTACCTTCACTAACATATTCTTATTTATCAATAATAGAATAATTTACCTCAACATTCTTGAAATTGGTACTCATTAAGGCTATTGGGTGATCAGGCTCTTCAACTTTTTGAGTTAATACATCAACCATAGTATGATCAGATGTAAAAGAGTATAGGTAGAAATCCTTGGATAAATCAGGACTTATAAGCACTAGGGCTTGGCCAATAGCTTCCTTGATGTCATTGAATGCCTTCTTAGATTCTTCATTCCAAATCACCTTGGCATCTTTCTTTGACATATCATTCAGTAGCTTGACAATTTATTCAAAACTAAAAATAAACTTTCTTACAGAATATATCTTACCAAAGAATGACTTTAATTCTTTCCTACTATTAGGGAGTTCAATATTGGATATTGCAATTACTCTTTTAGGGTCTATGGAGATACCATATTTGGTTATAACATGCCTTAAAAATTTACCCTCGATTACAAAAAAGATGCTTTTTTAGGGTTCAGAGAAATGACACACCTTTTGCATCTTTTGAAAACTTGTTACAAGTGCATGAAGTGATCTTCCCTATTTTTAGAAAAAAATGTTAGACCATCCATGTAAATAATGATGCACTTACCAATCAGACCTTAAAAGGCATGATCCATGGCTCTCTAAAAGGTGGCTCCTACATTGATTAACCCAAAGGGTATCCTTTTGTAAGAAAAGGTTCCCCACTTTGTTGTGAATGCCATATTCATCTTGTCTTCTTTGTCAACCAGTATTTGGTTATAGCTTGAAAAATCATCAAGGAAGGACATCATAGTTGAACCTAAAATAGTTTAAATTAATTGATCAAGGGAAGGGAGGGGATAATTATCCTTCTTTGATGCTTTGTTCACATTTTTGAAGTCAATACATAGTCTAATCTCACCATTCTTCTTCCTGATTGGCACTAAATTGGCCACCCAAGTTGAATGTCTGATGGGAAAAATTATCCTTGCATTTAGTATCCTTTTGATTTGTTTGAATATCATAGTTATTAGCATGGGGTTTACTGGTCTTTGTTTCTGTCTGAAAGGTTTACAACTTTTTTTGAGAGGTATGGTATGGGTAATGACCCTTGGATCAAAGATCTTTAGGTCATCATAGGACCAAGCTATAACATCCTTATATTTGGTAAGGAGTTATTTGGCCTTATTATTCTCAAATTTTATACAAGCCTTTCAATGTTTACCAATTGAGGTTACCCTTGGGAATCGAGATCCATAGTATCATAATCTTTTCCACTTAACTTGGGAACTTTATAAACCTCAACTAGTTTGTCTTGATCAAACAATATCTCTAGAGTAATCATTCCTTTAGGGATTTTGTTGTCATTAAGTTGGATACTTTGCTATCAAAATTGTTCCTTTTAGTTGTACTCATCAACTTCATCAATGATATGGGACTAAAATGACCCAAAATTGGTCATGAAATCTAATATCTATTGATAATCATTAAAAAATTAAAAATGGTTAACATTATCAGACGCTGATGGACATGGAACTAATTCAATACTGAAATCATGGGAGTCTAGACTAGGCATGAGGTTCACTGCAGCTGATGCCAATTCATTGACAACTTGGTTTTAATCTCAAGGAATGGAAGTGATACTAAAGGAATCAAAAGACTTAATCAAGTCCTATACTTTAAACTTATATTTCTTTAGGTATGAGAGTTTAAATTGATACCTACTTCTGACCTAGTTGACTACTAGTTCTGAATCTTCAAAAACCAGCAGTTCTTTTGCTTTATTCTTGATAGAAAATTGCAAACCAAGGATGAGAGCTTCCTACTCTACAATGTTATTGGTGCAAGGGAATTGGAGTCTATAAGAGGCATGATACCTTTTATTGGTTAGATCAGTTAAAATAATGCTAACACCTAATCTAGCTTTACACCTAGCACCATCAAAGTGTAATTTCCATAGCCTAGGAGGATCCTCCATGTCTGTAGGGTCATCCAATTTATTAGCTTCTAGGATGAAAACTCCCAAGTTTGAGTCGATTATGTTGACTCTTTCATTAATAACATTTTACTCTATTATCATATGCTTCATCCTTAGTTCCCTCTCAACCTTAATTTGGTTTGGGACCCCTTCCATGGTAACCATAAATGGGAACAATCAGTAGACATGCACCTACTTAAAAATTTGGTCCATTCTTTGCTTAATAGGATTTTATAGGCATCAGACATGTCTACTACCTGAATATCAATGAATTATTATACCTTGGAGTTAGAGGCTATCTACATTTAAATATTCAGAAGTTATCCAACCACTTTAACCCTTGACTTGTCTAATTGGTTGACAATCCTATCAGAATTGATGGGCGTTAAGTCAAGTTATTTACATATGCTAGCGGCATGATATTGGTGGAAGCACCTAAGTCTAATAAGTAATTGTGTAGGTTTTTACTAAATATTATAACCATGATCAAGAAAGTGGGAGATTTAGCTTTGGCCTTATGCATTGTTACATTAGCATGATCTGTCTTGGGAGGTTTGCTAAACTTTAAGGATTTTAGCAGCAAATCCCTTATTTTTTGATTTGTCTTAACTCATGCAAGGTGATATTAGCCTTTATCTTCTTCATGTTTTCAACTATGTTATAACTAGTTTTGGGAGAACATGGGACTTTAGGTCTATGCTTGGGAATGCTCCCTCAAGGGGGCTCAGGGTTATTACTTGAAGAAAGATTTGGAGGAGTTCCATAGTTATTTGGGGGGATTGAGGTAGTCAAACTCTGCCTTTATTCTCTATTTCTTAGTGGGTAAGTATTTTTTAGGAACTGTTGAAATGCATGAATTTCTTTAGGGATCTCATTTGGTTCATTTTGTTCTTGAAATCTAAAATCAAAGGTTTCTACCATGAAATCTTGGTCAGAAGGCTTTGGGATAGATGTATGTGTACTGTTATATTTATTGGAAACTACCTCAAACGTGTCTAATTCATTTTGGGATGATTCAAATGCATTTAAAAAATAAATGTAGTCAATCTCCCCATGCTTAAATATACAATACACCCTAAAATAGTCAGGTAATGCAATGTCCATGAGGTTGATATACGTGATTTTATTCTTCGAGGAGGGGTCATGATTATTACTATTGTGGAAACTATCATTCTAGAACCTATTGCTTGGCCTGTTATATCTTTGAAATGAAAAGTTCCTTCTTGAACTTTTAGCAATATTCCCCACTTGTTTTTGTAATTTGAGGAAATTAGTACTTAGTTTTTGGACTATTTTTAGGATATATTCATTTTCACTTTTATAGGTCTCAAATTTGTGTACTTGATTATTACTAACATTTGTAGTTGGTACTAATGCCATCTGATCTACTATTATAAAGGCATTATTGGTGGGCTAGCTTATAAATCCTAAATTTTAATTAGGGCCCATATGATTCAAGGGTAACTAAGTGAGGTTTGGAATTTGGTTCATAGCAGGCATGTTTTGATTATTATTAGGAAACAAGTTCATCACTGGCATGTGGGGGTTAACATTTGGCACCAACTAAGCCATTTGTCTTTGGGGTTAAATTTGATCATTAATAATTACTAATTCTGAATATGCCCTGGCTAGAGAGGCTATGGTTGGTATAGACATTTTCAATAACATTGAGGTCATAGGATCCACTGCATCCTTGTAGATCTCTAAAGCTAGAATCTCATCTAGCTTATATGGATCTATGATTCTACTGAACATCTTCTAAAACCTAGAATTAAAGGACTTGATAGGTTCATTGACATTGATTTTTATAGTTATAAATTGATGATAAATGATGCAAGGACTGATGATTTTTCCAAACTAAAATGTTCCCAACTAGTAATGTAGTTATTAGGCAAGTTCAAAAACCATTCATAGGCAGCATCCTTAAAAGTGAAAGGGAACAACTTACATGCTACATCTTCATGCACTATGTTAAGTAATCTTAAGGCAGCCTTGAAAGACTTTATATGTTCTTTAATAATTACTATGCCCATGGGACTAAACGTAGGTAAGTATTTCTTCAAATTACGTGGGAGGTCAAGGACCACCCCAGGCATATTGATAGAAGAATTACCTAACCAAGCCATTCTCGTACAAGGGTTAAAAGCAAACGTACCTTGAATAGGTAATGTTGGGAGGGATTTAGATTTTTTGCATCTACCTTTATCCCATCTTGCTTTCTTGTGTTCTTGAAGTTGAAGAAAAGGTTCTCGAGTTTATGAATGTGATCTTGTCATGATCCTAGGCAACTCCAGCATGAGATTTGAAGATTCTATATAAGATGCATTATACCACATTAAACTTTCATGAGGAAGGGATTTTGAGTCCAGATGTGGGCTAATATTTGTAAAGAACATCAATATTTGGTTAGATATTGTCAAATATGTATTTAATTTTATGAATATGTCCTATCTTAATGCATCCCTGCTTAAAGAACATCAATTTTTAGCCTATAATAGCCTCAAATGCTTCACA
This sequence comes from Torreya grandis, assembly GCA_037957365.1. Classification (NCBI taxonomy): domain Eukaryota; kingdom Viridiplantae; phylum Streptophyta; class Pinopsida; order Cupressales; family Taxaceae; genus Torreya; species Torreya grandis. The sequence continues at coordinate 333,955 of JARHVA010003814.1, read as the reverse complement.
AAAGGTGAAGATACGTGACCTTTCCTATTTCAAGTCAACTTTACCATAGGAAAAATATAGATCTTCCCTCCTAGCACTAGTGGAGCTTACCCTGTTAATGATTCCAAATGAACCACATATGCTCTCTAGTGTTTAAAGAACACTTCTCATTTTAGAATCTGAATATTTACAACATGAGTTGGAGGTATTTGGCAATTGAGATGCCTGTGGTGGAAGTAGCAGCAAAGTAACATGAGTTGTTCCATAATATTTAGAAATTTTGATGGTAGGGGACCATCTTGGTTCTTTCTTGAGAAGTTTGGATAAACCAGCCCATATCCATACTACTAACTACACCAAAATGATTATGGACAATGTATTTAAGCTAATGTGATTTGTTAAAAAAATAACAAAAGGAAAGGTAAAGTAAGAAAGAAATGGTGATTGCTGATCTTTGATTGTGAACTTATTGACAAGGCTTCAAGAATTACCGAGCATGATCTTAACCAGTATATACTAAAAGGTAACCTAAACTAACGTTCCACTACAAACTAGGCTTGATTCCAAAACAAAATGATGATAAAAGTAAAAATTGGATTTAATTTTAAAATTATACACCACATCTACATAGCTAATGCACATCTTTGATGTAGGGAAAATAAAACAAAGTAAATTCAATCTCATTTAGCTAACCTAACATTACACAAGTTAGAAACCCTATAATTAATGATCTAACTTAGTATTTCTAGAAACTATTCATATTCAAACTCAAATAAGAAATTAAGGAAATTAGCAATTCAAACACTTCAAACTAGATAATTCCTGTAGATGTCCTTGGTCCTTTTGTATTAATTACTTACAAGTGGTACAAATGTCTCAAAGTCTCTCCCTTTTACAAATGGTAGTACATGCCCTTTTATAGGAAGCTAGGTTATATACCAGTCAATTTTACAACTACAGGTGTGCAAAAGATAGTTGTCTTTGTTACAACTATAATACAAGTATCTTTTATAATCCTACTGACTTAGAGGTAATCACGCTAACAACTAGCACGTGCCTTTATAAAATGAATGGGTTACCTTACTGGCAAGGCATCATTAAGATGCCTGAGGTGGGTCCCTTCACTGATGCAAGATGCTCAAGGATTTTGTATGTTGTTCATCCACTAGGCTTAAATCTATGGTAGGCCTAGTGATGCACCCTTCTTCTTGGTTTTCTAGTTCATCAAAATATTTATCATTCCTAGCCAAGGCTTCTTTGATGCTCCTAGCTTCATTGATTCTCTCCCCTACATTGAAGATCATGTTTAACACTCTGTTGTTGTCCTTGACCCTTGATTTTGATTTCTTAAGTCACCAAGTTGGATCTGTGATAGAATTCTTCATCAGTTATAATCCCTAGGGTGGTGGTTTATGCAAGATCCTCGAGCATGGTACCTAAGAGTTTTTCAACTCTATTAATGAGATCCTTTTCTTCTTCTATGATATCCTCAACTTTGACATGCCAAATATTCAAAGCTTGTAGTTTGTCTCCAATAATCCCCAAATTGGCACTTAACTTTCCTTTACTGATAGCTTTGAATTTTGGTATTTGATTCTTAATATGGATATCAAGGAGCTGGGTAATTTTATACTCAGAGGTCTGCCACTGAGTATCTAGTTTCATAGGTAAGGTAGCTTGATCTTGAAGGGGTTTTTGCATTGAATTCATGGACTTAAATTCCATGAACATGTCATAAAAGGACCCATCCAGCATATCGATCATGGAGTCTAGAACTAAGAGAACAAATTGAGTTTATAGATTCTCCTTTTCTTCCTTTAGGTTCTTGATTCTTTGCACCAACCCTTGGACATTGGCTCTGGCCTGCTGAGATTGAAATTCAATTAAAATCACCACATCCTCCTCATGGATGGGATATTCACCAAGTTACTATCCTCCAATAGGGGTTAAACCTATGAATGGCTTCACCTTCTAAAATGTGAACTCTTCCTGGCCCACCATGGCTACTCTCATTGTGGTTTTCTCCAAGGCTATTATGTCTGGGTTAAATTACACCTCAACCTCTGGTTCTTTGAATTTTGGAGGCTCAAGCATCTCTACAGTTGTATTCCTAGAAGCTCCTCAAGTGCCAATTATTCATTTCTCTTGAATGTGTTGAGTTTTCATTTTTCTCTCTTCTTGTTTTTTCACTATATCTTTGATCCATGGCTTGATGTTGTCATCATCAGTCAAACCAATCCATGTCAATGCCCAAGAAGGGGAGAGGTATGGGATATTTTTTAGCTTTTGATAGATAAACCTATCAGAGATAAATGGTCCATGAATTGGATTTTCATCACTGAAAAGATTGACTTCACTAGTGGAATGAGTGATATTCAACCTAGGCCTTTTTCCTGGGGCCATAGGCACCAAGGCCAATTCTACCTTCCACTTATCTCCATCCAGTGGGATCAATTTTTTACTTGATTCACTAGAGGGATCCTCCTCCCTATTAGAACCATATGCAACTACTATGTTAATAAGGGTACCTTATAATGTTTCTCCTTATTCAAGGGCAACCATGCCAATGAATTCCATTGGGGTAGAAGGTTTTTATGGGAGTGCTGAAGGTGGAGGGCCTTCTCTAAGTCTCTCCTCTATCTTAGGTTCCTCAACTACAACTTTACCTTTTCCCTTGATGTCCCTAGGCTTCTCAACTTAGGCCTATCCTATTGGTTCTGCTTGTTGAGGCTCAGATGACTATCCCTTAGTAGGTGGCTTTTGATGAGTAGTCTCGGATGGACTAGGCAATAAATGTTAATTTAAAGGGTGTAATTTCCATCTTTTTCCTGAGGGCTTGTTGTCCCTGACCAACCTACATTCTAATTAGATGTTGTGACCTCCAATTTTGGAAAGTATTTCCTCAAAATTTTTGGCTCTAATGTTGATGTCATCACCTACACCTAGCTGATGTCCATATTAAATCTTTGGGACCTTCATATCCTAGATGTGGTTGATTACCTTATTTATAGGGTCCCACATTTTGAGATCATCTAATTGAAAATCAAAGGAATTCCTATGAACCACCATGACCTTTAGCTACTTCTAATCTTTGATTATGATTTTTCCAATATCCAATGGGAAGGGATGGACTTGAGCTTTTTCTTTTCTTTACATGTCCTATCTGTACCTTGAATAATCTAGGAAGCAATATCTTTCTATGTAAGCTTGTTGGGGACATGGATTGGTAATCTGTAGGGCTGAGTCAAGATTCCCTCTATCCTTATCACAATGGAATCTAGGTAGTACCACACATCCCCCATGGTTTCCACTTATTTCTTAATGAGAGGATATAGTCTTAGCATAGGGATGCATATGATTGCCTTATAAATGGCTGGGAAAACACCATCACAAATAAATTTCATGTGGTTCTTGTACTTGAATATATGCAATTTATAGTAATGGTGGGAGATTATGGTCTTGCCATCAAGGGAACAATTTTTTATGTCAGGAAAGGTCACATAAGCTAGGAGGGAATCTAAGAGATAGGAGATCATATAAAACTACTTGAAGGTCATTATTTTAATGGCCATGAATTGCTTGGCCAGGAAAAAGCTTATTAGGTCTCTCACAGGAGGGGTAATTTTTTCTCCTAGCATAAAGTGGACATAATATATCTAGACTTTATTCACATAAGTAATGGAATGTGCACCAAGGGATCTATTTAGTAAGGTCATGGCTATCTTAATGCCCTCTATAAGTTAGACAATATGTATTTTTCCATCAAGGGTCCTAAGAACATGTGATCCATAGATTAACCAAGGTGTATGGATTGAATTGAGGTCTTGGGTGTTATTCCAATCTCTCATGGATGGGAGCTCGAGATGGGGCAAAGAAAGCTTGTAATAGGTTTCCAAGGCCATGGGGGTGATACATGCAACCATTTTGGTGCTTTTCTCTCAAATAATCCACTCCCTATCTATTCTACAATCCATGAAAATAGGAGAAATAACATTGATATAATGCATTACCTCTAGTTTTGTTGTTGCATGGTGAAGGCTTGTCATCTAAATTACAACTATATCATTGTATCTATGATATGTAGTAGCATTTTTCTCCTCTTGAGATATGGGCTGTAATTATTCCACAAAGAAGAATAATTTAGACTAATTCTTGACCCCATAGACATTTAGGGCCACCAAGTCTAGCTTAGTATCCATAAAAACCCTTCCTTCGCTATTGGAGGTGAGATAGAGCTCAGCTTCCATCTTCAATTTTTGTCTATTTTTTGCCATTGATGATACAAAATTATCCTTAGAAATGCCAAGGATTTCACTAAGGCACTTGCTTCTCAAAGCCCATTTACATTATCTTGACCAAGTGAAGTTAATTGAGTCAACTTGGATCTTCTTTATATAGGGTTTAGGGCTTTAAGCATTAATGGTAGAAATATCTAGGTCTTAACTTCATACATGCCTTAGATTTGATGGGGACTCTTTCCTTCATGCCTTTATGTTTTCAATCTTAGAATATCTATAATTTTACCTTTTGATGCTTATGTGGAGCCCATGTGGTAGAGGTTTATACTTTTACATCAATTTTCATAATTGCCTTTTAGATACTAGCCATTGGATTTCAAAATTCTCCTTTATTTCACTCCATTAGATCAATATCTTTGGTCTAGCACAATCTATTGATCCAAATTTGAATTCTTGCACTCTCATTAGTCCATTGATCTTTAGGTTCATCATCATGACACTTGACATTCTCACAGATTCCTCCCATGCTATGTATCTTTTTTAGTTACTATCTTGGTCATGCATTGGCCACGTGTTGAGCTCATGGAGTTTTGAAAGGTCATTGGGCTCTTTTTACTATTGGACTAAAACCCATGAGTGAGTGATTACCATTGATATTTGTTGGGCCTTTTTTTAGTAGAGGTCCTCTCACACTGTTGGATCAAATCTAGCAAGTGAGAGATCACCATTGATCTTCATGTTGAACTTGGTCATTAATTGGACACATTTATTAAGTGGTCCCCCTTAAATTTATTCTTTTGATTAGTAAGTCATAATGAATCCATCCCTTAGGTATTTATGTACCTTTTTAATTTTCTTCTTATGTCTCACACCGTTAGATTAAATCCAATTTGCGAGTGGTTATCATTGATCATTTCATGATGCACATTACTTAAGTAGGAGCTCTTTGGTTAATATGATCTATCTGATCAAATTTGGTGAGTGAGCAATCACCATTGGATCCTGCAAGGGATATGAGGGATAACCATTAGGCCCAAGGACATAGATACTTAGGATAGATCATTAAGAATAAGGTTGAGATTAAATATCGGGGCCTTAATATTAACAACCTAGTATAAGTTAGGTGAATTAAAAAAGGACCACATAAAGCACATTAGTTAAGACCCAAGGTAAAATAAAAAAGGGGAAAGGAATGAATATAGGCTTGGGTCATGCTTGAAAAACATGATAAACCTTTATTAACCAATTTATTCAATTGTCCCTGCCAACTTGTCTCTCACCAACATTTGAATTTAAAATAAGGGCTACTTAGATTTTACAAATGCCAAACCCTAGACCTTCCAAATAACCTACAAATAGACTTTAAGCAACTCCATTATCTTGGTCATTAATTGAACAAGAGGTTTTCAAGATACACAAATGTTTAACAATGAGTGGATGATCTTAAAATTCTTTCATGAGGGACCTTAATGTTCAAATATTTCAAACTTGGATACACAGGTCTCTCAAGGGTCCCCAATTTTAAAATAACTGGGGTTTTTTGGTCCCAACAGTTACTAAGACACCAAGTGAAATCCTAAGAGAAATGCTTTACAATAATGCAATATAATTACCTCGTTACATCCTATAAGGAGATCCAAATACTATTGTACATATCTTATAATGCATGGGCATCATACATATTATTGTTTTCCATTAAAGAACAAAATACAAAGCCTAAAAAATAGTGGGGATCTTACCAGTGATACATCACTCAAACACGCCACTCATATTATGAGTACCTCTCCTAAAGCATAAGTACCAAAATAAAACATGTGGTTACCAAATAAAATTTTGAGCATAAATATTTGAAAATTCTAAACCTAGAGTAAAAAATAGTCAAAAATCAAAATCAAACTAAGACAATAATGATACTTAGATTCCAAAATAATATGGTTTTGGAAAGCAATATTTGTAAAACTAGTTTTGATGGTCAAGGGTTGGGAAAACATTCTCAAGGCATCATTAATCCTATTTTCACATCTGATCAGAATGACCATCAAGGTTTGGGATAAATTGGCAATATTAATGCAAATCATTTAAAAATGCATATCCATTTTGTTAATTTAAAAGAAAAAGAACCTATAAATGGAATCAAGTCCAATGAAATTAAACAAATAAAATAAGATATCTTGCATAAACACCAAGAGGAACCAAACATGATACAAAAGGAACATTTACTAAAAGAACAATCAATGCATCCAAAGGATAATGTAAAATGGGTGTATTCATATGAAGCAATTAGAAATCATTACTCAAATCATCAAATCATTGAACCTTGAATATATGGAAAACAAGGTCAAAATATTATAGTTGACCCAACTTGTGAATTTAATATATGCACCTAAAAATTCTTTACATATATGAGATATGGCATGGAACACATGAGTAAAGATAATATATTTGATTTTTGTGTTGGGTCCATTGAATGTAATGTCACACATGAATCAAAATCATGTTCTAATATGTTTCATATTAGTCTATTTTTGACTAAATATAATGCAAAACTTGGGAAACTATGGTTACTAGAAATGAAGGAAAACATCTCTAAAATAAAGATACAAAATACAAATTTACCAAAAAACCACGATACAATTCCTAGTTCTACTATGTACACATATGGCACATATTTTTCAAGAAAGGTTACACATTTATCACTCCTCATAGATTCTCATCCTCATCTTAAGATCATTTGATAGCTTTTGAATTTTTAAATTCTCCACAAGTACATAAATGTGTTTCAGTTATAACTATACTGAAGACACTACAAAACACTCAATGATGGGTTCCATGAAATGATATTCCTTCTATTATTTCATCACAACCACATAGTCTTATTATACATATGTAGAGCATCACAGATCATACAATGCCAAATATTACACCTATACATGCTCCTTGATAGTACCACCAATTTATTGCATTAGGTTTTGCGGGGGGGGGGGATACCAATGACCATCCCTTGGATGAGATCATAGGATAGTATTTTATTTTCAAATATTCCAAAAATAGCATTTTTTTTGAAAAAATCAAGAATATAAAATATTAAGTATTTCCATGTTTTATTGGCTCCTTGACATCTATGTTATTAGTTCCATGTTGGTAGATAGAATATCCTTTATTTTTATATACACACATATGTTTCATGCATCTTTTGAGTGAGATATATGCATATCCAGGCACATGATATATGCACATACAGATGTTGGGACTTCGCTCTACTCACATCTTTAGTACATTAGGGGCATCTATTTATTTTATCATGATGCATCAAGGTTATATTATTCTATAATCATTTTCCATTATCATGATTGATTTTATGTACTTATATATGCCTTTATCCATACTTAGATCTTTTGTAGTGTACTTGATATGCTATGTAATTGAATTTTTTTTGATAACACATATATCTAAGGATTAGTATGATATGCTTATTCTAGTTGCTTATGATTCCATGCTTTCCTTTTAGCACTTCCTTGAGTGTGTTCCTTGCCTACTATTGTCTTGTCTTATATTTCTTGCTTGTGCATTTGAATATGCTCCATTGATTATGGTCCCTATGCTTATGTTTGCCTATTTTTAAATTTAGATATGTCATAATTTGTTGTATTTGGACATTTGAACATGTGATTCTATAATTTGTATAAATTTGACAAAGTCTTGTCTATTTGATTCTGTGTCATTTGAATATGCCACTTGTATAAGGTTTCCTTGGACCATTACCTTGTGTCTTGGATTTTAGTGCTCTTATGTGTGTGCTTGATTTAGTACTGAGCTTGTACTATTACTCTCTAGACATTGACATGATTTACTTCATGCATCTTAGTAATTGATTTGATCACATAATATGTACCTCATTGTTATATCTACCTAGAAATGTTACTCTTATATGATACATGATCCATACATAATTTATATAATTATTTTATCCTTTTGAGGTAAGGTAACTACCAATTTATACTTCCCCTCACTTTAAAAGGGGGGCATATTAGTGGGGGCATGTCAGAGAGGCATATATTTCTCTTTCTCATAGTTTCAAATTACAGTGGGAGTTTGTTATGAAAACATGTCCTCCACACTTACAAGAATTTGTAGATTCTCTAGATTAAGTGGGGGAATGTCATGGTAACATGTCCTCCACACTTGCACATAATTTAAAACTAGTCAAATTTCACAGTTATATGATTCAGATACACATTTGTGGTAAAATTCAAAACATTGGTACCATTGTTATACACAGGTTTCAGCTTGAGACATATATGAGGTGCATATGCCATGAAAAGAACACCTTCAATTACAAAATAAAAATCAATTTTCATATTTTAAATACTTATATGGAATGTTATCATACCTAGGATTGAATTTTATGGATTATATTGAGGCAATATACTACATTAGTTGGTTCACTTTTTGCAAGGTTGAGATGATTAAATCACTCAATATTACCAAGTTTATAATTTAGACTTGATTAAATCATATAAATTCACTAAATTTATAGGATGGAGAGGTTAAATCATCAATCCTAACTAGATATATAGTATGATTTGATTGGATCACTCACACTTTCCAAGTTATAAGTATGATCAGGTTGCATGATTGAGTTAAGCTTAATGTCTATATGGCAACTCACATTTTTGCCAAGGTTGGGGGCATCTGTCCTCCAATACACACACACACACACACACACACACACACACACACACACACACACACACACACACACACACACACACACACACACACACACACACACACACACACACACACACACACATGCACTTTTAGGTTTCCAAATTTTCCTAGTATTATCTCTAAGTCTTCATAAGAAAGCATATCTTCAAATTAAATTACCAAAAAATAAGATGGTTGCATCGTTACACAAGTATACTCCTAACCTTGCTCTCTTTACTTTCAAGTTATTTATATTCCAAATTATATGCATTGATTATATATTATAACATGATTTTATTTCCAATTTAGTCACTAGCAAAGCACTCAAGTTAGAATCACACAAAGATAAGGTGTGTTATATGCACCCATGTACACATTTATTTTCCTTTAAACTATAAATTTAAATACTATATTAAAGGGGGGGGAAATGTAGACATTAAATGTGAATTATATAGAAAATTAGTGTTGTATACATAACAAATACCTATCATGGTGGTACCCTTGAGTTTTAAAACCTTACCATTATCAAAAGGCTCACGTTCACTATCTCTTTGTACCAAATTTTATCTATCTTATTCCAGCCATTTTTATTTTGATGAAAAGGCCTTATATACTATGAAAAAATTTCTAGGCCTGATTATTATTCTTCACTACCATTTTTGGACCTATCCCTATTTTCTATTTTCTTAGATACTTGCATCCTAGTTAGATGTCTATGTCAAGACAAGTGTCCCTTTTGAAAATAAGGGTCCAATGCCCAAAAGTCATCCAATTTTAAAATGAAACATATCCTAAAGGTTGGCCTATGTTATTTAGTGCAAGACATTTTTGAAAAGGATTGATATATCTAAAAGATCAACCCTCATTCATTCCTCACCTTAAAACTACAGGGAACTCATAAGGCAACTTACTAAGAGTACTCAATCAAGCATTCAAGCAAGAAAATATGACCTATTCATCTCTATTTCCATATTAGGCATAAGATAAGTATCCCTATAGGTCTGAAGTACTAAAGAACATCTCATGAGCCATATTTTCTAAGTTACAAGCTAGGTCACTCTATGTACTTAATTATCAGACATTGCATCTTTATGCAAACACAAATCAACACATAGGGGAGAACTAAATAAGTCTGAGACCTTCTTCAAAGTATTAAATTATTAATTATGTAAGTAGTTCCCATAAACAAAGGGGTCCTTGTGGAACTTAACATTGTGTGCCCACTAACCTATTTTTTCCATAATAACTCCAAGGGTGAGTAAGCTAGGGTTTGATCATTTGATGAAGACAAATATCCTATACACACAATCTAAATATATAAGAATAAAGGTGATAAAAAACCCATAAGGCTCCAAGTGGTCACATCTAGATAGAGTCACTATTTTTTATTGAACAACTACATCTAACTTAGACACCAATGTCAATGCAACTATCTAGATTCGATGCAAGCATCTAAGGCCATAGATTGTAAATTTTTAGAATTTGACAATTGTTCTAAAATCTTGATCCAATCTAGTAATTTTACTATACTCAAGCTATTAGATAACATTATATATATAATTTTGTTCTTATGCACCTCATAATATATCAAAACTACCTAGGATTTTATTTTTTAGCCTATAGGGATCTTTTTAGCCATTTGATTCGTAATGCATTGGTAAGTAGTTAGCCCCAATAAATTACTCACAACATACCTCAGAGATAGGATAATGTGGCTATAAAATGGTGGAATCCTCTGTAGTTCACCCTTTTGACTTTACTCACTATTTATGCTTGGGATCAATATATCTGAGAGCCTACAAATCAATCACACCCAATTTTTTAATACTTTCTTATATCTTTGATTTTGATACTACTTAGTTATATTATCATCTTGTTGGCTTTATATATGGTATCCATTAGCTCAATACCATTATGTGTGTGATAACTGAATTAACTAACCCAATGTATTTCTTTATGTCTTTCTAATTTCATCAACCAAACTAATATAGTTTTGAATTTTTATCCAACCACATCAAAAAATTTAACTCAATTTAACTCCTAATATGTCAGCCAACTTGATATAATCATTTTGTCCTATCACTAATAGTGCCCACTTTTTACCAAACTATATCGACCAACCTAATATAGTATGTTTTCTATATTTAGTAACTAAACTATATTAACCAACCAAATATAGTTTATTTTTCAGACTTAGTAACTAAACTATATCAACCAATCTAATACATTATATTTTTCAAATCTAATAACTAATTATATTCCATTTCTAATGACTAGCCTTATTCCACATTATATTTTTAGTTATATTCATCATGATGTCACCTTTTATAATCTTCCTTGAAATCCTTAACCCATACAGATTCTATATGGTTGATCTTTCATTCCTCTATTATCCACCATTGATGATAATTAATCATGGTCTAATTTCTCCCAACATCATCCTAGTTCTATTGAATGTAACATGGTTAAAATCAACCAAACTTAAAATCTATAATATATTGATTAGATTATTAAGAATATTGATGATAACACCCTTTATACTCTAAACAAAAATGAAAGTATTAAAAAACTTCCCCCATCCTCTACAATAGTTGGGGCAACAAACACCGATATTGGGAACCTTCCTCACAAAACCAATGTTAGGAATCCCCCATCTAATCTTACGTAAAATTTAAACCCTCTTCCAACAAACTCCAATCAACATCCCAATTCTAATCCTCCTCTAGATTCATCACAAATCCTTGCACAAATAATCCAACAAACAACTTTTATGTAAGATTTTAATACCAATAAAATTCTCTAAACACAAAAAAACATTTTAAAAATTGCTAATCAGCCTCTTCATATCATCATGAATCAGATAAATTAATATTACATCCACCCTCTTCTTAAATATGACAAAGGAAATATTAGTTCTCAATCGTCAGTTGATAATAAAATACTTCAAAATATTCAAAAATGAACCTCTAGCTCTCTTCATTGCATCTATAGATATTAGAAAAATTTCCTCAGCTATCACATAATGGGTCTACTTATCCCAATTTTCATCTAAAATCCTTTATAAATATTTGTAAGGACTAAAAGACTTATTCAATGCCATAGTTAATGAATCCCAACATAATGAACTTATTTAAAATATCCTTAAAAACTTTATTGATGCTAAATAATTTATTATTGAGTTTACTTATGATTTTATTGAGTGAAAAAAATCATTAGTGTATAAAACAAACCGAATCATGAGTGATGCTAATGTTTTCAAACTATTTATTACTAGTTTTAAGGCCCCTTTTCAATACAAGGTTAGGATCTTCTCTCCTAAAAATTTAGAAGAGGCATTCAACCAAGAAAAAAGATAATATTTCCTTATGGCTCAATTTGAATAATCTCAAAACACCAAAAAAGAATCTTTTCAAACCTCAAAAATTGTTATCAATACTAATCCTTCTTAAAATAGGCCTCTTGAATCCAAAGTGGCATAATCTAAATTAGATAATCAACTTCCATTCCACCCTCAATTAAATCTTTAGGACATAATAAGTTGTTATTTTCATCCAAACCATATGTCTAATCTTATACCCCCCATCATGGTCTGATCCCAACAAGTTCAATTGGTTCCATGTTGATATCGATCACTCTCATGAGACATGCCATGCACTCCAAAAACTTGTGGTAAATACCTTAGGGAAAAACTTTAATTGTGACGTCATCATGAAATAACATCATAATAAATATGTTAAATCATATAGGAACCAATATTCTCATCCTAAGTATACTAATGAAAAACCTCAAAAAACATATCTACCATTTATCTCAATACACAACATTCAAACAAATTCACTTGTGCTATTAACATTGAATACAATCATTATCACACTCTCCCAATTTATGAATGTGGAAAAGTTTAACTACTATCATAATCCCACCCATAAAGATCCTAACACTAAACCTAAAAATCCTTCTCTCAAAGAATACGTTTTCAAGGATACTACTACCACAACTACATCTTATTCTGACTTGCCACCTAGTTATGAGCCATCTCCACCATCAGAGCCTCAACCTCATGCATCCAATCCTTCCATTACCATACCTCCTAAATTTAATATTATGAATCAAGATAAAATTCATTATGAATCTAACCCTAAATCATAATGGAATTTTATAGATGAACTTAATTCCATACCTTACAAAATTTCTTTAATAGAACTCAGGAGAACATCACCATATCATTAGAAATTTCTCATGCTACAATTTCAAGAAATTGAAGAATATATATATATATATATATTAAAACTAAAATAATCTCCCCAACCTTTGAAAGGTCTTATACCAATGGAAGTCCATGCTATTGAAATCATTTCTCAACCTTCCTCTAAGAAAATTTTCATAGAGTTTCCTAAAGAAGAAATGATTATCGATGAAATCCTCTTTTCAGTTGATGATACACCTTTTTTTATTAAAATTTTGATAAAATATACTCTAATAAGGAGAGATATAGTGGATGAAAGATCACAAATTTATGTTTACCCCCTTTGGCTAATCTAATAACCCAAATATTCTAAAGATGATTTAGAATAAAAAAGACACATATGCCATGGATTCAAAAAAACTAATAAAAAAATAATGACTCAAATATTCTAAAGATGACCTAAAAAAATAAGATACACATGCCATGGATTTGATAAAACCAATAAAAACCTCTCGGTTTCATTTGGCTCCCCCTAACCATTGAACCCAAAATAGTACACACCAAGCTAATGGTTATATATCTTCCACTGTCACTTAATATTATTTTAGGCTATTGGTGGTCTAATTTTATGATAGTTATTCCATATTTTGGTAGTTATGTATTAAGTTCAATAAATATGGAAATTATAAGAATGAAGTGGATCCAAATTCATGGGGTGTCAAACTACGTAATCCAAAAATGTAGTATCACATCCCCACAATTTCTCATATAAAATTTCCCCCTCTTTCTAAGTTTGTCAATATACAATTTGATTTACACATCACTCTTGTTGATTCTAATGATGAAAAATCCAATGAGTTATAAACTATTTGTAATACCAAAAGATTAACTCCTTATATAACATAATAGATTCCTCCATCTATCCTACCATGAAATATGGCAATTATCTTGATTGATGACAACACTAAAATTATACCTCCCTGCAACATCCATGAAGCTTCATATATAAAAAATGATTTCGTATGCAATTATTTTGGGGTGGCCAAACTATTTTAGGATCCTCTATCATTATCCCCTCAAACATTTAGTAACATTGATATATCTACCAAAGATACTTCCAATGAGAATTTTTAACAAATTACTAATGCATGTAACATCTCCGCATCATATGATGACTATTACATAGTTGCTCAAGCCCAATCACAAAACTTGGATGTAGTTCATTAATAAAAAACCCTTGATAAAATGCATGCCTTTAATTGAGAGTTCATTTAGTTCATATATTTTATGATCCTAGTGATGATGAGAATGACTAAAAATCTCAAGGCTATGATCCTCTTATCAACCCACCATTTGGAAATATATTCCTTCATCTCTCCTACGATGATATATGACAATTATCTTAATCGATGATGATAGTGAAAGTCCACCCTAGTTCAATGCCCATGAAGCTTCATATATAGAAAATGAATTCATATGAAATGATTTTTGGGTGGCCAAACTATTTTAGGATCCTCTATCACTATACCATCAAACATTAAGTAACATTGGTGTATATATAAAAGATACTTCCAATGATAATTTTTAACAAATTAATCATGCATTTAACATCTCCCCATCATGTGATGATGATTACATACTTTCTCAAGCCTAATCATGAAACTTGGTTGTAATTCATTAACATAAAACCCTTGTTAAATTGCATGTCTTTAATTGAGAGTTAATTTAGTTCATATATTTTATTATCCTATTGATGATAAGAATGACCAAGAACCTCAAGGTTATGTTCCTCTTATCAACCCACCATTGAAAAATACTCCATGGTAGTCTAATTTTTTTTGATTTTCCCAAAAATCATGATGGTATCAACCAACTCGATATCATTCAAAAATGTTTTGAAATTTCTAACTGTATTGGCCATCTTGATATAATATATCCTTCTCCTTAGTTCTATAATTTTATTGACTAGCCTAATACAATTCATTCTTTAGTTCACAATTTCACCATATAGTAATTTTTGAAAGCTGATACAATTATCTTAACATCCCTAAATTATTATGATTTTATTGGCCATATCAATATAGTTAATATCAATATTACCTTGGTTAATTATACTGACCATGCCAATACAAATCAATCTTGTCTTTTTGTACCAGATTTTATCAACCAAGTTGATATTGTATAGAAAAATCAACCACTACTATTACAGATCTAAAAATTAACTTAGATGCTAAATTAATGATTTTAAGACAAACCCACTTTAAATTTAACATCAAAGGTAATAATATTTTTGATCTTGAGATAGAATTAAAATATTGTAGCCCATTACCTTCACTTCCAAGTGATAAGGTTATCCTAGAATTATTTCATTCCATAGAGCCTCAACTGCCCCCCTGACATCAAAAGATTGGATATTTTGCAAAAACAACTCCTCAATTTATTAATTTTATTGTTAGTGTTGACCCTAATCTTGACCCTATTTCCAAGCTTCCTTTTGCTTCATAACATTTCAAATATAGAAACACAATGTTTATCAATGAAACTTAAATTATTAACTTTGGTACAACTGTAAATATCAACTCTATTATTATCTCTAAGGAGCTTTAACCTAAAGAGAAATATAATTATATCCTATTTTTAGATAAATATCATGAATTATTTGCATGGTCATATGAGGACATATCTAACATAAACCCTAACATAGTTGTCTATATCATAGACACATCTAGATTTGAAACCCATGAGACAAAATTAATGGAAGTTATCTCTTGATGTTTCCACCTTATGTTACAAATAAATCATCAAGATCATAGATTTATATACATGAACATATCAATCTCAGTATAATTGATATTTTAGGTAATCCTATCCCATGCATACATACAAATGTTAGACTTTACCCAGTGGCCATGCAAATACTGGGGGTATATTATTCCCTATGTTTCACTATTATAGGTTATATATTTATATTAACTCTCTACCATGTTCAGATATCTATATTGATTACACATGTGTTACAAGTTACTCATATCTTACATAATGCTACATGGATATGTTATTCTACTATGATGTGACATTTATAGATATATATGGTGTATGTTAGTTTTTAATTATTTTATGCTCCATTGATGATATTTATCTATTAAATGATATGAAAGTCTTTTATTTTATGTTGTGTTTGGTCCTTTCCCTATTTGTTATGACATTTTTATGTCCCTTGTTTACGAAATTTTAATGTCCCTTGCATTTGGCCATTGCCCTTGTGACATATTTATGTCCTTTGTTTTCAAAATTTATCTATCCCTTAAGTGTGGCCCTTGGAATTGATTTTTATAACATATTCATGTCCCTTGTATCTAATATTTAGTCTTATGTGTGACACCAACTCTTGAGTTTATTGAGCTTGTTACACTTGTTGAGTCTGATAACCTTGAGTGGTGTCATGATATATATCACACACCTTTACTACCTAGTATTATTTAGTTATCCATTAGAGATGGTTACTAATACATGCCTCATTTATACATATATGTAGACATGATATTTATATGCTCTGTATTACATATGTTACATACATTTCTTGATTGACATACACATTACTATGATATAGTATCCACATCTACACATGATTATACATGATGTTATATTTATACATGACATGATATGGTTAAATCTTATTTTGAGATGAGTGATAGAGGGCACATGTCTTATCTCAAAAGGGGAATTAAAAGTGGTTTGTCATAAGAGACATAATCATCCATGAATAGAAAATCAGATCAAAGTAAAATTTTTAGAATGGTTCAAATATTAGATGGTTTATTTACATGACAAATATTGGAACATGAATACAAATTTAGGGCCTATGCCATGCATATTTACTTAATTTATAGATAATTGGAGCATGCATTCATACATACTTGGGTGAATATGCATGGCCATATGAACAAAGTTAATAGGAAAAATAATTATAGGTTTCCACATATACATACATTTGAGTTACAGGTTCTTAGATTTAACATATAGATACATAATATTATATATCAATTAGTACAGATTCAAGGGGCATGATACTAATTCATGCACATACACAACAATACAATTTACCAGTTTAATGTCAAATAGTTGTCATTCTAATTAACACTTATCAAATTTATGGTCATGATAGGGGCATGGATATTTTTCTTTCTCTTTTGATCATGCATTTTATTATACATTGAGTGAACTTTAGAGAAGCTATATAATCAAATTTATGGTCATGATCGAGGTATGAACACTATTCATTATTTTTTTAATCATCCATTTATTTTACATTGGGATAAATTTAGATAACTTGAGTGAAAATTTACAATTGAATCTATAAGACATATGCAGTGGTTCGTTTATTTTTTATTTTAGTGAACCCATCATGTGGTCCCCCTTTCTTTTTTATGTATTTATTTAAATTAGTACATCATGTAATTTTACAAAAAATTATGAAGGTTGGGATGTACATCTCCCCAACTCAAAGGCTTACATTTTTACACATATTTGGGGCACAATCACCCAAAATATCCTTGTGATTTGGGAACGAAGCACAATTTATCCATGGTTTAACAAGATGAACCAATATCCAAGTGCTTCAAATAAAAACACCCTTCTCTAATGCTTCAATAAGTAAGCATCATCTCTAAAAATTTGTAAGAGAATCATGGTTTTAATAAACACATAGGTGTACTCATTCCTTTCCCTTTAATTTTAAACTTTATATTTCATATTTCAAATTTCAATTTATGGACATTGCTATACATGTTTTTTCCAAGTTTTTCTATTGAGTGACCTACATAATTAGAGCTTACTATAATATCTAAAGTGTGTTATACACACTTAGGTATATCTTTAATCTATCAATTCCATTAATATAATAAAAAGAAGGAATTTTTAGATGCTAAAATTTGGTATTAAGTGCTTGATAATGAAAATATTGGCATACCATTACAACACATGAATTACACATGAAAAAATGGCCTTAGCCATTTTACCCTAATTTGGATCAAGTTGGGTTACTTATTCTAATTGAGATAGAATGATGTATTGTAATTTAGATATTAAGATATAACATTGAAGCATACATATGAATGTAAAAAACTGAGATTGATTGATCTGATTTGACAATTGAAATATGCTAAATATAGTAAGTACAATAAAGGGGTGAACATTTATATTTCTAGGTGACTATTTGATTATAAATGTATTTTAGAAGCAAAAATCAAGAAAAATTAAGCCTATGATTTGTTTAGTTCTATAAAAAATTATTTATTTGTGTAAATTCAATTTTGATGGATTAGGATAATATCACCAATATATTCTAAATTGTGTAAAATTAAAGAGTAATGACTATATGATCACACGTGCTTGTCTATTTTTGATCTATATTTGTGATCCTAAACCCTGATAATGCACAATAACTCTAAAAACTAGTCTCCTTTCCCTTGAAACCCTAGGTGTAGTTGTGAAGGATATAAACCTATAAAAATGGGTAAATAATGTTTGCTTCATAAATATTTGATACTTTGAGGATGGAAATCATGCTAACATAGTTATCCCACCTAGTATGTGCTCCTTTATTATATGCATGTAATTAATGATTCAGGTTTGATAATTTATAATTATTACTTAGATTAAGCTTTAGTATGCTTTATACTTGGCTTGTGACTGATCCTAGTGATAGGTTTGTAATTTGGAAGGAATATGGAATTTTTTTTGAATGTGTAATAGTGTATATATGTGTCCAATATTTTCCAAGTCCTTTTTGAATGAAACCTTGATTTGTTTTATATGGATCCAATTGAAAAATTTATAATTCCACCAATACACTAGACAAATGGTCTGACCCTAAGGTGGGATTTGATTTTATAAAATAGTCATTACTAGGAACAAGTAGGTACTAACCAGATCAAGTTGATATTGACTAAAGGTACTAACTAAGTTTGGTAGAGTTGACCCATGTATAGGTGGATTGAATTGATAGTCTGGAGATGTCTATACATGATATTTAACAAGTATTAAATAGATAGTAAAGTTACTGTAGGTGTGTAACAAAAAAATGGAAGGGTCAAAATTGTAAGGTAACATGTAAGTGTGATAAATGGTGTATTATGGCCTTGTATATATGCTCAAGTCATGTGTGGTAAATATGTGTCAAGCTTATCATTTTAAGTACCAAAGACCATATTTTATTATCCTTAAATGTCCTCCATTTATTATAGTAATGGAATTATGAGAGTAAAAGGATAACATGCACCTTAGTGTGTAAACCACAATTTATCTTTGGTGTGAATCTCCATCTATGCAGGTCACTCAACAACAAAACTTGTAATTGTGTGTATTCAATGTCCATAGATTGATAATTTTAATTAGAAATAATTTTTTTTTTGTAATTTTAAGGGTTAAAGTACACCTATGTGTTAGTGAAAACCATTTTTCCATGTAAAATTTTTAGAGATAATACTTCCTTTGTAAATCATTAAATAAACATAAAGTTCCTTGCTAAAACAAATGGAGAGTTAGGGTGACTGCACTAAATTTGTGTAACTATGATGGATCTTAGGTTGGAAGATAACATGTCATAACTATCATGAATGTGGGGACAAATATGAAATGTAATAGCCCAAATAAATTTAAAAGTAAAGAGAAACCATGAGGCTAGGTTCACTCAAAGAAACTAAATTAACTTTTGTAAATGGATTATATATTCAATCATATTATTTCAATAAAATTTCCATGTAAAAATAAAATGCATAATTGAAAGGGAATGAACAATTTTGATGCCCATATCATGAATTCATGTATGATTATATAGTTTTTCTAAACATAGAATAAAATACATGATCAAAAGAGAAAGAACAATATTCATGCCCCTATCATGAACATAGATCTAATAAGTGTGAAGTGAAATGACAACCATTTACCATTAAAATATAAATTTTTATATAGTGTATGTGTGCATGAACCAATATAATTCCTCATGAATATGAAAATGCGTATATATATGCATGAAAAAGTATCATTATCCTTGAATATATACAAATTGATATAGAATACTATGTATATGTATGCTGAATTTGAGAACCCATATCTCAAATGTATGTGTATATAGAAACCTATAATTCTTATGTGTATATAGAAACTCGTGTATATGCATCCAAGTATGTATGAATCTATGCTCAAGTGTATGTAAAGTGAGTGCATATGCATGACATATGCCTTTCAAATCTATATCAATATTCCAATATTTGTTATGTATTTAAACCATATGTTATATGAACCCTTTTGAATCTTTAAAATTTGTACTCTGATATTATTTTTTGCTCATGGAGGCTTATGTCTCTATGACAAGTTTATTGTAATTTGACCCTTTTGAGATGAGTGATGTATCCTATAAATCACTCATCTTAATAAAAGAGTTAATTATATCATGACATATATGCTATCATCATGTATAATCATATGAATATGTGGAAATATGTCATCATTGTAATGAATATATCTATCAATGAATGCATGTAACATATGTAATGTAGGGCATGTAATCATCATGTCTAGATAGATGTATCATTGAGATACATAGTATAAGGAAATTTGAATAATAAAACATAATAAAAGTGCATGATATAGATCATGGAACCACTTAATGTTAACAAGCTAAATAATCACAAGTATTAGTGTCACACATAAGGCCAAGGGCTGCATATAAGGGATATAAAGATGTTATAAGAAAAAAATATAAGGGATACACACAAAGAAAAATATATATGTTGTAAATAAGTGACATGAATGATGTCACATAAAAAAAGGCCAAGGGTTACATTCAAGGGAAATAAATATGCTACAAATAATGCCAAATGACCACATATAATAGACAAGCAAAAAGTAGTCTATCATGTAAGAGAGTGACAATATAAATGGAACATATAATAAGGGATCTATTCTACACCATCCATATGTATCAATGTCACATCGTAATAGATTAGCATATCCATGTATCAATATGTAAGATATGAGTAACTAGCAAGGAATGTGTAAGCAATATATGTAGCATAACATGGTATAAAGTTCATATAAATACATAACCTATAATAGTGAAAAATTGGAACAAGATGCCCCCAATATCAACATGACCACTGGGTAGAGGAAGTCCAATATCTGTATGTCCATATGTAACCTTTATGTCCTACATAACACTCATATTACATGAAATGCATGTGTATATGTAAATAATATCCCATTTACCAAACATGTGATAAATAACATAGGTATATACTATAATTTAGCAATAATGGCATGCATAGGTCTTAATTTTTAATTTGTATTTATTTATTTATATTTTTTAAATATTTGGAATTCAAAGAAGCTAACCAATGATCCCATCAACATGAGGATCATGGGAACTTCCTACTAGTATAAGGGTCCTCTATTGTGGATGGGAGGTACCAACTATGGATGGGTTATGATATGATAAGAAGTCATGTGGTATACCATATTGGTCATGATCACTTCTCATAAAATTGTGGGTGTAATGGGTAATTATATATGGTTGAGGAATTTTTGGAATCCATTTCATAGTAAGAGGATGTTTCACTATTTGTGTTAATTGTGGAACACATTGAACTATATAGTGTTATAATTGAGTATGTACTATAGTAGATTATGGCCGTGATGAACAATGTATAATTATTTGGTGTGATCAATGCGAAATAGATCGATGTATTGTAGACCCAAATATGTTACTCTAAATTGGTTGTATAAATAAATATTATATATGTGTAATAACTAACTCTCTATAATGATATTGAATAAGTGTACCAACCATCTCTATATAATGATCCTAAATAGCTATAATAACCATATATATATAATGATATTGAATAGGTTTATCAATCATGTCTATATAATGTTCTTAAATAGGTATATCGAAAAATTGTGGTGGTGTTGGGGGTAGAGGAGGATATATTATTAGCTATAGAGGATACTCATACCATACACATAGAATTGTGACTACTCTATGTATGTATTTTAGACTTCAATGAACTATAAATTGGAACTAAACAAATTTTATGCATTCAAGAGCATCCTAAAAACATGTTGCATACTCCATTACTATGTATAAATAGGATTCATGTGGCTAATATGAATGAGCCTACCTATATAGGTAATAATATGCATCCCAAAGTATTCTATTTCTTTCCATAAAATCCCTTAATTTTTTTGATGTATCTTGTTAATCCTATAATGTGTACCTAAGGGAAGAGAGAAGTGTCTGTGCATACATTATCACTTTAACCATTGTCAATCATGACACGGTGTATAAGTTGTTCATTGATATAGGCTCATATAAAGATTACATGAAAATTTGAAATGTAATAAAATATTTTATTATCATCAAATGTGATCAAATGCCACTATGTTGAAGTGTCATTAAGTTATCAATAATAAAATCTATTGTATAATTAAAGATATTCAATTTTTTTAATTTGATTTCCATTGAGTTGTGGTCTAGATTCCTCTATAGGGGTGATCAAATAAATAATGCTGTCATCTATAATATCCTATATTTTATGTCTAAATTTGAAACATAAGTTCATTGAATTCCACATAATATAATGAGAATCACAATATGTATTGCCATCATAGTTCATTTGTCTAGAATTTTTTGGATTGAGCTCCTATGAAGGAAATAGAGTGGTAAGGTTACACTCAAGCAACTTCTTTACTATCACATGAAGAGGTGATGGTAATATTGAAATTTTTGTCTTTGACAGAGCTTTTAATTTTATTTAGGTTTTAGGGTGTGACACTACATTGATTATAACCTTCAACTACATTTATCATTTGATTTTACATTATAACTTGGTTTTATTCAAAACTTCATTGTTGAAGTAGTTGCAAGAGTTTGATTTATGTTTGAGTTTGTTCAAAACTATTAAATTGTCCTCTCTTTCCCTTACTGCATCACATAACTCATCAAATTATATGAATCTCTTGAATATAATTGAATCGTGGAGTAGTGATAGAAAAATTCACTTAAATATATATTGTAATTTTTTTTTACCATAACATTAGTCATATTAGTTATCAGAGTATTATACCAAAGTACAGAGTCATTGATCAGTTCATTGGACCCTTGCTTTAGTTTAAAAATTTATGCATAGGATAATTTATCATCGATGTCAATGGAAAAATGAATCAAGAATTGGTTAGACAAGGGGTTAAATTATCTTACATATTGGATGGGAAAATCATAGAACCATCATAATATATAGTTCCTAAGACTCTTAGGAAATAATTTGGTTAGTATTTTATCATTGTATGCATAGTGAAAGCATACTACATAGAATGATATAAGGTGTTGATCGAGATCACCTTTAAATTTGTATAATGAAAGCTTGGTATCTATGAAGCTTGTTGGTAAAGGGTAGGTTTTTATTTTAGGGTAGAATGGGTTACAGAGAAAAGTGTGTAAATCCATAGAATGACTATCTCTTGATATACCTTGATCTAGCTGCAACACCTTAGCATGCAGATCTATAATAATCTACTCAAGGAAAAGTGTAGAATATGAGGTTGGTGATTGAACATGTGTAGTCATCATGGGAGGGGAACATGTTTCTTATGTAAGAAAAGGTTTTTAAGGCCTTGAGTTTCCCCAAACTTTTGGTGGATTTCACATAGGTCATTGGAGGTGTAGGTGTAAGGACAATACCTGTAGTAGTGATATGAATCCTTGATATAGAAGCTTGGGACAAATTTTTATGGTCATATCTTGCTATGTATAACATTATGTCAATATGATGTAGATTCATGTTAATATATTTAGTGAAATATTCATCATCCATGGCATCTAGTTGACCTTTTTTTTATATTATTTGTCTCAATATTCATGATAAGTCCATCAATAGGGTTTATAGGATATGCTACATAATATGTAGTAGAAGGAATAAAGGAGGTCAAAAATTTCCTTTTTTGTCTAGTAATTATAATATGCATCTCATATTATAGATTATAACAATACGATTGGAGGAAGGCTTGGGATTGTTCATTGGTAATTTAAACCTTATTAGTGAATTTAGATTTGATCTTTGTTACCCATTTTCTTGCATGATTAATCTGAATCAGATACACTATACATATAAAATAATATGAAAAGAGTAAATTCATTACTTGTGTTAACCAATAATGTTCATTCAATATGTCATGATTAGTATGTATTATTAGGAAATAATTAGAAATTAGGTCTAAAAATGAAATGTTTAGGCTAAAATCTAAACTCTCAAAGGATGAAACCCTATTGAGGATCTAGGAAAAAGGTGAAAATATTATTTATGTATAGGAATTAGAAATGATATTCTAAAGCCTTAAGAAAAATATTGAAACCTTGGAAGGATGAAACCCTAAGGGAAACCTAGGGTTTTTTACAATTCAATATGTGTACGGTTCCACCAATATGTTTTACCCTAATTTAGATTAATGTGAGTTAATCTAACAAGTTATTCAAATATTAAGATATAAAATTCAAGTGCACATATGAATCTAAAAGACTAGGATTAATTGATCAGATTCAACAAGTGACATATGCTAAATGATAAAGTTTAAATATATTCATATCCTTTTAACTTACTTCCTCTAGAGATGTTAGCTACACTATGTTGAACCACTTTGATCTCATCAATTGATGTATCCCAACATAGTCACAATCCTATTTTGAGTTATCCTCCTAATGGTGATGGCATACTATATTTACCTAAGCTTGATATTCTACCAACACAATGGGTAGATGTTCCACATTATGAGATCCATAGATTTGCTAGGCATTGGGTCAAGGATTTTCATGCACATCAACAAAAAAAATCCTCAAGCTTCACTTATAATATAGATACCTAACTTTAATAGTATGATCCTATATGTATTTGTTGATTTAATGGCACATGCAGACATTCTTCTACTCATTACCGATAAATTTGATAGTATATTGATAACTTCATCCAGAGAAGGCATAATCTATAGATAAGAGCCTACCTCCTTGTAAAACACTTATAGAATACATCACTCAATATGGGGAAGTAAAATGTATTTATAATCAATGAACTACACATCATATATATAGATGTCATGTGATATAACAACATTTATGTGATTTTACATGGTCTGTGCCTTCACTAGTTAAACTGCATACTCGAGGATGTTCATAGATAAAGTATCACCCTTCTCCATGTCCCACATTTAATCATATAATTGAGGATATTCATCATATATCAACATCAGTTCTTTGCATTGATTATCCCTTGTAGTAACTACCTCATGAACATCATTATTATTCAATCACACCCACTTTCTTAGTTGAGATTGTGCACCAAGAAGTATTTTCATGACTCTTTACAAAGATTGATGAGACTTTGATTAAAGTTAGATTACAATTACACAATGATGTATAGGATGTTATGGATGATGTTTTCCATGCAAAGCATTAGTACTTGTGAACACATCATGGTGTTTCATAACATTATTTATTATAGTTTCATATGATTTGGATTTGATTTATGAGTATATACTGATATTATGTTTTACTTATCACTTAACAATATTTTATGGATTAACTTCATTTTAATTTATTTTCTCCCTATTTATCTTTAGGATGATTTATTTTTATATGTGTTACATTATTTATTGGATTTAGATATTTATTATTGAGATATGGTTCTAAACCCACACCCCTTTAATATTCTATCTTTACCATATGATCAACTAGCAAGCATATTTCTCATTATATCATTACATAAATAGATTCATATGATATACATCTTCCCCTTATTTTCCATTTATACTAAGCATGCATATGGTTAGTATCGAGATCACATACTTGTTTATGGGTAAGCATAATTATTTAAAAAGATAAAAAAAATTTCTAGGTATTTTGTATCCTATAACCAAAGCCTATGACTCATATGTGTTTATCACTTTTATCACTCATGTTGGTTATTCCAAATATATAAGGAGGAGGAATAGAAAAATCCAAAACAAATTTAAAATCCAAATCATTTAAACAAAAGGCATTGATAAAAAGGTAAAAATAAACTATTCAAAAATCAAAATCACATAAAAATACATGATTCATATCTTAGCACACCTCCTATTTCTGGTTGAAGCTCAAACTCCATAGTTGGCCTTATAATAGAGTCAAGGTCAATAAGGGTGCATTAGGCCAGTAGATTGGGATATAAGGTATACTTCTTTTTATATATAGTGCTACCTACTTTCTCACATAAGTACCCAATCATCACAGTATACCGATGGATCTCTAAGGGGTCTT